>SJXQ01011312.1:0-67509 GCA_006408695.1 Aepyceros melampus
AATTCATGTCAATGTGTAGCAAAATGAGTACAGTATTGTAAAGCAAAACAAACTAAAAAAATAAAAATTAATTCAAAAAAAAAAGTCAAAAAAAAAAAAAGAATAAAATATTCAACAATTTTCTACATATACAAGATCCTTTAGGACCCTTGTTTTCTGTTGATTCCATTGAGTTCCTCAGGGAAGCAATTCTATTTTGTTGTGTTCTAAAAGTATGATGAGCTTCTAGTTAGCATATAGTAAAATTACTTTTCTTTCAGATACCTCACAGTCTTCCAAGCCTGGATATGCACAGGCTTTACCCTAATTGGTGGACAGTTAAGCAAATAAGAAAAAAAGTCCAGTTGTTCTCGCACCAGGCAACTAATTCAGTGAAAAAGATTCACTTGGCAAAAGGCATCTTAAGTACATGGCTTTAGTCTCTCTGAAAGAATAAGGTGAATTAAGAAGCTATGGAAGACTCAGCAGCTTTGTGGGAAACTCAGTGAGTTTTGTTATTGCTGTTCTCAATTTTGTTGTTCATGTTGATGTTCATCATGCAGTTTCTTCCATTGCACTTCCCTTCACATACTCTCAAACAACCTTCATTCCAAGAAAAATTACTATACATGTAAAGGTAAGTCTGTCTCTCACAATTTGATCTTTCTTTATTTTTTCTTCACACCTTGGAACTTTGACTAATACTTGCATCTTTGGATAAAGTACTAAGTTTCATGCTTCTATAAGGACGGCATTTACTGCTATCTGCTTTGACAGTCTTTCAATAGAAAATACAAGAGGTGAAAGGTTGGTGGAAAGGGCTTGTTGCCTCAAGCACACAGATGGAATAAGATGCCTCAGCACGGACATACCCTCAAAGGAAAAATGATACCCTTACATTTTTCCAACTTTGCTTTCTGAATGAACCTTCTCTTAGTAGGCCTTATATCACATAATTTTCCTTTTAAAAAGGATGGTATAGAAACCACAGGACTCTCAAAACCAAAGTAACTGCCTGCCTATCAAATCCAGGTCATTAAGTAGGCAAATTAAATTTTTCATATACTCAACAACTCTCACTATTGTTGTTTAATTGCTATCATGTCCAGTTCTTGTAACCCCACGGACTGTAGCCCACCACGCTCCTCTGTCCATTGGATTTTCCAGGCAAGAGTACTGTAGTGGGTTTTCACTTCCTTCTCCACATCTTCCTGACCCAGGGATCAAACCTGCTTATCCTGCATTGCAGTCAGATTCTTTACCACTGAACCACCTGGGAAGAAGCCCACTCTCATTATTGCTGCTGCTGCTGCTGCTGCTGCTAAGTCACTTCAGTCTGTTATTTCTCCAAAAGAGGCTCTAAAAAATGGTTATCTTATCACCTAAACAATTGTAATTGCATTTGTGTTCTTTTTTATTAGTGAGTTGCTTAAGCTTGCTCATGAATAATAACTGCAAAATACAATAAATTTTTAAATACAAATTATAAGAAAAGTGAAGTCAAATACTTTTCTAGGAGACCAATTTTAACTCAAGTTGAGCTTTGTCTATAAATTTAATTTTCTTTAGTGAGAATGGAACACTACAATGGAAAAGTTTCATCTTAATTGACTCCATGTGACACTGTATCTTACCTAATCATAGTTTAGGGGAGTGTGACAAAATTATTTGAAAACTCTATATTGCTAATAATACCTTTGTTACTATGATGACTTTAATTACAAAGGTCCATTATCCTTGATCTCGATGATTTAGCAAAATACAGACTATTTCTTTTACCTCATTTGCAGAAAGATAACATTTCCAAGGGCATTTCAAGAAAAAAAAATGAGTTAAGCTATCCACCCTGTTTTGAAATAGAACTTTTTAGTCTTCATGAGTACTGCATTCCATGTAACAAGGCCTTTTTTTTTTTTTTTTTGAAACACTGCATGAATATTATCTTCTGGAGCAATGCAACAGGGTGGAAAGGATGAAGGTGTTGTGTTCTCATATTCAAATTGTGTGTTACCTCAAATTTTACCCAATTTAAAATGGTACTATGGAATTAAATGTGACAATATTTTTATCAAAGTAGATGTTCTTTCAGTTGATTAACATCCTAAGAAACTCTTTTGCAAATATGCTTTCTAACAAAAATCTCTTCACTGTTGATGCTCTTCTCCAGTGTTTTTTTCTCAAATAAAACAGACATTCTTGCCACCTTGACTTTGCTCCAGATGTGCCTCTTCCCACAGTTTGTTCTCCAGTTATTGAAGCCAGGAGTTGCAAACCCAAAAGTGTGAAATGGCAGCTTGCAATCCCCTAAGGTGTCAATAAGGCTGGGGAAAGAGAATCAGAGATTTTGAGCATTTGGGCTCAAAACTCAGAACAAAACCAAGCAAAACAACAGCAGCAAACCTTACCAACAGTATGTCTTTTAGCTTATTTTATCCCATGAGGAGCCAGCCAGTCACCCTGGTTTAAATCCTACTGTTCAAAGCTTGTTAACTCTTGAGGTGCTGCAGTAGATGGAGACAAAGAGCTGAAACAAGACTCAAAAATGAAAAGATGTACTCAACTCTCTTGACTTTAATATATGTGACTTGGAGAACCAAGGACATGGAATATAGTGATGTCAGAGTTTGTATCCTGAGGGACATTGTTCTTTATTCTCTTAACATCTTCAACAGATCATATCTTGTAGTCTCAGGATCTGTGCTAGTCTTGTTTGGAAACATCACCTTCAAAACCAAATAACTTTTAATTGCTATCATACCAGGTTACTGATATAACATATGACAGCTATAATCCAATCATGTCTATCATATATTTAATGGGAAGGCTTATCAGCTGCAGAGGAAACTTAATTAATTAGGTATTCTCCAGTGTAAAGTAATATACAAACATTCAGATCACACTTACATGAGATAAGCAGCATGAGTCATAGAACAATAATATACTGGTTATGTGACAGGAGAAACTGAGACTAGGCCATTAAAAATGACTCATTCAAGGACACAGAAATCATCAAGAACAGAACTCAGAAGGGAACTTACATTGCCTGCCTCTTATGCTAGTTCTCAGAAAACCATTCTATTACCATGAGAGACAACTGTAGCAACCAGAGTGTTTTGCATACAGATTTAAAATCTCAGAAATGGAATTTAAAAGCAGCTGAAGAACATAGTGGAGAGAGCTGACTTTGCTAACTGTAAACTGATAATCAAGTTGGTTTTCTAATCTCCTTTCTCTATGTTCCTCTAACTAAAGGAAAGTGGCACCCATAAGTACCTTCAAGCCTAGCAATTTGCTCTTTTAGCTAGATATACTTTGGAAAGATGAAATGTGTATGCCACTTTGCAAAACAGCATGACTCTGTTAGCCTTTGCTTGCTTTATCCTGAGCCAAAAAAAAAAATGTAGATCTGATAGCATCTGTTTCCACTACCCATGCTAGCCCAATCATCAAAAAACATAAGGGTTGGGAAGGAAGTTCTGTAAGTTTTCAACATGCTTGTTCCTTACCAGGAAAGTCACTTTTCTCCATGCGTTCACTCTGCTTGCCTTCCTTATGTTTGACTCACATGTTCAGCTGGGAGGTAACTTAGGAGGAAATCAAGGGGAAAAGATCAAGGGTTAGGCGTTGTATTAAGTTTCATGATTATGAAAAAAAAAATGTCAAGTGTTTTCAAATGGAAGCTAAACAGAATGATCTTTAAAAGTTAAGACTGTGGGAGTACCCCAGTGACCTAGTGGTTAGGATTTTGGGATTTCACTGTTTGGCCAGGTTTCAGTCCTGGTCAGGGAACTGACATCCTGCCAGCTGCATGACATGACCCACAAAAAGGTTTTTGTTTTTGTTTTTAAATAAAAATAAAAACATCTTAAAAAGAGAGAAAGAGAAACAAATAGTCATCCCTGGATCCTGTGAAAATTTGTCAGCACATATTAGACTAGGCAAAAGAAATTTAACTTTACTGGAAATTTTCAGGAGACAGATCATAATGTCTTAAAATACAGAATAATAGGAAAAAAAAACATTTATTACATCAATTTCCTTTTTGAAAAAGGAAACGGAAAACAGGATTTCTAAAAGCAAACACATACAATGGCATTCTCATTCTTGCTCTTACTTTTTACTTTATTTTTCTTCATATAAATCAAAAATAATTCACCAATAAAGACTGGGAAAATATGAATTAATTTAGAAAAAAGAGAAAAAATTTGTGTAACAGTTAAACCAATGTGTTCAACTTTATACTATAAATAACTCAATATTGTGGCAAGAAGATGGACTGGAGATCAAAGAGGGATATTTAGAGGAGAAAAATTTTCTTTATGTTTTGTTGTACATGACTTCGAGGGATAGCTTGACATTTGTAAGCCATTAACAACATTGAAGGACATAAAGAAATACTTTAAGCATTGGATTATCATGGATAGTACTTTGTAAAGCTTATTAATAGGAAAATAATCACAGTGATATGAAGCTGTTTTGTGGATATTTTATTTATATTTCAGCAACATATGTACAGAAATGCATACACATTCATATAATTTCAACTGCTTATTCTATTTATAAATATTAATAAATTCATATAAAGTAAACCCCCACTTACAGCTCAAACTTTATTTAGATCTCTATGAATGCTTTCTTATTAATAAGCTTGGAAAACACTTTCCATAATAATTCAATGCTCAAAATTTTCTATATTACTCACCATGGGCAATAGGTTAAGGTCAATGGATTTCTCAAGGTTATATATAAGTACTTGTGTCTCAATCGCTTTATAAACTAGGATTAGAATTATTCATACAATTCATATCTGATTTCCCAACACTTACAAATCTTTCACTTAAAAGGTTCATGCCACATTTTTAATATTGGAGAAGAGGCTGATCTGATATACATGATTTTGCTTCATATTTATTATTCACAGCTCTTTCTCTTTTCATCTGAAACAGTATAGCTGTGAAGAGAAGCAAAGGAGAAAAGGAAAGATATACCCATTTGAATGCAGAGTTCCAAAGAATAGCCAGGAGAGATAAGAAATCCTTCCTCAGCAATCAGTGCAAAGAAATAGAGGGAAACAATAGAGTGGGAAAGACTAGAGATCTCTTCAAGAAAATTAGAGATACCAAGGGAACACTTTATGCAAAGATGGGCTCGATAAATGACAGAAATGGGATGGACCTAACAGAAACAAAAGATATTAAGAAGATGTGGCAAGAACACACAGAAGAATGATACAAAAAAATCTTCACGACCCAGATAATCACGATGGTGTGATCATTCATCTAGAGCCAGACATCCTGCAATGTGAAGTCAAGTGGGCCTTAGAAAGCATCAGCAGGAACAAAGCTAGTGGAGGTGATGGAATTCCAGTTGACCTATTTCAAATCCTGAAAGATGATGATGTGAAAGTGTTGCACTCAATATGTCAACAAATTTGGAAAATTTAGCAGTGGCCACAGGACTGGAAAAGGTCAGTTTTCATTCCAATCCCAAAGAAAGGCAATGTCAAAGAAAGCTCAAACTGCCTTGCAATTGCACTTATCTCACACACTAGTAAAGTAATGCTCAAAATTCTCCAAGCCAAGCTTCAACAGTATGTGAACTATGAGGTTCCAGATGTTCAAGCTAGTTTTAGAAAAGGCAGAAAAACCAGAGATCAAATTGCAAACATCCATCAGGTTATGGAAAAAGCAAGAGAGTCCCAGAAAAATATCTATTTCTGCTTTTTTGACTATGCCAAAGCCTTTTTTTTTAATTAATTTTTATTTTTTAGTTTGTTTTGCTTTACAATTCTGTATTCGTTTTGCTATACATTGACATGAATCAGCCACGAGTGTACATGAACTCCCAATCCCGACCCCCAACACCTCATTAGAACTGATTCAAATGTATTCTTTTTAATAGCTGAGTAATACTCCATTGTGTATATGTACCACAGCTTTCTTATCCATTCATCTGCTGATGGACATCTAGGTTACTTCCATGTCCTGGCTATTATAAACAGTGCTGCAATGAATATTGGGGTACACGTGTCTCTTTCAATTCTGGTTTCCTCGGTGTGTATGCCCAGCAGTGGGATCGCTGGAGAAATCTGTATTCAGGTCAGGAAGCAACAGTTAGAACTGGGCATGGAACAACAGACTAGTTCCAAATAGGAAAAGGAGTACGTCAAGGCTATATATTCTCACCATGCTTATTTAATGTATATGCAGAATACAACAAGAGAAATTCTGGGCTGGATGAAACACATGCTGAAATCAAGATTGCTGGGGAAATATTAATCACCTCAGATATGCAGATGACACCACCCTTATGGCAGAAAGTGAAGAACTAAAGAGCCTCTTGATGAAGTGAAAGAGGAGAGTGAAAAAGTTGGTTTAAAACTCAACATTCAGAAAATTAAGATCATGGCATGAGGTTGCATCACTTCATGGCAAATAGATGGGGAAACAGTAGCTGATTTTATTTTTCTGGGCTCCAAAACAACTGAGGATGGTGACTGCAGCCATGAAATTAATAGACACTTACTCCTTGGAGGAAAGTTATGACCAACCTAGACAGCATATTAAAAAGCAGAGACACTACTTTGTCAATAAAGGTCCATCTAGTCAAAGATATGGTTTTTCCAATAGTCATGTATGGATGTGAGAGTTGGACCATAAGGAAATTTGGGCACTGAAGAATTGATGCTATTGAACCGTGGTTTTGGAGACTCTTGAGAGTCCTGTGGACTGCAAGGAGATCCAACTAGTCCATCCTAAAGGAAATCAGTCCTGAATGTTCATTGGAAGGACTGATGCTGAAGCTGAAACTCCAATACTTTGGCCACCTGATGCAAAGCACTGACTCATTTGAAAAGACCTTGATGCTGGGAAAGATTGAAGACGGGAGGAGAAGGGGGTAACAGAGGATGAGGTGGTTGGATGGTATCACTGACTCAATAGACATGAGTTTGAGTAAACTCTGGGATTGGTAATGGACAGAGAGGCCTTGCATGCTGCAGTTCATGGGGTCACAACGAGTCAGACACAATTGTGAGACTGAACTGAACTGAACTGAGAAATCTAGTATATGAGCCAAGAACTTTGTGGCATTATGGCGTTTGTCTAGCTTTATATGTTTTGACTCAATAATGGGAAATCAATGACTTCTCAGAAAATTAATAGAGGCTTTCACAAGTTTCTATTAATGGATGGTAACTTTGCTATTGTAGTCTCCAGAGAAGTAAACATACATTAACTTCCCAAATAATACACATTTCTATTATTAAGCTCTTATAAAATATACAAACTTCTTTTCCTATCTTCTGATTTTGCTGTAGTTTTTGTTTAGTCATTAAGTTGTGACTGACTCTTTGCAACCCCATGGACTCTAGCCCACCAGATTCCTCTGTCCATGGGATTTCCCAGGCAAGAATACTGGAGTGAGTTACTATTTCTTTTTCCAGGGGTTTTCCAGACCCAGGGATTGAACCTGCCTCTCCTACATTGGCAGGAGGATGCTTTACCAGTGAGCTACCAGGGAAACCCAAAGAAATGATATAAGGGCACAAATAATTTCACCATTACTTAAATGCATTCAAGGAAGAAAGTGCTGCTTATGGACCATGGCTTTTGCTCATCCCTTTAATCTTGATTCTGATAACTAATGTAATATCCTGGTGATTAATAAAGTAAACACATAATAAACTAATCAATTTTCTGGAAAATTATTATAATTTTTAATGGATTTCTTTTCTGGCTAAAATCTAAACTTGAGAATGAACATTCTTTATTTCCTGTTCTTACTCTTTAACTATTAAGGTAATTGTATTTTTGGACCATTAGAGGCTTACTCTCATCTCTGCATCTTTCCTGGCATATTTATGCTATTCCTTCTGCCTGAATCCCTTCTGCCAACTACTATTCCTATCTTCTGTTTACATGGCCATAAACCTTAAGTATTTATCAAAGATTTTAAGTGCATTCTTTATCAAACTAAAATGTAACTATGTAGAAAGTTAAAACGTGGAACCTATCTAAAATATACATGCATGAGTGGCAGTAAGCACACTGCAGTGCAGTCTTTAGAATATTTTCTAAAATTTAATACAATAAATATTTCATAAATGTGCCAATTTACCAAGTCACTGTTTACTTAATTGCTTACTTAGATAAAAATAAGTTAAATCATAGTGTAGCCTTCACATAAATGGAACACTGTGTTTAGATATATGTATCCCTATGTGTCAACTCATAAGAACACCTTCCAAGGATAGACTAATGCATTTGGAAGAAAAAGAGTCTGGTTGTACTAACTTGCGCAGATGCTCAAAGAAAGCAGACTGGTTTTGAGTATGCATTTTCATTTATCCATTAGAAGCACAGTCATTTAAATGCATTGTAGTATAAATATGCAAGTTAAACCACTCTTCATTAAGAAGTTTCAAAACTATTTTTTAAGTGGAATTTTAGTTGTCTATGCTAGTAAAGTAATGTATAAGTAACTGCTTAAGTAATTCATACCAAGTGAACATATCATTTTGTAAAAGATGGCTGCTTAAAAATAAATTTATTTCAATTTTTACTTAAATCATTAGAATAATATTTCAGTTCATTTGATAAGTATAAAAGAGATGGAAAAGTTGATTCAGGATGTAACCCAAAGAAAATATCTGTGAGTCATTTCATGTTTCCTGAAAGATTAAAATTTTTGTTCATTAATTAGTTTTAGAAATAAGTAGATCTAGTTAGAATTGTTTAACTGATTTAAGTGTTTGTTAGTTGCGTAGATATATATAAAGCAAATTGCTACTGTTTTTTAGAAAGCATGAATTTTTAAAAAGAAAACAAAGAAGCAAACCTAGGACAAAACTATATCCTTTTAAAAAGTAGCTCAAAAAGAGAAAACATATTCAGATTTCTTGTACTTAATTCTGATTCCAACTAGATATCTTACTTAGCTGTGTGATTGTAAGCAAATCTGTTAACCTCTTCAGACTTGTTTTAGTGAGCAAGATTATTATGAAAAGCAAGAAAATTTTGTGATACGTATAATACAATATCTTTCATGTAGAATAAACCCAGAAAGAAATAATTTTTAAAAAATATTTGGCTGTTATTTATTTAATTTATATAATTTTTACCTTAAGTTGGACTACCACTTAACTAAAGTTTTTAGTATAAAAATCAAAATAATTAGTAGTTTGTCAGAGTCACACATTGACATGAACAAAAATAAATAAATAAATACATGGGGGGCTATCTTTGTGCTTCACATTATTTCCAGCTTCAGGGTTTTAATTGTCTGCTTGAAGCTGAAGGGAGCTTACATCCTATGGGTGTGACCTAGAGAATCTCAACATTCTAATTTCCTGACTTCCCTATGTTTGCATTTGTAATCAAGTGACATTAATAGAGTTTACAATTAGAATTTATAGAAGATAACTTATGCAAGCTGATGTTCCACTGTTAGAAATTATGAGTTTCAGTTTCAGTGTATGTTCCCATGAAAGTGTCATCTAAAACTCAGTGTCCCTTGAGTCCTGGTGAAGCAATTAAGGGGGGTTTTGGATCTTATTATGTTGACTTATGGCAGAAAGTGAAGAGGAACTAAAAAGCCTCTTGACGAAAGTGAAAGAGGAGAGTGAAAAAGTTGGCTTAAAGCTCAACATTCAGAAAACGAAGATCATGGCATCTGGTCCCATCACTTCATGGGAAACAGACGGGGAAACAGTGGAAACAATGTCAGACTTTATTTTGGGGGGGGCTCCAAAATCACTGCAGATGGTGACTGCAGCCATGAAATTAAAAGATGCTTACTCCTTGGAAGAAAAGTTATGACCAACCTATATAGCATATTCAAAAGCAGAGACATTACTTTGCCAACTAAAGTCCATCTAGTCAAGGCTATGGTTTTTCCAGTGGTCATGTACGGATGTGAGAGTTGGACTGTGAAGAAGGCTGAGTGCAGAAGAATTGATGCTTTTGAAGTGTGGTGTTGGAGAAGACTCTTGAGAGTCCCTTGGACTGCAAGGAGATCCAACCAGTCCATTCTGAAGGAGATCAACCCTGGGATTTCTTTGGAAGGAATGATGCTAAAACTGAAGCTCCAGTACTTTGGCCACCTCATGCGAAGAGTTGACTCATTGGAAAAGACCCTGATGCTGGGAGGGATTGGGGGCAGGAGGAGAAGGGGACGATCGAGGATGAGATGGCTGGATGGCATCACGGACTCAGTCCCATCACTTCATGGGAAACAGACGGGGAAACAGTGGAAACAATGTCAGACTTTATTTTGGGGGGGGCTCCAAAATCACTGCAGATGGTGACTGCAGCCATGAAATTAAAAGATGCTTACTCCTTGGAAGAAAAGTTATGACCAACCTATATAGCATATTCAAAAGCAGAGACATTACTTTGCCAACTAAAGTCCATCTAGTCAAGGCTATGGTTTTTCCAGTGGTCATGTACGGATGTGAGAATTGGACTGTGAAGAAGGCTGAGCGCAGAAGAATTGATGCTTTTGAAGTGTGGTGTTGGAGAAGACTCTTGAGAGTCCCTTGAACTGCAAGGAGATCCAACCAGTCCATTCTGAAGGAGATCAACCCTGGGATTTCTTTGGAAGGAATGATGCTAAAGCTGAAACTCCAGTACTTTGGCCACCTCATGCAAAGAGTTGACTCATTGGAAAAGACCTTGATACTGGAAGGGATTGGGGGCAGGAGCAGAAGGGGACAACAGAGGATGAGATGGCTGGATGGCATCACTGACTCAATGGACATGATTCTGAGTCAACTCCGGGAGTTGGTGATGGACAAGGATGCCTGGTATGCTGCAATTCATGAGGTCGCAAAGAGTCAGACACGACTGAGCAAATGAACTGAACTGAAATGATGTTGACTTGGTTGAGCAATTGTTTACCTCATGTCAGAAATTTTACTAGCTGTGGCTGTGTGGGCGCAGGAGGGCCTAGAGGAGCTATCCCACGTTGAAGGTCAGGAAGGGTGGTGGTGTGGAGATACGCCTCATCCAAGGTAAGGAGCAGCAGCTGTGCTTTGCAGGAACAGCAGCTGTGCTTTGCTGGAGCAGCCATGAAGAGATACCCCACGCTCAAGGTAAGAGAAACCCAAGTAAGATGGTAGGAGAACAGAACATACTGCTTTGTGTATAACTTGTGTCTGTCAGCATACACACCAGGAAGATTCTTAGCAGTTTGACTCTTGTATTTATGATAATAAAATATTGTAAACAATGCATACATCATATATAAACTAGGATTGCATGCCAAAATATAATTAAATGTACCTGTCTATCTTCATAAAAACAAAGGCATTCTATAACAAATAGAAAGTTATTTTAGAGTGGTTGCATGATGAGTGTTGTTTTTTCCTTTTACTTCTTCTAAGTTTTTTAAAAGGTTTATTTATTTAACACACATCTATTGAGCAACTACTGGACAAGAGGTTGGAACTAGCACTGTGCAAAAAGCAGTCTTTTTCATGGGCATTATGGTTTAGTTGTTTTATTGCCAATAAATACAAAGGAGACTATAATGCAAAATGTTAAAGGTTTTTCAACAGGGGATTAATTTATCAAGGGGTTTAACCTTTAATGAGGCTAAAATGCAGTATTTTTTTTTCTTTTTTCTTTCTGAGGAGAGGAGGATGCTGGTATCAAGCATGGTATTTTCTTGCCTTTCAGGCAGAGAAAAGCTAGTGACGCTGAAAGCTCTTTGGCACCAGAAGACTAGATACAGAAGACACTGAAATCAAGGTGCCCTCCAGTCATCAGAAACAGGACAGCAGAGATTAGAGGCATCCAGTTATAGGAGCCCCTGACTCAGGCTTCGTCCTGGTTTCATGTCTCAGAGCCAGCTGGGAGGCTGGTCTTGAAAGTCCACCTGTAAGGAAGGTTGATGTCCAGCTAGCAAAAAACCTTTTGAAATATCTTTTTGAAAGTGCAAACTTGATCATGTCATTCTCCAGCCACTTACATCATTTCAGTGGCTTCTCATTGCTGTTGGGCAGAAGACCAGAATCCTGAAGAAGTCCTACAAAGTGTTACATAATATGAATGTTGCCTGCTTGTCTCAAGAATCTCCTCCTCATTTCCTGGGTGCTCAATAAGTATTGCTAAGTGAAAGTCGCTCAGCCCTGTCCAACACTCATGGACTGTATTCATGGGATTCTCCAGGCCAGAATACTGGAATGGGTAGCCTTTCCCTTCTCCAGGGGATCTTCCCAACCCAGTGATCGAATTCAGGTCTCCCGCATTGCAGGTGGATTCTTTACCAACTAAGCTATCAGGCATACACCATAAAACTGCTTGCCTTAAGATTTTGAATATTGATTTCCTTTACCTGGAATAATGTCTCACCTCTATCCTTGCATTTACCTCACTGAGTTCATGTTCCTCATCTTTTAGGTTGAAGCTCAAGGATCCCTGGCTTGGACAGATCTTCCTTGATATTTTGGACTGCTCCACTTCCCCTTATTATTTTCTTTGACAGCTTTCTGTGCATCTTTCCCATAGCACATTCACACAATTGAAATGTTATTTATTTGATTAATGTCTGCCTCTCCTATGAGGGTAAAGGTGGTGTCTTTTATTTCCCTTTTATCATTGACTCCTTTAGAGCCTGAAACTGTGCCTGGCATTGTATAGACCCTCAGTAACTGGTTGTTGAATATATATGAATAGCAATGAAGTTTAATGTTATCATTTAGGACCACAGAACCTAAGTGAACAGGCTACCCCTGGGGCCCACTTGGGGAGTGAAACTGAAGAGGACACCAGATGAGTGTCTGTCCACTGGACACAGGAAGCAGGACTCGAGAATAGATAGTGAGACTAAAGACCACTCCGGCCTGAATGGGCATCACCGCTTCCTCTGGTCGTAAAATTTAAGGCTGAGTTCCCTGGTTTCTGTTCTATGTGATGAGAAGAAAAGTATTCTGTTCATGTTTAGAAGATGAATCTTCTAAACACTTTCCAGTAATATCCTAGGTGGTGAAATTGTAGTGCTCTCAAGTTGTCACCAACAGGGCTGTAAGTAAGAAGCTATAGTTGAGTTAGTGATGTCACGTTTCTAAAACCTAGTGAAAGAAGGATAAGACCAATAAGGAGACATCATCCCCACTTCAAGGACAGCTTTGCCAGTGACATTGGAGTTTCCGTCAGTGGGTCCCTTCTAGGCTGCCATGGTCAAGGGGAGCTGGACTGACAGATTGAATGTGTAAAGGCTAGAATTTCATGAACAAGTAGGTTAAGGGAAAGCCCTTTGTGGACCCCATATGGAGAGAGGAGAATACTTAGTTATTTGTAATCATAATGGTGATAATAAATACCACTTACTAAACACCTGGGCTTCCCCAGTGGCTCAGCGGTAAAGAGCCCACCTATCGATGCAGGAGACATGGGTCAGGATGATGTTCTGGAGAAGGAAGTGGCCACCCACGCCACTATTCTTGCCTGGGAAATTTCATGGACAGAGCAGCCTGGAGGGTTACCGTCCATGAGGTTGCGAAAGAGTAGGACATGACTCAGTGACTACAGAACAACAGCTGAGCATCTACCTTGTCTAGGCACTTTAAAACTTGACTTTAACTCTTCAAACGCCTTTAGACTTTCAGTTTTATTATAAGTAATGTAATCTGTATCTTATAAGTAAGGAATCAGTGGCTGAAAGAGGTTAACTGACTTGTCCAGGACTCCACAGATACTAAACGTGGAGCTGAGACTCAAAAGTGGCCCGTGGCCTTAGACATGTTCCTTCTTCATTGAAAGAACTGGCTCTGGGGGCTGCCCACGAAGGCAGACAGATTTTTCCATCAGGTCCTTTAGTAGCAATAAGCCCCATGGACCTTGCAAACTGCTTCTTACCAGGTGCATTCTCAAGGCGTTGGGCTTTCTTCCTCCTCAATTCCCTTTGATGTTAGTGGAAGTCAGTACCTGGAGGCTTCAGAAAGTCACAGTGGGACTTTGTGCTCAGTTGGGTTTCATGACATATACATTTCTGATAAAAGAATCCAGTATTTGTCTGTCTATCTATTTATCATCTATTTTTATTTAATTAGGGGACATTAAATAATTTTCCAATTTAATAATGGAAACTAAATTTTCTGTATGTAAAGTAGGTAAAAGATACCTGCTTTAATTATTTAAGTAATATCCAAACATCAAAAGAAGCCCAAGTTGCAACACAAAGGAGAAAAAAATTCTTTAGGATCAGCAACTTTTAAAAGGCATGCAAGATGGTCTCAGACACACACCCAAGCTATGCTTAAGGCTTAATTTTTTTTTAATATTGCAGTTTTACTGATGACAAGATCATGAATAATGCCACTATATGTCCACGGCATACTCTTATCCACCCAGCATACCTGTCATATTTATATACAAGCTACTTATTACTATGGGGTTTCAATGAGGAAAAATCAATTAATTGGAGGCCTGGAATTAATAGGAGGGACTGAGATGCTGATGACTTTTCTTCACCATAAGCAGGGCTGGCTCAACATTTAGCTCTTGAATATAGGCGAGAGAACAGGTGGCGTTTTCACCATTAAGCACTGTCTCTATTATTAATAATCTGCATTATTTAGTCAGCACAAAATCTCTTCCTCTCCAACTTTCCTCTTTTAACATATGAGCATTTCTGTGTCCTGTTAGTCCTTTCTTCACTCTGAAATATTTTCTATCTAATTTTTAATCCCTTTTATCTCCTTCTCAGGCAAACATCTCCTAAGCACAGATGCTGCGTTGGCATGAGGAATAAGCTGATTCCTACTTTAGAGTCTCTTTGGTTTGATGGCTTCCCTTCTTAAGCTTCCAAAGGCAGAGCCTGGAAAAAAGAAAAAGATGTTCTCAATTCCCACTGACCTAGACTGCCCTGGACATTTGGAAAGTCAAAGCCCCAGTCCTGGCATTCACTTCCCAGATGGTGAGCTAAGGGAAATTTGCTTCCTTCTCAGACATTTCTGCTGTTGGATAGAGCTCTTCATATGGGGAATGGAGAAGTAGGGGCTTATCAGCTCACCATCCAATTCTATTTTACTAAGACACAGAAAGAGAGAGAGAGAGAGTTGTTTTTGTTCAGTTGCTAAGTCGTGGCCGACTCTTTGCGACCTCATAGACTGCAGCCCAACAGGCTTTCCTGTCCTTCACTATCTCCTGGAGTTTGCTCAAACTCATGTCCATTGAGTTGCTGATGTCCTCCAACCATCTCATTCTCTGTCACCCCCTTCTCCTCCTGCCCTCAATCTTTCCCAGCATCAGGGTCTTTTCCAATAAACTGGCTGTTCGCATCAAGTGGCCAAAGTATTGGATTTTCAGCTTCAGCATCAATCTACACAGTGAATATCCAGGGTCGATTTCCTTTAGGATTGACTGGTTTGATCTCCTTGGGACTCTCAACAGTCTCCTCCAGCACTATAGTTCAAAAGCATCAATTCTTTGGCATTCAGTGTCCTTTATGGTCTAACTCTCACACTCATACATGACTATTGAAAAAAACCATAGCTTTGACTATACTTACTATACTTTGACTATACTTTGTTGACAAACTGATAGAGAGAGAAGCACTAATGGATGTCTGACAATGAAAGAAAGGAGTTTGATGAATTCATCTCCTTGAGCAGGGCATAATGAGTACATGAGTACAAATGTTAACACCTGTGGTGAACAGCATGCAGATTGGGCTGTGAACTAGTCATAAAGAGTAAGGCCATATATTGGTCCATGGCAAACTGGAAATTAAATGGTTTAAGAAGCACTATTCTATAGGACAATGATTAAATAAACTGCTGGAAAAAGTTCAGTTGGTCACTGATTTTGCGGAAAAAAAAAAAAAAGAAATTGTCTATCCCTATCTCACTCATAGATTTATATCTCACAGCACATTGTAAGAAATTCACCATTCAAGAAACTTTTCTACTTCTGTTTAAGCTGGTATTTCTCCAATTGAGTTTGGCACGAGATGATTTTCTCTGCTGAATGTCTCACAAAGGCCATATATTGGTCCATGGCAAACTGGAAATTAAATGGTTTAAGAAGCACTATTCTATAGGACAATGATTAAATAAACTGCTGGAAAAAGTTCAGTTGGTCACTGATTTTGCGGAAAAAAAAAAAAAAGAAATTGTCTATCCCTATCTCACTCATAGATTTATATCTCACAGCACATTGTAAGAAATTCACCATTCAAGAAACTTTTCTACTTCTGTTTAAGCTGGTATTTCTCCAATTGAGTTTGGCACGAGATGATTTTCTCTGCTGAATGTCTCACCCTGTGGGAAAGGTAGAGAAAGAAACTCCCTAAGAGTGAAAGATGTCAGGCAACTCCTCACCTGCACTCCACACCTAGAAAAGTAGAACATCTGGTTTTCCCAGTCAAATTTTGATATTGCACCATTCCCTGCAAGCTTCATCTGCCAGACATGCCCTTGAGCCCCCAGATTCTGGGGCTGGAGAAGGCAGGAAGAGATAATTCTCATCACCGTCAAGGTTTGCAAGGTTGGAAAAAAGACAGTTCTAAGCTCAAGTCAAGAAGATTTTATGATGCTGAGACTCTATGATGTGGAACTCTGAAAAGAAAATCAAGTCATTTTCTTTTCAGATTTTTTTTTGATGTGGACCATTTTCTAAAGTCTTTATTGAATTTGTCACAATATCCTGTTGTTTATGTTTTGTTTTTTTTTTTTCATTTTTTGTTTGTTTGTCTGGCTTTGAGGCATGAGCTACAATCTTAGCTCTGACCCTTCATTGGAAGGTGTAGTCTTCACCACTGGACCACCAGGGAAATCTCTGCAAAGCAATTTTCCTCTTGATTTTTGTCTATCTACTCCTCTCCTTCTTTACCTTCCTTTTACAATAATTATTGAGCCTTGAATGTGTGGCAGGCACTGTACTGAGAGGTTAGGGATATAGTTGAAAATAAAATAGACTGCATTTATACTCTTGGGCTTCCCAGGTGGTGCTAGTGGTAAAGAATCTACCCGCCAGTGCAGGAAATGCAAGAGACACAGGTTAAATATCTGAGTGGGGAAGATTTCTTGGAGTAGGAAATAGCAGCCCACTCCAGTATTCTTGCCTGGAAAATTCCATGAACAGAGGAGCCTGGTGGGTTACACTCCATAGGGCGGCAGAGTCAGACTCCACTGAGTGACTGAGCACAGCACATTCCTACTCTTAAGGAACCAACAGTCAAGTTGAGGGGGCGGGTCGGTGAGGTGGGTCATAGACAAGAAATCAAGCTTTTTTGCTAACACATATTAAAAGTATGGTGGAGAGAAGAGTGTTATGGGTGGTCAGAAGTCAAAAGTGGAACCTACACAATGGGGTCAGGAGGAGAAGAGGGTGACAGAGAATAAGATGGTTGGGTGGTATCACTGACCCAATGGATATGAGTTTGAGCAAACTCCAGGAGATAGTGAAGGACAGAGAAGCCTAGTATGCTGCAGCCCATGGGGTCACAAAGAGTTGGCCATGACTGAGCAACTGAGAAACAACAAATCTGTAAAGCTGAGGGAAAAACCAAGAAGACTTCTCACAGGAAGAGAAAACCAGAGTGAGTACTGAAGGATGGAGAAGAGTCAGCCAAGGGCAGGGAGGCAGAGATGGAGAGGAAGCCCCAGGATAATCCTTATTACCAGGTGGTGCACCATTGACAATTCTAGTGATGGAAGGATGCTTCTGAACCAAGGAGGCCACTCTGGCTCAGGTGGGAGAGTTGATTTCCATCTCCCCCCAAGCTTTCCTGCCTTCAGTGTCAGAGTATAGAGTCCTTACAGCCAGTTCGATTTTTGCTGAAGGAGGTAATGACTTTAATGGGACTGTCTTCAACAGCAGAGGTCAGAGGCTCTGGCAACTTTTTTAATGAAAAACTGATTGATTTCCAAGGTCAGAACGTGGTGAGTGAGGCTCACTAGAAAAAAAACTTCTTTGAGTAAAAAGACCTCTGAGATCCTTTTAGGATCTTGCCTAAATTTAGTAATTATGTCTGACTCACTCTTTAAGCAAACAAAGCAGTGAAAGAAAGGTGCTCAGAGAAGGGGGACAAGGTGGCAGAGACTCAGCTGAACCTGGCTGGGATTTTGTTTCAGCTGCAGTCATGCAGAAAAGGACTAGACTAGTCTTCCCTGGCTATATTTCTGGTGGGTCACAAAGTGAGCATTGATGTTTCCATGCTAGTGGTCACCAGCTCTTAGAGAACCCTCATGCATAGATGGGGTCAGTAAATGTCTGCTGGCATTATTGTTATCATTATTGCATTGGAAGTTGTGTTTATCTCCCTGACATGCATTTTTATAAAAATGCCAATTTTTATCCAGATAGCAACACCTCTTCCATTCAAATCCATAGGCTTTGGGGGGAAAAGGTTGAATCTGATATATGGTTCAGGGATATTTAATTAGCAAAGCCACATTTCCTGGCCATGGTGACTGGTTCAGGGCTGGGCTCATGGTCCCATTTGGATTCATGAAATGAGAGGAGACATCTTCTAGGAGTTTCTGGAATTGTACTTCCTCATTCTGTCAGAGAGCTTCTAGTAGCAATTTCTCTCCATTGCTCTTTGTAAAATTCAAGAAAGCGTGGATCTTTGGTAGTAACAACAGGCAGCTGTTTTGTAACTGTGGAGAGAATCCTGACTTAGGCTGAAACAGACCCCATGCGAAGCAGAAGAGAGATGGAAATGATGAGGTCATTGAGAAAGGCTGTGAAAGCTTTGAGGTAACACAATCTTGGGATTCCCTGGGCTTTGTCTTTAGAACAACATATCCTTATTATTGACTCATTTCTCTTTGCATTCCCTGCTCTACTACCTACTATAAAAGCCATCTGTGTATATAGTGGAAGGAACACTAAATGTGGAATAACATGGATCTGGATTTTCAGCTGGCTTTTGCTGTGTGACTTTAGGAAAATGACTTCACTTCTCTGAGTTTATTTTCTCACCTGTGATAGTAGGATGATAACCCTTTCTTTCTTTTTTTTTTTTGCTGCCTTTTTTTTGTTACATCAGTAATGTGTATTTATTTATTTTTTAAATTAATTTTTATTTTTTAGTTTGTTTTGCTTTACAATACTGTATTCATTTTGCTATACATTGATATGAATCAGCCACGAGTGTTACATGAACTCCCAATCCTGACCCCCACCTCCCCCCTCCCGCCCCACACCATCTCTCTGGATTATCCCCGTGCATCAGTCCCAAGCATCCTGCATCCTGCCTTGAACCCTTTCTTTATAGTGTTGTTAAGGTAAATACGGTAATGTACATGTGAAGGGTCTAACACAATTCTGGCCTTATGAAAACATGCTCAGTGATATTAAGCACCGCTCATTAGAGGGGTAAGTGTCAGAGTATGGGGGCAGCAGGGAATCTGAGCCTTCTTGCTCTGCTACTCAAGAAGAGTGATGGGTCAGAGGTGAAAGACTACATCCCTGTGGGTTCTGTGGCCATTGGCCTCTTCCTTGGGCTTCCAGGTTCTTTTGCCACAAATTAAAATATTAACAAATGCAACTACTTTAAATTCTACACTTTCCCCTTATTTTGGAGAACCACGATAAATATTTTATCACATATTTGGATGCTCATAAAGGATGGCATAAGTTTTAGAGCCAGAGATAGTATAAGTAGTCCAGCCTGCTTCATGGAGCTTCTGCAGAGGAGGGGACCAAGGCACAGTGCTGGGGAACAGCTAACTCAAGGCTTTGGCAGGGATGGGTGGGCTCCCCTGTCTCCTTGTTGTGGGGCAAGGTGGCCCTGCCTCAAATGTACCAGCCTTATTCAGAATTCGACTAATCATTTTGGAATGAATTCAATCTGACTGGTTGGAATAGGAACCCTGCTTTCTGGAAGCCTGATGTCCTCTTCTGGGGCCTTCTGTGATTTTCTTTCTTTTTCTTTTTGGCTAGGCTGGGTCTTCCGTGCTGCGCTCAGGCTTTCTGTAGTTGTGGTGAGCTGGGACTAATCTCTAGATGAGGTTGCAGTAGCTTTTCCTATTACAGAGCGCAGGCTCCACAGGCTCTATAGCTTTGTGGCATGGGCTTAGCTGCTCCGTGACATGTGGATTCTTCTTGGACCTGGGACCAAATCATGATCCCTGCATCAGGAGGCAGATTCTTAACCACCTGGATATGAATTAGCTGCATGAATTGCTCTGTATTATTCCATCCTCCTAGAACACCCTATATATTGTCCTCCTGATGCCTGCGGTGCCTCTGTTTTCACTTCTCAGCGACAGTAGGGGCTGTGTTCTGCTATCAGAACCCCATGCTCGGTACAGATTAGGGCTCTACTTGCCCATTTGCTGACTGTATTGAATTTATAGATTTTTATGCTGGCGAGTCTCTCAGGGAGAATCGGGCAGTAGAGCAGAGGGTAGAGGACAAGGTTCCAGTGGTTCACTTTACTTGCTTTGGGAAGGACTTCTTGGTTGTAGACACACTCCTAAGAAAGATCTTCAGCCAGGAGAAATGAGAAGCAGGAGGATCTATCAGCTAAGAACCCAGAGCTAATTTGCCTGAGTCTGAATTCTCATTCTGCCACCTACTAGCTATGTGACTTCAAGCAGTCATTTAGCCTGTCTGGATTTTGCCCAGGAAGAGGACTCACAATCAAGTCAGGCGGCTGGGATATGGGCAGATGTTTATGTCAGCGTACATATGTCTATTGCAAATGCAAGTATACACGTAGGCGCACGTGCAAATAGATAGCTGTGCACTTAAATGTCTGCTAGCACCTAGAGTGCTCACAACATTGTCACTTCAAAGCTGTGTGGTGAGTTTGGTAGCATCAGCCATTCATTCAATGAATAAACATGTGCCAAGCACCTTTAAGGTGGCAGACCCTGTTAGGAGCTGAGGAGAGGGCCATGAATTAAACATGTTCCCTCACTTGAAGGAACGCAGTCTATCACCAGTGAGTAACTGTGAGGCTGTGTGTTAAGGGCAGAGTCCTTCGGAAGCAGGGAGGAAGATGTCACCACGCGTCCCAGCAGCGTGGGGGAGGGGCGAGAGAGGCTGGTAGGGTGGCACTCGAGCTGCATCCTGGAGATGGGAGCTGTGTGTCAGGAGCAGTCTGGGCAGGGGCAAGGGGCGCCTGAGGTAGGGGGGAGGGGCCGAACAAAGGTGGGGTGATTGAGACTGCAGATAATGGAGGTGATTTGGGACTTCCTTTAATTTACGTAAATTATTTTTTTCCCCAGTGGCTGCTAAGTCGTTAGAACATAACTACTTATTAAGCTGTTTGGATCTAACTATTTAGTAAAGGGAGCAGGTTTTTCCTGTGGCCTAGGATTGTGGTGAAATTATTACTGAGGGGCTTCCCTGGTGGTCCAGTGGTTAAGACTCCGCCTGCCAATGCAGGGTACATGGGTTCAATAGCTGGTTCCGGAAGATTTCACGTGCCATGAGGCAACTAAGTCTACGAAGCATGACTGCTGAACGCTGTGTGCTCTAGAGCCCACGCTCCACAGCAAGAGAAGCCACCGCAATGAGAAGTCTATGCACTGCAACTAGAGAGTCGCCCCCACTCTCCACAACTAGAGAAAGCCCTCCAGCAGCAATGAAGACCCAGTGTCGTCAAAAATGAATCAATAAATACAGGTTAAAAAAATATTACTGAGACACCAAGTGTATCATCAGCTGAGAAAATGTGGGAAATTCTACCCTAGACACAAGAGTTTCCAGTATTTTCTCCCTTTTTTTTCTACACCAAAGTGTTCTCAGCTCTCTTCACTTGCATAGTGTTAAGATTGTGACAATTATCTTTGGCCAAGAAGGAGAATTACAGGTCGTTATAAGTACACATTTATTTGCAGAAACTGCATATTCATATACACCTATACACACATACACAGAGGCAGGCAGAGTGATTCAGCCATGATGGAAACTTCAGAGGGTAATTAACTTTGAGAAATGACAATAATTACATGTCCATTAAGATATCATTACTATAGAAGAGGAGAGAAACAGGATCAGGAATTTCCAGGGAGGGATAATTTCCTCCACAGTGTGGCTTCCTCTTGAGGAAAATCTGACTTGGAGCTTTCCTGACCAGTGGGTGAGCTGTACCTTCTGGGCAGACGACAAAGAACATGCAGAAATCCCATGGACCCTGGTGTCTTCCTGAGAGTTTCTCACCTTTGCAATCTTATCAGATTTTTCCAACATATCCACAAAATTTCCAGAGGAGACCATGTCATCCTGGCTTTGGGCTGAGTTCTGTCCATTCTGATTCCTTGCAATATCCTCAACCTTTCACCATCCTATAAAATTGCCCTGCAGCTCTTTAGGAATCTTAAACAACTGTGCCTCTTAAAAAAAATTTTTTTTTTAAAATTTATTCATTTGACTTTGTCACGTCTTAGTTGCAGCATGCAGGATCTTTAGTTTTGGCACGTGGGATCTAATTCCCTGACCAGGGACTGAATCTGGGCCCCCTGCACTGGGAGCACAGATTCTTAGCCACTGGACCTGCTTAAGACATGTCCTAACTTAAGCAGTGAGGCAGAAGCAAAGGGTTTGATTCTTCCTTTCTGCATGCTTCTATTCAAGTATTAGTGGGTTAAATGATGCTCTTCTGTGTTGAGGAGGGCCATCTGCTTTATGGAGTCCACTGATTCAAGTGTTAATCTCATCCAGAAACACCTTCACAGACACACCCAGAAATAGTGTTTCCAAATGTCTGGACTTTCCATGATCCAGTGAAGTTGGCACATAAAATTAACCATCATAATCGCCTTCAGATTTCTGTGGTGTCTAGCATTCCTGGACATCTCCCTGTTTTTCTGAGTGTTCCTCTCAGGCTGTCACTCATCCTTCTCCATTCTTTCTGGGTTCTTTTCCTCTTGATCGTCTGAACCCTTGGTCTGTGACCATCATGAAGGCTGACTTAGTATATCTCAAATCTCTGACTTTTCTCCCAAGTTTTTGACTCCCAGGTGGGTCACACTATCACCCACAAGCTCCAGAAGTACCTTTCAAGCTCATTGTTGTTGTTTAGTTACTAAGTTGTGTCTGACTCTTTGTGACCCCCTGGACTGTAGCCCACCAGGCTCCTCTGTCCATGGGATTTCCCAGACAAGAATATTGGAGTGGGTTGCCCTTTCCTTCTCCAGGGGATCTTCCTGATCTAGGGATAAAACCTGTGTCTCCTGCATTGGCAGGCAGATTCTTTACAGCTGAGCCATCAGGGAAGCCCTACCAAATTCATTGTCTCTTGTTTAAACTTGATCATTTTCCTAAATTGCTGCATTTGTTAATAGTTATCCTACCTTCTTGGTCTTCGGGCTTTAAAAACTTGAGTTATCTCTCATTTCTTTCTTTACCTTACCCTTGATCTATAATATAGCAATACAGTCTTCCTAATATAATGAAGAATAAGACTGGTCTACCTCCTCTCCCTCTATCTCTGTTTTCCTTTTCTAGTTTTATTGAGTAAGAATTGACATGTGTGCATGCCAAATTGCCTCAGTCATGTCTGACTCTTTGCGACACTATGGACCGTAGCCCGCGAGGCTCCTCTGTCCATAGGATTCTCCAGGCAAGAATACTAGAATGGGTTGCCCTGCCCTCCTCCAAAGGATCCTCCCAACCCAGGGATGGAACTTGCATCTCCTGCATTGGCATGTGGGTTCTTTACTATTAGTGTCACCTGAGAACCCAACACCACTGCATAAGTTTAAGGTATATATAGCAGGATGGTTTGATTTACATATATTGTGAAATGATTACCAAAATAAGTTCGGCTAACATTCACTTTTTCCTTATTAAAATTTTAATGATAAGAAAAGATAAAAAGTAAATGAAAGAATTCTCCTTGTGATATGAACTCAGGATTTAATCTCTTAAGTTTCCTTGATACTGCACAGCAGTGGTAGCTATAGTCATGTCGTATATTACACCTCTATGACTTATTAGATAAATAAGTCTAAAGTCTATTTATTGTGACTGGGGGATTGTACCTTTTGGCCACCTTCTTCCATTTCTTCCTCCCTTCCTTATTCCCTGCCTCTGGTAACTACAAGTCAGATAATATATTTTTTCAGAGTTTTTTTTTTTTTAATTTAGATTCCACATATTGGAATGATTTTGGTCTGCAGTTTTCTTTTTTACGGTGGTGTCTTTGTCTGGTTTTGGTATCAGGGTGATTCTGGCCTCTAAAAATGAGTTTGGAAACATTTTTCTTCAATTTTTGGAATAGTTTGAGAAGGATAGGATAACTCTTCCTTAAAAGTTTGGTATAATTCAACTGTTAGGTCCTGGACTTTTGTTTGGGGGTAGTTTTCTTAAATTACTGATTTAATTGGTCTGTTCTTCTTTTCTCTTTCTTTCTTGTTCATTCTTGAGAGATTGTGCATTTCTCGGAATCTATCCATTTCTTGTAGGCTGTCCTTTTTGTTGGTATATAATTGTTCATAGTAATTTCTTATGATCTTTTGTATTTCTGTGGTGTTGCTTTTAACTTCTCATCTTTCACTTCTGATTTTATTTATTTGTGCCCTCTTTTTTTTTCTCAGTGAATCAATTATCAATTCTATTTATCTCTTCAAAGAATGAGTTCTTAGTTTCGTTGATTTTTTCTATACTTTTAAAAGTCTCTGTTTCTTCTTTGATACTTCTTTTTGTTCACTTTGGGCTTTATTCTTCCTTTTTTAGTTTCTTTAGGTATAGATTTAGATTGTCTATTTGAAATTTTTCTTGTCTGCTGAGGTTAGCTTATATTGCTATGAACTTCCCTCTTAGACTTGCTTTTGCTGTGTCTTACACATTTTGGATCATGTGTTTCTGTTTTCACTTGTTTTCAGGTACTTTTTGATTTCTTTTGTGACCCATTGGTTGTTGGTTCTTTCTGGTTGAACCCCGACAGACAGTCCAGGCCCCATGTTCTCATGTCATCTATCTCTGCTATCTCTACACGGTAGCAGTATAGATAGCAGAATAACTATCTGTGTTCCAGATAACTACACTGGATTTGTAGTGTTCTACGCTCCAGCCTAACTGCATCTCCATGAATATTCTATTTTATTACTTTGTACTTCATGCTTGCTTCTTCTCCAGCATACTTTGCCTAACTCTGTATTTTTACTTAAAACTATCTAGATGGGTGGGATGGGGCAGGACATGGGAGGAAGGTTCAAAAGGAGGGGATATATGTATACTTATGGCTGATTCATGCTGAGGTTTGACAGAAAACAACAAGATTCTGTAAGCAATTATCCTTCAATAAGAAAATAAATTTAAAAAAATTAAAAATTTTACCTAACCTTTGAAGCCACCTCATATTATTTGTCATCCATGGAAACCTTCCTAATCCTACTATCTTCCTCCTTTTCACCTTATAATATTATTTATCTCCTTGAAAATCACTTTATAAACTCTAGGGGTGGTTGGAAGGAATAATAAAAAGCATACATAGAAAGTATCCACACAGAGTATGTAGCACATGGCAGATGATGAGTGAGGGCTTATTCTATTTATTTTCCATCCTTGGAGTATGTCAGGAGCTCTGTAAATAGTGGTCTATGTCTTCCAATTTTCTAAATTTGGCAGTGAGGCCAGGAGGCTCAGATGATTCATGTTTCTATGAAGTGTCTTCTGTGGCTGAGAGATGTTTCTGGGACCCCATTATCTTTGTGTTCTGGGTTCCAATGTTGGACACACCTTTTTTTTTTTTTTGGTAAACCCAAGTATTTGTGAGATGATGGTACTGATGACTGTCAGCTATAAAATGTTTTCTTTTATCCAATCAAATAGTTGGAAGGAGCCATGGATTCAGTAAATAGCTATGGATCTTATTAATAGCTCTGGATCTAATTTATAGCCACGTCTCATGTTTGCATCATGCTTCAGAGTTTCTGGAGGAGTTTCTCTCATTGGAAGCTCCCAGCAGTCCTTGCTGTGAAATAAGCAGGGCGGTTGAGGACATTCTGCTGGTGATGACACTGAGGCACAGGTGGCTTGTGTGATATGTCTAAAGGTCACAGTGAGTAATTAGAACTCACAGATCTTGACTCCCAGGCTAGGGCCCCTCTCTCTGCACTTGCCAAGAAGCGAAGTAAAAAGGAAACTTTAACTTGTTCTTGTGCAAAATCCTGCTGGTTAGCATCTATTACTTATTCTGAATCTGTCTCTGCTCGATAGTTCAGGTGATGGCTCTGCCTCTCCTGGTGCATCCGCTACCCCTCTCCCGAATCCGGGACGCTGATTACATAGGTCACATATAAGAAACAGACCATGTTTGCTAATTGCTTTATTTGCCTATCCCTATATAACAAGCCAGGCTTCCCAGGTGGCGCTAGTGGTAAAGAAATCTACCTCCCAAAGCAGGAGTCTTAGAGATGTAGGTTCAGTCCCTGGGTGGGGAAGATTCCCTGGAGGACGGCATGGCAACCCACTCCAGTATTGTGGCCTGGAGGATCCCATGGACAGAGGAGCTTGGCAGTCCATAGGGTTGCAAAGAGTTGGGCACAACTGAAGTGACTTAGCAGGCATATATAAAACAAGTCACCTTAAAACTTAATGACTTAAAACAAAAAGAATTTATTTTTTCTTACAATTTTGTGAGTTGGTTGGGAAGATTCTCTACTGGCTTCAGCTGGGCTCACATGAGTGACTGCCTTCAGCTGGGGCGGGGTTTAGTTGAGCTGGAAGAAACTTGATGGCTTCATTCTTCAGTCTGGCAATTGGTGTTTTAGATGGACGTCATCTGGTATGCTCTGGTTTGCTTCCATGGAAACTCTTACCTTTCACAGGCTAGATTGGTTGTCTACCTGGTGGTCTCAGGGCAGTAATCCAAGAGCACAAAGCCAGAGAATGCAAGGTCTATTGAGGCTGGGACTGGGATCCTGCTATCACTTCCACTGACATTCTATTGGTCAAAGCTGTCACAAGCCCAGCCTGAGACCAGCTCAAGGGTAAGAGAAATAAACTCCACCTCTTGTTGGCTCAGTGTTAAAGAATCTGCCTGTCAGTGTAGGAGACACAAGAGAGGTGGGTTCAATCCCTGGGTCAGTAAGATCCCCTGGAGAAGGAAATTGCAGGCCACTCCAGTATTCTCACCTGGGAAGTCTGATGGACAGAGGGGCCTGGAGGACTACAGTCCATGGGGTCACAATGCTGAGAATGACTGAGAAAGTGCACACATTTGATGGCAGGAAATCCACATTCATATTGTAAAGGGGAGGAGAATGAATTGTTGGGACCATCGTTGGAAACAATGGCGCATGGGATCATTGTGCATTAAATGAATTTGAGAAAAGGGGACCGGTTTTCTCATTCTTCCATGCAGCAGGAGTTTCATTTAGGGCTCATCTGATATCATCAGTGTTCTCACTATCACACCCTTTTAGCTTTCTGTTCTACATGGCACCCAGAAAGCACCTCTCTGCCTCTCTCCACTCTGGATTAACTCAGCGCCGGGCACTGGAAGCTGATTGACACTCACTTGGGAATTCCCTAGTGTATTGGTCAGCTTTTCTTGTATCCCAGGGACATGGTTTGGTGTGAAACCAATTGGAACTAGCCATCTTTAAAAAATTATTCTCCACCTGCTGCACTACAGGTTAATGTGATTCTCTACTTTGTGATTAGGGGCAAAGAAATGCATTTCCTACCTACTTTTGTGCTCTGGAGCACTGCTGTTCTTTAGGAAACCCAAAGGAAGAGAAGTTTTGATAGGTGAAGTCTCTAGATACTTTGAGATTCCCTTGTCATACCATCAATAAGCTCCCCATTTCACTAATATTTTTATTATACTAATTTAAGTATATTAAATTACTTAATATAATTTAAGTAGGGAAGCCTGAGCCATGAGGCTTGTGGGATCTCAGTTCCCCAATTGGGATTGAACTCTGGCCCTTGGCAGTGAGAGCACCAAGTCCTAACCACTGGACAACCAGGGAATTCCCAAATTGTTTATTTCTTATTTGTGAGTGAACGCAACTATTTTTTATTTTCTATCACTGATCTCTCTTGTTTTCAAATCACAGTCTTGATTCCAGCTTGTGATTCATTCAGCCTGGCATTTTGCATTGTTTTATGTCTGGTACTAACTGTTGCTTCTTGACCTGCATACAGGTTTCCCAGGTGGCAGGTAAGGTGGTCTGAGAGATATACCAAAATGTTTTTAGAGAATGATACAATTAACCTCACCTTGAAAAGTTGCTAGAGCTTAAAACTGATCAAGGGTGTACTGTACAACTTATGATTGTTGGCATCTTTCACATTTTACTCAGGTTTTTGTTCCAACTTGTGTATGTTATAAGCACATTTATTACTGTAAAATTAAAAAAAAAAAAAGACACCTCATGAAATTTTGAGTGAAGAAGAATTTTTTGATGAATTTTATGCCAATATTTTGGAGAAGGGAATGGCATCCTCTCCAGTATTCTTGCTTGGAGAATGTCATGGACAGTGGAGCCTGGAGGGCCATAGTCCATGGGGTCACAAAGAGTCAGGCACAACTGAGAGACTCACACACATGCCCATAGTTTGCTACACGTAGCAACATATGTGTGGTGTCTCAGAAAAATGATAACTTTTCAGGATATCGTTCTGATTAAGATGATGTGAATATTAGACTAGCAAAAGGACAAAAAATTTTGATGATTGATTCTGATATGGAAATTGAAAATGAAAATCACGATGCTGGCGAATGCTACTTTGCTTCTGCAGGAGAGTGGATTGAAGATAACATTTCATGAAAACTAGAAGATTTTACAGGTGTGTTAGAGGTAGCTATTGGATACAATAACCCAGAAAGTGTTAGTGAAAAAATAGAATTAATTTCTGGCTGGTCAAAATAAAAATTGTCAGCCACAGGCATTTGTTTCTGCAAAAATCCCCTGGTTAATAATGTGTTAAGACTATTTGCTATGGACCTATAAGCCTGGATTGAAATTTGAGGCTGAGCAGTGAAAACTGTTTTCCCTTTCTTGGTAGCAATAAGCCAGCCATATGGATAATCTGAAGGGCTACAAAGAAACAAAATCTCTAAATCAGTTGATATTTAACTACGTTTCACAGCTTAGGGAATTACCTCATTCAAATAGGATCTTTATTTTTTTTTGTAAGTTGCCACACATTTACTCTGGTGGAGTCATTTCCCCCCTGCCCCCATTTTCTTCTGTATATTTGTTAAGGACACTTACGTAATTATTAATTTCCATGTGCATATCTTCATGAAATTTCAAGATTGGTAGGAGAAACCTACATAGCCGTGTAGCAAACACATTGAAGTCACTCAGCAAATCTTTAAAGAAACCATGTGGGCTGCTTGAAACTATATAGAACAATTATGTGTATATAGTCTCTAGTGTTCTCCAGTACATAATGGATGCCCTGCACTTAAACAGTATTTGTTGATTGACAAAAGTATGCACCAGTGAATGAGCCCCACTCAAAGCAGTGCAATGCCTCAAGGCTGGCTTGCTTTGTGGGAACAAGGACTTTTCAGGGAGTCAGTCACAAAGCCTGACTATGGGATGATCAACTCTATCCCCATTCTATTTTGGTCTCTCTGTTTCAGGAGTCTTTCGGCCGGCCTGCCCACCTCACAGACTCAGCCTGACTCACTGCCTCACTATAGGGACCTGAGGGATTGCTTCCCACTAAAACATGCTTTCTTTGGGAGATTTCAACTGTTTTTGAATTAGTTATAGTTTCAAAAGCAAATGGCTCCCATTATTAGAATGCATGTTTTAAAATTATCTCATGTTGCCAACTTGGCAGCTTTAACCTGTCATCAGAGAATTCAGCATGTTCATGGGAAAAATAGACTTGAAAAGAAATCAAGCCGAAGGAGCCAATATGGTCAAGGAGTAAAGGAAATGTCCTTTGAAATATCTTTCACTTATATAGGCATGTCTGATTTGTTTTACCATGCATACAATGATGGAGAAACTTTGTATTCTGTGTTTTTTATAATTGTATATTTTATTTATTTTTTTACATTTTTTCATATTTTATTTTATTTCGTTTTACTTTACAAAGAATACATTGAGTAGTCAATGGTGTGGTATATAAAACAGTTCACTGAGCATAATACTCCACTCGATTCTCCAGATTTGTCAACATATTTTTAGTAAATCTTATTTTCATGCACACACAACATGTCCTTATGCCAGATATCGAAGGAATGTGTCTGGTATAAATGGCATTATTTTCCAGCTTTATGGATGTAAGAGTGACAAATAAGAATTGTATATATTTAAGGTGTACAACGGAGAAGGCAATGGCACCCCACTCCAGTACTCTTGCCTGGAAAATCCCACGGACGGAGCAGCCTGATAGGCTGCAGTCCATGGGGTCACTAAGAGTCAGACACGATTGAGCGACTTCACTTTCCCTTTTCACTCTCCTGCGTTGGAGAAGGAAATGGCAACCCACTCCAGTGTTCTTGCCTGGAGAATCCCAGGGACAGGGAGCCTGGTGGGCTGCTGTCTATGGGGTTGCACAGAGCCAGACACGATTGAAGTGACTTAGCAGCAGAAGCGGCAGCAAGGTGTACAAAGTGATGATTTGGTACACGTATATATTGTGAAATGATTACCACAGTCAAGCAAATTTGCGCATCCATCACATCCATCACAGCACACAGTGGTGGGCCCTCCCTAAACTCAAGTGGCAGATTACCACGACCAAAATCACGGCCATGTATTTCACCTGAAAACTAGCCTTGAATAAAGCTCTATTATAAAGAGAATATCATGGCTCAGTTGGTAAAGAATCCACCTGCAATGCAGGAGACCCTGGTTTGATCCCTGGCTTGGGAAGATCCACTGGAGAAAGGAAAGGCTACCCACCCCGGTATTCTGGCCTGGAGAATCCCATGGACTATACAGTCCATGGGTTCGCAAAGAGTTGGACATGAATGAACGACTTTTACTTTCACTTTCATAAAAATAATACTTTTCAATCAAAATACAAATAAACCATTTGTATGGTCAACTATTACCATACATTTAAATACATACATTTGATTTGTTTCCTATTGCTGATCTTTAATCTATCTATGGATCTACTTACCTACCTACCTACTTATCTCCCTACATTGACTTTTCGTTGCTGCTCTAACAAATTTTCACAAATATAGGGGCTTGAAATAACACAATATGTCATTTATCTTAAGATCAAAAGGCTAAAAATGGACCTTACTGGGCTAAATCAAGATGTCAGAGCCTTCCCTTCTGGAAGCTTTTGGAATTCATTTTCTTGCTTTTTCCAGTTACGAGGTACTGCCTGCATTTCTTGGCTCATGGCCTCTTACATCTTCAAAGCAGCAACAGCTGATAGAGTCATTCTGACTTTGCATCACTCCTATACTGATTCTTCTCCTTCTTTCCTTCATGTTTAAGAACCTTTGTGTTTGCTTTGGACCCACCCAGATAATATAGAATTATCTTCCCATCTCAGGGTCAGCTGATTTGCAACCTTAGAACTTAATCCCTTTTGCCATGCAACCTAACATATTCAGAGGAAGTCAGCATCTTTGGAGGATCACTATTCTATCTACAACTAACCCCATGTATAAATGAGAGGAAACTCAACATAATGCTGGTGATCCTCCACAAATTAATTTTTTGGTTAAATGCAAATGCAATGACAATCCCAATGAGAATTTTGTTTGTTTACTCGTTATTGAACTCGATAAATTGATCTTTAAGTTTATATAGGTATGGAGTCAAAAACAACATAGCAAACTAAAGCTTGGAACTAAACTAACCAGGATTCAAGACTTAAGATATCAGTAATGAAAACAGTGTCGTATTACCTTACAGATAAATGTATTGGATAGATGTAACAAAGGATATCAAAATAGGTTCACCTACATAAAAATCAAATTGGACTTTGACAGAGATAGCATTTATGTCAGTGATACAGAATTCATAAATTTTGAACAATTGGCTAACCATCAGGCAAAATAAAATTCTTCCTTTCCTATGAAACTATAAATTCTAAGTGCACATTGACCCAATTATGAAAGCAAACTGGAAAATATTTACAAATCTTTATGATTTTGAAGAAGGGAAATTTCTTAATAGAATTCAAAATGTACAGAGTATAGAGAAAAATATGGATATATTTGATCTCAAAATTAAAAAAATATATTGACATGCTGCCATAAGCCAACTTATAAAGATCGTTCACAAACTATTAATTCAAAATCAGCAAAGGATAAAAATGTAGAACACGACAGAGCTTCCTACAAGTCAATAAGATAAACAAATCTTGTAAGTAGAAAAATGGGCCAAAGATGCGAATAGTTAATTTACAAAATAAGAGGAAACTCAAATAACACATGAAAAGCTCAGCCTCATTGTAATCAAAGATATGGAACAAGGCACTGTCATTTTGTAAGGATTACAGCAGTGAAAAGTACTTAGTCTGATTACTGGTGAAGATATAGGGAATCATGTCTGTCACCTACAAAAAATATTTGCAACCGAACCACTTTTGAGAGTAAGTTACGATAGGTAATTATGCTGAAGCTGCACATATATTATGATCCAGCAATGTTATTTCAAGATACATTTTCTAGAAGAGCTATTATATATGTACTGAGGAAGTATAGTCTCTATAGCACTTGTTTTTTTTTTTTTTTTTAATGTGAAAATATACCCTTTTGGAAGGGTGTAATGGAGGAGTTGTGGTTTGTATACATATTGAAATTCTGTGTGCGTTTGTGTATTCTCAGTTGTGTCCAACTCTTTGCAGACCCATGGACTGTAGCCCGAAAGGCTCTACTGTCCTTGGAATTTTCCAAGCAAGAATACTGGAACGGATTGCCATTTCCTGCTCTAAGGGATCTTCCTGATCCAGGGATCAAACCTGCATCTCTTGCTTCTCCTACATTGGCAGGCAGATTCTATACCACTAGTGTCACCTGAAATTCTGCAAAGCCATTAAATAATCTGACTTATCAAATCTCAAAACAATGTTGAGGAGAAAAGGAGTTGCGATAGATTATTGTATTTGTTTTACAACAAATTTCTTTGTCATGTGTGCTTCTTAAATGCAGCCACTTCTTCATGGCAGGTGCTTCTTTAAAGCCAGCAAGGGATACAAAGACTGTAGTGACTTAGCAGCAGCAGCAGCAAGATGGTGTTACCCTCTGTAATCGCAGTAACAGAATCACATACGTCACATCACCTTTGCCTCATTTCATGGGTTAGAAGCAAGTTGCAGGTCCTATTCACACTCAAGGGGAGACAATAATACAAACATCTGAATACCGGAAAGTGCTGCTTATGGGAACCACCTTAAACTTTGTTTCCCACAATTTTGTATCATTTATGTAAGTATTTCAAAGCACACACAGCAACTTTCTTGAATCTCCAGGAAATTATGATGCGTGAAAAAAGTCATCCTTCAAAGATTGCATAATTTATTTGCTGTTGTTTCTCAGTTGCTAAGTTGTGTCCAACTCTGAGGCTCCATGGACTGCAGCATGCCAGGCTTCCTTGTCCTTCACTGTCTCCCGGAGTTTGCCAGATTCATGCCCATTGAGTTGGTAATGCTATCTAACCATCTCATCTTCTGCTGCCATTGATAAAATATTCTTATAGTGACAGAATTATAGAAACGAAGAATAAATTAATGGTGGCCAGGGTTCAGCAGTAAAGGAAGGCAGAGAGGAAGCAATAAAGGTTGGTGTGAGTATAAAAGGAACAGGAATGGTACAGAATTGTTCTGTATTGTGACTGTCAATGTCAATATCTTGGTTGAGATATTACATATGGTTTTGCAAGATGTTAACATTGGGGGAAAACTGGCCATAGTACATGGTGTTTCTCTGTATTATTTCTTAAAACTTCAATGAACCACAATTATCCAAAATGAAAGATTTGATTAATAAACTACAACAAATAAAGCAGAGAAAAGTTAAAAAAACAGAAAGCCCAGTGTGAGCCCTGCATGGTGAGCATAAAACCATAAGACAAAAATAAATGGAGAGAAACACTGCAAAGATGCAAAAAGCTGTTGGCCTAAAAAGACAGCTAAACTCATCATTGGAAGGTGTAGAGGGTAGAACTGCTCTTCAGTAAATCAAGTCATTAACTTGGAGGGCAAAGTTGATAAACTCAAATACAGAAGAAAAGAACAAACATGAAATGACTTTATTAGTTTAAATCAAGGATGATCTTTAATCCATTTTGAGTTTATTTTTGTGTATGGTGTTAGAAAGTGATCTAGTTTCATGCTTTTACAAGTGGTTGACCAGTTTTCCCAGCACCACTTGTTGAAGAGATTATCTTTAATCCACTGTATATTCTTGCCTCCTTTGTCAAATATAAGGTGTCCATAGGTGTGTGGATTTATCTCTGGGCTTTCTATTTTGTTCCATTGATCTATATTTCTGTCTTTGTGCCAGTACCATACTGTCTTGATGACTGTGGCTTTGTAGTAAAGCCTGAAGTCAGGCAGGTTGATTCCTCCAGTTCCATTCTTCTTTCTCAAGATGGCTTTGGCTATTCGAGGTTTTTTGTGTTTCCATACAAATTGTGAAATTATTTAATAAGGTGTCCATAGGTGTGTGGATTTATCTCTGGGCTTTCTATTTTGTTCCATTGATCTATATTTCTGTCTTTGTGCCAGTACCATACTGTCTTGATGACTGTGGCTTTGTAGTAAAGCCTGAAGTCAGGCAGGTTGATTCCTCCAGTTCCATTCTTCTTTCTCAAGATTGCTTTGGCTATTCGAGGTTTTTTGAATTTCCATACAAATTGTGAAATTATTTGTTCTAGCTCTGTGAAAAATACCGCTGGTAGCTTGATAGGAATTGCATTGAATCTGTAGATTGCTTTGGGTAGTACACTCATTTTCACTATATTGATTCTTTTGATCCATGAACATGGTATATTTCTCCATCTATTAAAAGTTCTAGAAATTGACAAGCCAAGTCTACATTCACCTCTCAAAACTCATCCTTAAGCTGTAGTCAGTTTCCCTTCTATGGGCACAATTTTTTTACTGCTTATACCTCCCAGGATATGCATTTGCAACCCTGTCCCCTTAAAGCTAAATATGCATTTCATTCATCTGTGGGCTTTTATTCTGACATTAATCAAAGTTTGTTAATAGATATTAAGTATTATTACATAATTCTTGACTTTACTCATTGGAATAGAAGTATCTAAGGAATATCAGAATGTTTCTTATATCCCTGAAGTCATTCTATATAGAAAACTACTTACTCAACCCTTGCACCAATGTAAATAAAGAATGAATATTACAGATTATTGGGCAGCTTGAAATGAAAGGTAATTAAGAGGACATCAACATTCAAAGTAAATGTGCAGTATTGAAAACCATAATAAATTATTATTTAACTAAAAGGAAGGATCAAGAATCAAGAGAAATGACCTATGGACTTTCATAGACTTAAGTAAGTCAAAAAGAAAAAAAAAACAAATATGATATAATATTCCTTATATGTTAAATCTAGAAAAATGGTACAGATGATTTGCAAAGCAGAAATAGAGACACAGATGTAGAGAACAAACTTATGAATACCAAGGGGGGATAAATGTGGAGACTGAGGTTGACACATATACTATGTAAAGCACTAAGAAAAACCTATGTATAGCCCAGGGGACGCTACTCAGTGCCCTCTGGTGATCTCACAGCCAGGAAATACAAAAAATAAGGGATATATGTATACACATAACTGAATCACTTTGTTCCACAGCAGAAACCAACACAACTTTGTAAAGCAACTATACTACAACAAAATTTTTTTTAAGAGAGAAAGAGGAGCACATACTAGGTAGCAGATAAGGCACTGGAATACATTTCTTTACACTCATGGTTTGATGAAGACAAACTGAAAGGTGAAAACAAATTGCATTTTGAAAAAAAAATTACTATCACAGAAAATGGTTCAGAATTATCTTTTAAAGTATAAATAGCCATATCCTGTGACTAGTGGTTCCATTCCTGAATAAACACACTGTAAAAATGTACGTGTGAATGAAAAGTGTGTATATAAATATTTTTAGAATCAACAACAATTTTAAAAGTAAAAATATACTGGCTTGGCCAGAGAGTTCACTCCGGTAATATCTTACGGAAAAACTGGAAAGATATTTCTGGCCAACCCAATATAAGTTTTGTTCAGTGAAAAAGATTCAGTCATCATCACAGATGAACACAAAATTGAACCTTAAATAAAAAAGGCTGTGGTCTATATGATCAATTTGATTAGTTTTCTGTGACTATTGTTTTCATTCTGTTGGCCCTCTGATGGATAAGGATAAAAGGCTTATGGAAGCTTCCTGATGGGAGAGGCTGACTGTGGGAAACCTATTAGACTATTCAGGTATGACCTAAATCAAATTCCTTATGATTATACAATGGAAGTGACAAATAGATTCAAGGGATTAGATCTGATAGACATAGTGCCTGAAGATCTATGGACGGAGGCTCATGACATTGTACAGAAGGTAGGGATCAAGACCATTTCCAAGAAAAAGAAATGCAAAAAGGCAAGATGGTTGTCTGAGGAGCCCTTACAAATAGCTGAGAAAAGAAGAGAAGCTAAAGGCAAAGGACAAAAGGAAAGATATACCCATTTGAATGCAGAGTTCCAAAGAATAGCAAGGAGAGATAAGAAAGCCTTCCTCAGTGATCATTGCAAAGAAATAAAAGAAAACAATAGAATGACAAAAACTAGAGATCTCTTCAAGAAAATCAGAGATACCAAGGGAACATTTCATGCAAAGATGGGCTCAATAAAGGACAGAAATAGTAGGGACCTAGCAGAAGCAGAAGATAATAAGAAGAGGTGGCAGAATACACAGAAGAACTGTACAAAAAAGATCTTAATGACCCAGATAACCATGATGGTGTGATCACTCACTAAGAGCCAGATATCCTGGAATGTGAAGTCAAGTGGGCCTTAGGAAACATCACTACGAACAAAGCTAGTGGGATTGATGGAATTACAGTTGAGCTACTTCAAATCCTGAAAGTGATGCACTCAGTATGTCAGTAAATTTGGAAAACTCAGCAGTGGCTACAGGACTGGAAATGGTCAGTTTTCATTCCAATCTCAAAGAAAGGCAATGCCAAAGAATGTTCAAACTACTGCACAACTGCAATCATCTCACACACTAGAAAAGCAATGCTCAAAATTCTCCAAGCCAGTCTTCAACAGTACCTGAACCATGAACTTCCAGATGTTCAAGATGGTTTTGGAAAAGACAGAGGAACCAGAGATCAAATTGCGAACCTCCACTGGATCACTAAAAAAGCAAGAGAGTTCCAGAAAAAACATCTATTTCTGCTTTATTGACTATGCCAAAGCCTTTGACTGTGTGGATCACAATAAACTGGAAAAGTCTTCAAGAGATGGTAATATCAGACCACCTGCCCTGCCTCCTGAGAAATCTCTATGCAGGTCAGGAAGCAAAAGTTAGAACTGGACATGGAACAACAGACTGGTTCCAAATAGGAAAAGGAGTACGTCAAGGCTGTATATTGTCTCCCTGCTTATTTAACTTATATGCAGAATACATCATGTGAAATGCCAGGCTGGATGAAGCACAAGCTGGAATCAAGATTGCCGGGAGAAATATCAATAACCTCAACAACCTCAGATATGTAGATGACACCACTCTATGGCAGAAAGCGAAGAACTAAAGCTCATGAAGAAAATAGGCCAATACACTTTCCATAAAGTACAGTTAAAACTCTAAGTAGCTTTTTGTGGGGGAGGTTGGGAGATATCTAGCCGTTGGAATGGTACATTTTTGTCATGTTTTAGCCAACCCAGAGTTGGAACAAAAGTCAAAATAAAAATCTAAGCTTTTTGAAATCAGCTAGATATAAATAAATGTTCTATCTACATGTTCTGAAAAATCAGAATAGAGGTAGTCTATTTTTCATTTAAACAGTTTTTTTCAGTGTTAAAATTTTTTCAATATTAAAATGCTTCTGGACATAATGGAATAATTAATACTGAATTTGTACTCCAACCCTACCTTAACTAAAAAATGGATAAAGTAAATGAACAAGCTATGTATACACTGTCCAACAGGAGTCACAAGACCTTGTTATCCTGAGAGAAGGGTTTCCCTTCTTTCAGAGAGAGAGAACCCAAGCTGAGTGTGGGGCTCTTAACCATCTGAGAACACAGATCAGCACTAGGAGAGATGAAGGAAGCTGGAATTTGTAGGTAGTGCACTGCAGAGGAGGAAGACACATCAGTGAAGAACTCTGCACAGGGAACACCTAAGTCTTTAGACACCAAATTACTGTGGATTGGTTAATTGGTTGATACTCTACAAACTAGGAAAAGAGCAAGTAGTTATGAAAGGAACAATTTCTACAACTCGTCAATACCTAGGAGACATCTGTGTACTGATCAGAATGGACAGAGTGCAAGGTTTAATATTCAGTTGGACAGAAAGCAAAGGTTATAATATTCAAAAAATAATCAATATAATCTTTTGTGTTAACAGAATAAAGGAGAAAAATCATATGATTACATCAACATGCAGAATAAGCATTTCATCCAAAGTCAACACCTACTCATGAGAAATTTTCTCAAGCTGATGAAGAGCAAATAAGAAAATAAAATTCAGCTAAAATTATACCTAATGGTGAAAGATAAAACATTTTTTAAGATCAAAAACAAGACAAGATATTCATTTTGACCACTTCTAGACAACACTGTATGAAATTCCTAAAAAAGACAATGATTTGAGAAAAGGCAGTACTATACAGAAAGTCGGAGAGCTGCTAGAGCTAATGAATGGATTTAGCTATAGGTCTGTAAAACAGCAACAAATATTGGAAAATAATTTTATAAAAATAAATACCAATTTCAATATAAAATATTTTTAACTGTATGTAGAAACTTAATGAAATATATGCAAGATATGTACACTGAAAATAATACAACATTGCTGACAGAATAAAGAAGCCGTAAATGTATTACCGTAAATGTATTAAAAGCAATTCCATGTTTAAGAAATGAGAGGGAAGAACAGTCTTTGTATTAGATAGGCTGAAATAATTAGCTATCAGTAAGGAAAAAGAAAATAGAATCTTAGGTTTTAACAAACACAAAACGTCTTTTTTTTAAATTAATTTTTACTTTTTAGTTTGTTTTGCTTTACAATACTGTATTTGTTTTGCTATACATTGACATGAATCAGCCACGAGTGTACATGAACAAAACATCTTAAAATTGCTCACAGATCTACATGTTAAAATAACTCTATAAAAGATATTGAAAAATAACATGGGAAGAATTTTCATGGCTTTAGATTTCTTAAATTTCACAGATTTCTTACACAAGATAAAAAGGCAAATTTCAAAAAGACAAAATTAATTAGCCAAATTTAAATATTTAGCAATTCTGTTTTTCAATGAGACTTTTATAAAAATGAAAAGGCAATCATCAGAATTAGATAAAATATTCAAACACATATAGCAACAATGGACTAATATCCTTAATATATTAAGGTCTTCTATAAACTCAGTCTCAAATAAAAAACCCCTCAAAAATGGGCAAAATGTTTGAAATAACACTCCACAAGAGAAAACATACAACTAGCCAATAAGCAAGTGAAGCTGCACTCAGTACAATTAGTCACTGGAGAAATGCAAATTAAAACTTCAACCAGATACAAACCCACTAAAATGGCTAAAGTTAAGTGATGGACAATAGTAAGTTTTGGCAAGGGTGTGGATGGGTCAACTAAATCACCTTAGAAAAGTTTGCTAGTGTTCTGCATAAAGAAAAGTCTGCTAGTGTTTTATAAAGCTAAGTGCCCACTTAATGTATGGTCCAGCAATATCATGTCTTACCATTTAGCCAACAGAAATGAAATCATGTACTGACAGAAATATTCTGTATGAATGTTCATGGCAGCTTTATTTGAGTGTGTGCTCAGTTGCTTAGTCATGTCCAACTCTTCGTGCCCCCATGGACTGTAGTCCACTAGGTTCCTCTGTCCATGGGATTTCTCAGGCATGAATACTGGAGTGGGTTACCATTTCCTCCTCCTGGGGATCTTCCTGACCCAGGGATCTACCTAAGCACTCAGGAAGAGTGAATATGCACATAATGATACCTCCATGGAGTAAAATACTACTAAAAATAATAAAATAAACTGTTGATATGTGTAATAGTCAGAATAAACCTGAAATTCTCAAGCAAACAAATAATGACAGAGAACAGATTATTCCCTGAAGCTGTCTGACTGCAAAGGAACTCAAAGGGTAGTTTGGCAGATAATGGAGATATTTTACCTCTTGATAAGATTGATGGCTATTTGGGAGTATGTTTCTGTTAAAAAAAAATCACCAAAGAATGCTCAAACTACCGCACAATTGCACTCATCTCACATGCTAGTAAAGTAATGCTCAAAATTCTCCAAGCCAGACTTCAGCAATATGTGAACCATGAACTCCCTGATGTTCAAGCTGGTTTTAGAAAAGGCAGAGGAACCAGAGATCAAATTGCCAACATCCACCTAAGGCTGCTGTACGGTTTAACAGCACTGGTGACCCAGAGCACCCTGGCCATGGCAGGAGCAAGGAGCTAGGTCATCAACTAAAAGTTGGTAGCTTTTTGCCAGATTGAAACTCTAGGATATTCTTCACAAACTCTCGGTGTTCGCAGTCTAAATGCTTCCTTGCCATAGTCCCCTTGCTTCTCCGTGTGCTCTGATAACCCCCTAGCAGGACCCATCAGCAGCTGTGCTTATCAAGGACAACTGATGTGATGGCAACATCCTAACACAACTTCTAAAAACAACTCTTTTTGGTCTTTGTCATAAACAAGTGGATTTGAAATTGTATCTAACCAATACACAGCACTGGTAGAGAGAGAGATGCTGAGTGAGCCCACCTGTTCTTGCCCCTGGTGGTTCAGGTCTTCCCAGACTGGGAGCTAGACTTGTAAACAGATGGTTCCAGCCCCAGCTGCTTTGTTGTTTTTCAGGCACCAAGTTGCGCCCAACTCTTTGTGACCCCGTGGACTGCAGCGCGCCAGGCCTCTCTGTCCCTCACCATTTCCTGGAGTTTCCTGACTGTAGTTCTATGAGAACCCCTAAGGGAGACTGGCCTAGTGGAGGTCAGTCAGCCCCAGAACCATGAGAGATAACAATAAAATGATTGTTGTTTTAAGCCACAGTTTGGTGGTGATTTGTTCCACAGCAATAGGTAACACAAACAGACCCCATTTCAGAATAATGTTTCCAAAGGCTAAAATAGTGGGTTGGCCAAAAAGTTCATTTGTATTTTTTCTGGAAAAAATACAAATGGAAAAACCAGAACAAACTTTTTGGCCAACCCAGTAGCATATATAAGATTACAGAGGCACGTCACCCTGCTTATTTAACTTCTATGCAGAGTACATCAGAAGAAACACTGGACTGGAAGAAACACAAGCTGGAATCAAGATTGCTGGGAGAAATATCAATAATCTCAGATATGCAGATGACACCACCCTTATGGCAGAAAGTGAGGAGGAGCTAAAAAGCCTCTTGTTGAAAGTGAAAGTGGAGAGTGAAAAAGTTGCCTTAAAGCTCAACATTCAGAAAATGAAGATCATGGCATCTGGTCCCATCACTTCATGGGAAATAGATGGGGAAACAGTAGAAACAGTGTCAGACTTTATTTTGGGGGGCTCCAAAATCACAGCAGATGGTGACTGCAGCCATCAAATTAAAAGACACTTACTCCTTAGAAGGAAAGTTATGATCAACCTAGATAGCATATTTAAAAGCAGAGATATTACTTTGCCAATAAAGGTCCATCTAGTCAAGGCTATGGTTTTTCCTGTGGTCATGTATGGATGTGAGAGTTGGACTGTGAAGAAAGCTGAGCGCCGAAGAATTGATGCTTTTGAACTTTGGTGCTGGAGAAGACTCTTGAGAGTCCCTTGGACTGCAAGGAGATCCAACCAGTCCATCCTAAAGGAGACCAGTCCTGGGTATTCATTGGAAGGACTGATGCTGAGGCTGAAACTCCAATACTTTGGCCACCTCATGTGAAGAGTTGACTCATTGGAAAAGACCCTGATGCTGGGAGGGATTGGGGGCAGGAGGAGAAAGGGACGACAGAGGATGAGATGGCTGGATGGCATCACCACTTGATGCACATGAGTTTGGGTGGTCTCTGGGATTTGGTGATGGACAGGGAGGCCTGGTGTGCTGTGATTCACGGGGTCATGAGTCGGACACGACTGAGCGACTGAACTGAACTGAACTGAATAAACCTATTATGACGGAGACAGATATCAGGCAAACTCTTTTTTGGCAAAGATGTCAGATATGAATGAAATAGTTCCTCATCTGGTTATTTCCAAATATCCAGATATTTAACCCAGCCAGACATAGGCATTGGGGTTTCTTCTTCTAGCCTAGTTCAGCTTGGATAGATTAGGAGCTGAGAACACTTCATTCTTCAGCCTTTCTTATTTCAGTTTATTGTGAAGTGTGTTCATTCTTTCACACCAAGAAAGCAGTCATAACTGTAGACACTTTCTTATTGTATTCAGCCCTTTACAAATTATTTCATTTAATTCTTCCAACAATACTATAAAGCAGATACCTCCCCCATTTTACAGATTAATTCTGCCCTTTCAGCCATTAAATTCTTGCTACTAGCTTTGTTAGCTGTTTGCTGTGCTTAGTCACTCAGTTGTGTCTGACTCCTTGTGATGCCATAGACAGGACCCTGCCAGGTTCCTCTGTCCATGGGGATTATCCAGGCAAGAATATTGGAATGGATTGCCTTGCCCTTCTATAGGGGATCTTCCTAAACCAGGGATCGAACCCAGGTCTCCTGCTTTGCAGGCAGATTCTTCACTGTCTGAGCCACCAGGGAAGCCCAAGAATACTGGAGTGAGTAGCCTATCTCTTCTCCAGGGGAACTTCCTGACCCAGGAATCAAAATGGGGTCTTCTGCACTGCAGGCAGATTCTTTACCAGTTGAGATGCTTGCTTCATAGAGTTTCTCAAACCTCCCCATACAAACATCAGCATACACGCTCCATGTCCCAGGTTCTCTTATCAACACCTGCCCCCTCTAGTTTTTCTTGATCTGCTGAACTTATCTACCTCAGTTATAAAACATACATAAATCCAAAATCTTTTCCTCCCTTCAAACATAGCTATTTTCCCAAAGAATTGCTTAAAATTATAAGCATCAGCAAGCAGGACTTGTGGAAGGAAAGGAGGTTCTGCCTTCCAGATACCCCTAAAACAACAGCATTTCCTTTTCCTAAAGATGAGGCTGGTCCTACCTGTACAGTGGTGTCTAGGTTACATGGGTTCCCCAGTCAGAATGTCTACAGGAGCAAGGCACTTATGATCTGTAAGTAGAACTTGTGGGGGAAAAGGAGCATGTCTCACCTGTAGGCACTGAACACAAGTTCAGCATTCTGAAATACCGTGTCAACCAAACCAAGTCATCCATGAGCTGGACTGGCTCACCAGTATCTCCCTTCCCATGGGAAATTAACACCTTCCCTGACCATCAACACTTTCCCTCAGGCAAGCTTACCACCTTCCAGAAACTTAGCTGCATGATTTACTACTCGTTGCTGTTGTTCAATCAGTTAAGTCGCATCCGACTCTTTGCAACCCCATGGACTACAGCACACCAGGCTTCCCTGACCTTCACTATTCCTAGAGTTTGCTCAAACTCATGTCCATTGAGTCGGTGATGCCACCCAACCATCTCATCCTCTGTTGTCCCCGTCTCTTCCTGCCCTCAATCTTTCCCAGCATCATAGTCTTTTCCAATGATTTGGCTTTTTGCATCAGGCAGCCAAAGTATTGGGGCTTCAGCATCAGTATCAGTCCTTCCAATAAATATTCAGGGTTGATTTCCTTTAGGATTGGTTTGTTTGATCTCCTTACAGTCCAAGGGACTCTCAAGAGTCTTCTCCAACACTACAGTTCAAAACCACCAATACTTCAGTGTTCAGCCTTCTTTATGGTCCAACTCTCACATCCATACATGACTACTGAAAAAATCATAGCTTTGACTATACGGACCATTGTTGCAAAGTTATGCCTCTGCTTTTTAAATGCTGTCTAGGTTTGTCGTAGCTTTTCTTCCAAGGAGCACACATTTTTAATTTCATGGCTGTGGTCACCATCCACAGTGATTTTGGAGCCCAAGAAAACAAAGTCTCTCATGGTTTCCATTTTCCCCCATCTATTTGCCACAATGGGACCAGATGCCATGATCTTTGTTTTCTGAATGTTGAGTTTTAAGCCAGCTTTTTCACTTTCCTCTTTCATCTTCCTGAAGAGGCTCTTTAGTTCCTCTTCACTTTCTGCCACTAGGGTGGTATTATCTGCGTATCTGAGGTTGTTGATATTTGTCCTGGCAACCTTGATTCCAGTTTGTGATTCATCCTGGAATCAGGATGTGATTCAGCCCAGCATTTCTCATTATATACTCTGCATATAAGTTAAATAAGCAGGGTGACAAAATACAACCTTGACATTGGTCTGTTATTTCTATATCTTTAAGAATTTTTCACAGTTTGCTGTGATCTGCACAAAGACTTTAGTGAAATCAGTGAAACAGAAGTTGATGTTTTCTGAAATTCTCTTGTGTTTTCCATGATCCAGTGGATTTTGGTAGTTTGATCTCTGGTTCCTCCGACTTTTCTAAATCCAGCTTGTACGTCTGGAAGTTCTCAGTTCATGTACTGTGCAAGCCTATCTTGAAGGATTTTGAGCATAATCTTGCTACCATGTGAAATGAGTGCAATTGTATGGTAGTTTGAACATTCTTTGGCAATGTCTTTCTTTGGGAATGGAATGAAAACTGACCCTTTCTAGTCCTGTGGCCACTGATGAGTTTTCTGAAATTTGCTAGCATATTGAGCACAGCACTTTAACAGCATTATCTTTTAGGATATTAAATAGGTCAGCTGGAATTCCATCACCTTCATTAACTTTGTTCATAGTAATGTTTCCATATGGCCCACTTGACTTCACACTCCAGGATGTCTGGTTTCAGGTGAGTAACTACATTATTGTGGTAATCTGGCTCATAAAGACTTTTTTTTTTTTAACAGCTCTTCTGTGTATTCTTGCCACCTCTTCCTAATCTCTTCTACTTCTGTAGGTCCATACCATCTCTGTCCTTTATTGTGCAAATTATCCCCAAACTCACCACCATTAATCAGCCATTTATTATGCTCATGGATTCTGGGGTTTAGGAATTTAGACAAGGTCCATCAAGAATGGCTTGTCTCTGCTCCATGATGTTGTTGGAGGTAGCTGGAAAACTTGAAGCTCAAAGGCTAGAATCTTCTGAAGGCTCCTTTACTCACATACGTCACATACATCTGCCCCTGGGAGCCTCAGATCCCATACAAGTGGCCCGTGGGCTTCCTCACAGGATGGTGGCTGTCTGGATTAACTACTAGACAGTTACTTCTCACTTTGTTATTACTAAATAGCTTATAGGGAGATAGTGTGAGACTGAATAAAAACTCTATATCTCAATCATAACTTTTTTCACTACTTTTAGCATCTACTGATGATATTTGCCTACAGCAATTCATGTACTATTGTTGCAAACTCTATTTTTAAATGCCAGTTTACTTCCAGACAACTACATTTCTTCAAGTTCAAAATCCAAACAGATTACAGGTTAAATCTCGGAGACAGAATCCCTCTTGCTCACAAAACTTCATCACTGATAAAGCCTCTTGTTTTTCTAGTTTGACAATCTTTGTTAATCCAATAGGCTACCAAAAATGATATCTCATTATACATTTAATTACACTTCTATTATTATACACTGAAGTTGAGCATCTTTTCATGTTTGAACCATTTATATTTCCCTCTTGATAACTGTTCATATCATTTTTCCATTTCATGTGTACTTGCAGGATGCTTTTTATATATGGGCTTCCCTGATGGCTCAGTTGGTAAAGACTCCACCTGCAATGCAGGAGACCCCGGTTTAATAGCTGGATCAGGAAGATCTGCTGGAGAAGGGATAGGTTACCCACTCTAGTACTCTTGGGCTTCTGTTGTGGCTCAGCTAATAAAGAATCTGCCTGCAATGCGAGAGACCTGGGTTTGATCCCTGGGTTGGGAAGATCCCCTGGAGAAGAGAAAGGCTACCTACTCCAGTATTCTGGCCTGGAGAATTCCATGGACTGGTTGCAAAGAGTCAGTCGTGACTGGGTGACTTTCATTCACTTTTATATATGCAGAAATAATTATTATATAAAAAATATATTATGAAAGATAGCTCTTTATCAGTTACACAGGTGGCAAGTATTTTTCTCAGCTTTGTGTTTGCCCTTTCTCTTTTAATTTTGCTTGAAAATTCTTTCTCATGCACACTTGTTTTTGTTATTTCTATGTAGTAGAACTTACTAATTTGTGTGCATGTAGTTTATTAAAAGATTATTTCACATTCTGCTATTATTAGTCAAATCACTCATATTTTCACATATGACATTTATTATTTTATTCTTTATGATTTTTTTTGGTCTATCTGGAATTTGTTGTTAAAAGTAAGTTAGAGATCCAACTTTTCTTTTCATATAATGATGTATTTAATAGTTGTCTAAACATCATTAAATGAATAATTTACCTTTTCCATACCTGATACACTTTTATAATGTAACAAATTCCAGCATATGTCTGCCTTACTTTTTAGTCTATATTAGTGACATAGTCATGTTTTCATTATCATAGATTTATAATATTTTAATATTTTGTCTCTCCAGTATCTTTTCATTATAATTTTTCTAAGAATATGCTTTTTTTCCATGTGAACTTAGATTCAGACTATATATATGCAGAAAAATGTGAGTTTAATCATATAAACAGATATACAGGAAAAACACATTTAGAATGCTATGTTAAGCCACACCAAAGAGGATACCATAAAAGTCTTGAGCAGTGTAAAGGTCTGATATGTTTGAACTTCTATGGATTTGAAAAGACTTTGATACTGATATATCTGTGTGAAAAGATGTAAAGTCTCCCTAAATTAATCCAGAAATATATTACTTTCATGATAACATTTATTTGGGGAGTATTTTATCCACTTCTCACTGTTGTAAGTGAATTATTTTTTCCCACCCTATCTTCTAATCGCAGCTTCTATATAGTTAAGTATTTATAAGTACTTCAAGAGTTTATACATTCCATAATGTATATCACTTAATGGAAGAGCATATTATTTCTTTCAACATCAATCACCAACACACTAAGAAGGAATGAATCTAGGGCTCCACACAAAAGCAAAAGACCACTTCTTGTCCTCTTCTTATCCATTCTTCAAACGGCCTCATGAGGGAGATGTTATGATAATTCTAATTTTTCAAGAAATATAAAATCAGCACAGTTGTGTGGCTTCCTTGACCTCTACAAAGTCAATGCTTCTGCTCAGCCAGCTTCAACAACTTTCTCTTGTCTGTCTCCAGCTGGCTTATCAAGTAACCACTATCACAAGGCTTGGTTCCTACTGTGTGTGGAAACCAATATAGGAAGAAAAGGAAAAAAAGGAGTTTCTTTCAAGCCTCAGAAGAGGCAGAGATAAACTTCATAAAATCCTAGAAAAGAAGCTGAGATAGATGGGCAGAACTCAAGAAAAGAGCTACCTAGAACTCCTATATGAATGAGTTCCTAGGAAAGTCAGGCAGGATAGTGGATAATGCCTGGTTAGAGAAAAATTGTCATTACATTTGTTTGTAGGCTTATTCTGAATGGTTTTATAATCTTTAAATACATCTTTGATAAATTTTCAACTGCTGATTATAATGAAGCTTTGAGTGGTATTTTACAAAGAGAAATTTGTTTTTATGGAGCTGAAATACAATGAGGCTAATTTTGTAGTTTATCAAAAAGCAACTGTTCTGCAGGGAGTCCCTTGGACAGCAAGGAGATCAGGATCAGTCCTAAAGGAAATCAACCCTGAATATTCATTGGAAGGACTGAGGCTGAAGCTGAAGCTCCAATACTTTGGCCACCTGATGCGAAGAGCTAACTCATTGGAAAAGACCCTGATGCTGGGGAAGATTGAGGGCAGGAGGAAAAGGGGATGACAGAGGATGAGATGGTTGGAGGGCATCAATGACTCAATGGTCATGAGTCTGAGCGAACTCCAGAAGATGGTGAAGAACAGGGAAGCCTGGTGTGCTGCAGTCCACAGGGTCGCAAAGAGTTGGACATGACTGAGGGACTCAAGAACAACTGCAGGGAGGCAAGTGAGTCTCTCTCGTGACTTAGGAAACATTTCTGAATGAGAAACAGCAAAGGAAGGTTCCATTTGATAGCCACTGAGAGGATAGAGAAGTCTAGACAGGAAACCCATAGTTGTCATTTCTGAATGGAAAAATCTTGGAAAACTGCTCAAAGTATTTAAAGTGAAGCATCACAAATAGACCTGCCCTATGCACCATGCTTCTCTTCTGCTATACAATGTAATTTTCACACTTTCTCTTACCCAGGGTCCTGCTTTGTTGACTTAAGTATCCATATTCAGTGGCTGGACCATGTGAGCTTACCATAACTCAACATTCAAACCTGACTTACTTGACTCTTCCACCTTCAAAACTGCCCTCTGCTCTGGCACGAGCCCTCCTTGTTCTCCAGATGCTACAGTCTGTCATCCAAGGCTATCATTTCTACATTCAAACTATTTTTAAATAATACTTCCTTCCTAATGCAACATCCCAGTCCTGGCCTTTATCCTTGAACTCTGGATTCTCTCATTTATTCAACACATTTTGACCGGGCACTGACTGCTGGTAAATTCAGCCACACACGGGGCAGGGGGTAGAGACATGAGGCAGTACCACCTGCGGACCGGGGAGAGGGCTTATTCACAGAGGGTTTCAGGTGAAACTGTGCAAGTTGAGAAGGATGAGGAGCTTCCCTGCTGGGCTTCTTGACACAAACTCTTTCTAATTCAACCCACTATAACTTCTCTTCAGCCTGACTGCTCTCTTTCATTCTTGAGTCAAAGCTTTCAAGTTCCCTCCTTCATCCAGGCAGCTCATCCACTGAATCTGCCTTGCTCTGTGCTCAGAGATACAGATGGGGTGAAATCCAGTCTCTTGCCTTAAGGAGCTCAGAAGGAGAAAGACCAACAGATCCACAAGTATGGAGCTGCCTGAGGCAGGGATAACAGGTGCTCTAGGGGCCCAGAGAGGGCATAAGGAGTTCTGCTAGGCACTGGAAAGAGCTGGACTGGGGGGGGGGCATTGTTTTCCAGGAGAAGGTGACATTCACACTGGACCCTGAAAGATGAGGAGGTTACAGCTGGACGTGGGGGAAGGCTAGGCAGAGAGCATCCCAGGCAAAGGGAGCTGCCAGTGGAAACACACAGAACAAACAGAGGGGTCTGTAACTGCAGTCCCTCTCCATGGTGGGAGAGGAGGTGCACAGTTAGGGGGTAATGACCCAGATTCTGACCACCTCAGAATGGCCGTGATGGCCATATGTTCCCTCCACCGGGTAGATTTATCATTCCTGAGGGTGCCTGAGGCAATAACAACTAATAATAAGGTTTCAAATGAACGAAATCCCATGTAGCCACTTCTGACTCATTTCACACGCCACTGCACCAATATGGCTGGGCTTGTATGAGGCTCAGCAGTCACTGAGAATCGGGCTCTGGGATCAAGGCTCATATTCACAAATCTCAGTGTGGACTGAGGTGGTGTACGACTAGACTGAGGCATCGATGAGCAGCTGCAGGAGTGCTGCCATCTGATGGCTCAGATGAGTTTTCCTCTAGGATTTGGTCTCAGTTAAAGAGAACAGCCTCATTCAAAGTCATGACCCCTTCCCACAGATAACCCACATCCAGTGATGGATGCAGAGGACAAGGCCTGGGCCTCCTACCTTTATACAGAACAACTTGAAGGGGTCGTTCCGGCTCCAGGGCCTCCTGTGGGATTGGCTGACCTCTGTCACATCTGCATGGCACTTCAACTCCCTCTTCCCACCCTGCTGTCTTCATACCCCCATAGGTGTTCGTCCCAAGAGTACTCCCAGGGCACATACATCTCTGCCTGTGAGTCTGCTTTCCAGAGAACCTGATCCACAACAGATACTCTGGGTGACTTGGTTCCAATGCAAACAAACCAGATGGTATTAAAACAGTTTCAGAAAGACTACTGATCTGAAGGAAGTTGGTCAGCCATGGAAAGCCTAGAGAGGTTCACCCAAGCTCTGTGCTGGGAGAAGGAGCCTTGTTAAGGCCTCACCAGCTCTGTTCCACCTGGAAGGATGCTTCCTCCTGGGGACAGAGGGTTGCTGAGATCTGGTGCCATTAAATGAACCCACTTCCTGTAATTAAATCCTCTCTCCCGGTTCCCATGCTCATCAATAGATACTCTGATTCTCATCTGCCTTTCTGTGTACCTGCACACAGAGAGTCCTGACTGTGCAGTCCATCTTGCAGTTACAATTTCTTATTTTCATCAGCACATTGACTTTCAGGCTTGGAGCCTGTCTCCACAAACTCCATCAGCCTGGGTGGATTTATCGGGGCTGAGACAGTGAGGGAGACATATTGCAAGCCCATAAAGCAGAGCCTAAAACTTGAATGATGGTCAGTTCATGGCAATGGCCTTCTGGGAGTGTCTCAATGGACAGACACTCCACTGCTTCTTATGATATGTCAGCTAGACTTTCAAATGTCTGTAGACTTAGTTCAGGGGGAACACAGAGACAATTCTGCTTTCCCATGTAGCCCCTTCTCAGACCAAACTCACTAGGAAACAGACCTCTTTTACCTCAGATATCAGGGGAGATGACTGATCGGAGGTTGAAGAGATTTTTCACAAGCAAAGGAAAGGAAAAGAATTGAGAATTTCCCAAGGAATGAAACATGACTAAGGCCCTCCTGAAAGGATATGTAGTTGGTATATGAAAGCAAGATTTGTATAAGTAATTTCCTTGGAATAAAGGAGATAGTTTCACTGGTAACTGCTTTCTGAGTTCACTTCAAAACCTCAACAGTAAACTGAGTGATGCTGATAAAAATAAAAATTCAATTTTTAAGGAAACACTAGAAAAATTTAAACATATAGCTTTTTCTCTTTGGCCCTTTTTCTCCTGTCTACTATGCACCGTGCATCTGTATTTACGTTAACCAAACCACCCCTCAAGGGCAGAAATTCCTGCTTAGCCATAAAAATCAATTTTTCTCCTTCTGACACCAATCAGGTAGTTCCTTAGAAGATAACAGTTTTTCTTAATCCTGTAATGGACACAAAGACCCATAACTCACCATGTAGATGGAGACATCTTTGGTGATCTTTATATAGAGTGCCAACATATAATTTCCCTTAATCATAGTGGTTGGTGCGGGTCAGACTGGTCAGACAACCTTTGGGGATAATGGACCAAACCTAATGGAAATTCTTTAAATAAGAATTTAAATAATTATTTATAATTTCACCAATGTTATTAGCTATGTGACTTGTATCCGCCTATTTACAAGACTGGGCTTCCCAGGTTGTGCTAGAGGTAAAGAATCCACCTGCCAATGCAAGAGATATAAGAGACTTGGGTTGGATCCCTGGGTCAGGAAGATCCTCTGGAGGAGGGCATGGCAACCCACTCAAGTATTGTTGCTTGAAGAATCCCAAGGACAGAGAAGTCTGATGGGCTACAGTTCATGGGATCACAAAGAGCTGGACATGACTAAAGTGACTGTGCACACATGAATTTACAAGACTATTGTTCCTGGTGTTACTAGATTGTATATGAGCCTCAGATAAAATGAATGATGATTAGGCAACCGGAAAATATTAACAAATATATAGTCTTATAAGATCAACCATCTTAACAGTGAAACTCTGGATATGGGAAGAAGCAACAAGAGGAAACTATTTCCTGGGCCATAAGAGGCTAGTAAAACAGGCAGTCCAAAGGCCTACTCCAGTAATAAGTTATAATAAAATCCACCCTTGACATGGGAATAAAGCTTCCTGGCACCTTGGAACAAACTGGTCATGTAATGCCTATCAAACCTGGTTGAAATAAAGACCAAAAGAGACCTCTTCAAGGGTCTCTTGACCATCCTTGATGAGGGTCAGGGGTTCAGAGCATAAATTACTGCTAAAAGGACCATGGAGATGAGAACAACACTTCCATTCTATAGATAAGCAATCCGAGGCCCAGACAAGGGCTGTGGAGAGTTGGGAGAAGAACCAAGGCCTGCTAGTAGACAAGTCCCCCAAATACCAGTCTTGGCTCAGAACCTGAGTGGGACCCTACTGCCAGCTGAAATTCCTTCTTTACAACACTGGGCGGTAAGCAGAGAAGAAAGGGAAGATGGCTTGATGGAAGGGGCTTCTGAGCCAGACAGACTGGCCAGATCTGCTGCTTTCCAGCTGTGCAAATTTTGCTGCCATGGAAATAGAGTCTCCCCACCTAAATAGAGTCTCCCCACCTAAAAGATGAAGTGAAGTGAGATGCCTGAGAGGCTCAGCGATCCTGCCATTAGAGCATGTGCTCATCAAGGTTGTGTCCTGCCCACCCTCCCTCTCTCCCTCTACATCAGGAGCTCCAGCTGGGACCACAGGCAGATTTGAAAACTAATCATGGATGATGTGAGGTGGGGCATTCCAGCAGCTAGTTGCATCTCCTGAAAAACATTAATCTGAAGACCTTATGAGAAGAGACTTTATGTACACAGCTGAGGTTCTGACTCACAGGCAAACTGGGGTTCAGTGGGAAGGGATAGGGAAAAACAGAGGGATCCTCATTTTGGATCAGCAAGGCCTGGGTTCACATCAGATATACCAGATATAGGATCAGATATAGGATGTCCAGAAATCTTTGAGGGAAGAGGGAAACATAAAATTGCTGCTGAGAACCTGTGGGCCAGCAGGGATGTGAATCAGTAGTAAAATCTACGTGTTCCCATCAGTGAGGTCTCCTGGTCTCCCCAGGCTGCTGAGGACTGTAATTGCCTCACACCCCACACAATACAAGGAAGAAGTCTACAGGGGCCCCTAAGGGTGGGGGACTCCAAGAAGAGCCCATGGGCTATTTCTGTCACCAAAGCCACTCCTTTCCAGCTTATCTCTCATGCACTCTCCTCCACATACCTGAAAACCCTCCTGTCTGCGCTCCTCTGACTCTCGCTTAAAAGCTATGGCTGATTTATGTCAATGTATGGCAAAAACCACTACAATATAGTAAAATAATTAGCCTCCAATTAAAATTAATTAATTAATTTTAAAAAGAAAAAAAAAGCCAACTTGTACCCAAGGAAGCCTTCTCCTATCTCAATGCCCCTCCTGGAGGAAGCTCTTCTCATCTCATCAGCTAGAACCTTGTACACATTTATGGTCCTTCATGCTGGCCTGGATCTCTGTCCCATAGAAGACTATGACTGGGGCTGGGACCCAAGCCTGTGTCTCCAGACACTGTGAGTCTCCTTGTGCAAGAAACACTGAACTAGTTACCTCTGTACCCTCCCCAGTGCCTGACACAGTGTTGGTGTCTTTAAAATGTCAATAAAATGGAATAATTGGGTAGCTGTCTCAACATTCAGAAAACTAAGATCATGGCAACTGGTCCCATCACTTCCCAAATAGATTGGGAAACAGTGGAAACAGTGACAGACTTTATTTATGGGGCTCCAAAATCACTGCAGATGGTGACTGCAGCCATGAAATTAAAAGACGCTTGCTCCTTAGAAGAAAAGTTATGAACAATCTAAACAGCTTATTAAAAAGCAGAGACATTAGTTTGCCAACAAAAGACCATCTAGTCAAGGCTATGGTTTTTCCAGGGTCATGTATGGATGTGAGAGTTGACTATAAAGAAAGCTGAGCGCCGAAGAATTGATGCTTTTGAACTGTGATATTGGAGAGGACTCTTGAGAGTCCCTTGGACAAAAAGAAGATCCAACCAGTCCATCCTAAAGGAAATCAGTCCTGAATATTCTTTGGAAGGACTGATATTGATGCTGAAACTCCAATACTTTGGCTACCTGATGTGAAGAGATGATTCATTTGAAAAGACCCTGATGCTGGGAAAGATTGAAGGCAGGAAGAGAAGGGGACGATAGAAGATGAGATGGTTGGATGGCATCACCGACTCAGTGGGCATGAGTTTGAGTAAACTCCGGGAGTTGGTGACAGACAGGGAGTCCTGGCGTGCTGCAGTCCATGGGGTCGCAAAGAGTTGGACATGACTGAGTGAATGAACTGAACTGAACTGACTGTCTAATTATTGCACACACGTGCAAGTCTTACCCTCTACATTTCAGTCCCAGAAGCCCACAGTACCCCTCTCCATACCCTTGACCACCCACACCAACCAGCAGACGCACACTGCTGACCCTTCACTGGTTTAAGGCATTTCACTATCTTTGCCATTTTCCTAATGGCCATGGGTCACAGGAAGGGGTCATACCACAACCTCCCAGCACTTCTCTGGGATAATCCATCCTTGCAATCCATCCACCTGTAGCTATTCCACAGCACTGGCTGCACCCAGCACCAGCCCTCAAGACCTCTTTGCTTCTTCCTCATGTCCTCAGGTGCTAGAGCTCCCCAAGGCTCCCTTGTCCTAAGCAACTGTTCCTACTCAGAAGCACGTGTCTCTGAACCTGTGTGTCTACCTTGTCTCCCTCTGCAGTGCCACGGGCTCTGATTATGGACACTCCTATCAGAGTGCCCACAGAGGATGGGGGCACACTTGAAACCATGCACACAAGGATGAGCACTGGGTTCCGGAATGCAGACACTTCTGCAGATAGAAGAGAAGGTGAGGACTTGGGAACTTATTTGTACAGTTCTAGTTCTCTAAGTTACAGGTAGGTATTCTAAAGCAGCAAATAGGAAGGGTATCCATGGTTGGCAAAATATTCTGCATGTGTGTGCACATGTATACCATAATTTAAGATTTTTGAAAAGAACAAAATTTGAGGATATGAGTACAACATACTTTTCACTCATACTTTGTACAACATCTCTGCCTGAATCCTGCACATTCTTGCCTTCTTCCCAGTGTCCCTCAGGCTGCTTAGGGCTGCCAGTCCCAGAGCCCACAGTGAAATTAGCAAGAGGAATGCCTACAGAAGCCATACACAGTCCTTCAATCTCATAGGATGGAGGGTGTAGCCAAGTAGACCTAGAATCACTGTCTTCCACAGGCACACCAAAATTACAACTATTTACAAGCAACTACTGATGAGGAAGATCTGAAGACTAGCAGAAAGGATATTCTACAACTAAAGATATACAGAAGGAACCACAACAAGACAGGTAGGAAGGACAGGAGACTTGGTTAAGATTCCTACACGCTGGGTGGGCAATCTACTAATGAGAGGATAATTATAATTGCTGAGGTGCTCCCCTATGAGTCAGGGATCTGAACCCCACATTGGACTCCTCAGCCAGTCATGCTGTACAGGGAAGATGAGCCCCATGGACTTTTGTAGGTTTTTAATGGCTAAAATCCATTTAACTTTTATTGAAATATAGTTGATTTATAATGTTGTTAGTTTCAAGTGTAAAGCATAGTGATTCAGTTACAGTTTTACAAATAAATATATATACATACTTTTAAAGATTCCTTTCAATTATAGGTTATTACATGATATTGAGTATAACTCCCTGGGCTTTAAAGTAGGTCCTTGTTGATCATCTATTTGATATATAATAATGTATATATTTTAATCCCAAACTCCCCTTTGGGATTGATCCCTCCCTTGCTTTCCCCTCTGAAAACCGTAAGTTTGTTTTGTATGTCTATCATCCTGTTTCTGTTTTGTAAATAAGTTCATCTGTATCTTTTTTTTTTCTTCAGTTCCACATATGAAAGCAATACACATGGTATTTGCCTTTGTCTGGCTTACTTAATTTACTATGATAATCTCTGGGTTCGTCCACATTGCTACAAATGGCATTATTTCATTCTTTTTATAGCTGAGCAATATTGAGCATATATACCATATTTTCTTTATCCACACTTCTTCATGCATACTTCCATGTCTTGGCTATTCTAAATGGTGCTGCTATGAACACTGGGGTGCATGTATGCTGCTGCTGCTGCTAAGTAGTGTCAGTCCTGTCTGACTCTGTGCGACCCCATAGACGGCAGCCCACCAGGCTCCCCCGTCCCTGGGATTCTCCAGGCAAGAACACTGGAGTGGGTTGCCATTTTAGCCCTAAAACTGGCCTCATCCACAAGGGGTTAGGCCCTAGCCCTTGCAGGCTGACACAGATTCTGGGTGTCAAACTAGAGCCCTGCTGCCAAAGACCCTGGGACCCAGCTCTGCCCAGCAGGGGGCCAGCACTAGTCTTGAGAAGCCCCCCTCTGCCTTGGCACTGCCCACCAGCAGGCTAACACCTAAGGACCTAAGGAAATCTAAGGACCTTCCAGCCAGAGACACAGATCCACTCAACCAGTGGGCCAGCCCTAGACCTGGGCTCTTGCCTTACTCATCAGTAGGTGGACACTAGCCCTGGGAAAACCATGCCCTGCAGCCAGCTGTGTGAGGATCTGGTGCATTCACCAGTGGGCGGTCACCAGCTCCAGGTCACCCCAGACTCCACAGTCACCCAATTCCAAGCGAGGAACTGGCCCTGCCACCAGTAGGGGGACATCAGGCCTAGCACTTCTGAGCCATGGTCCCACCCATCAGCAGGCTGCCCCAACTCTAGGAGTCCTGGACCCACAGGCAGCCACCCCAGGACCGAGCTCTGTCACCACCAGATCAGTATTAGCCCAAGGACCCCCTTTCCTGGGCTTCAGAGCCACTTCATGACCTGGACGTGCCCACTACAGGTGACAGTCTATGAACAAGGCAGGCCCTGGCAACCAACCTGACCTTGGTGCAGCCACGTCAATCACCATAAGCCCTGCTGCCAAAGACCCTGGGACCCAGCTCTGCCCAGCAGGGGGCCAGCACTAGTCTTGAGAAGCCCCCCTCTGCCTTGGCACTGCCCACCAGCAGGCTAACACCTAAGGACCTAAGGAAATCTAAGGACCTTCCAGCCAGAGACACAGATCCACTCAACCAGTGGGCCAGCCCTAGACCTGGGCTCTTGCCTTACTCATCAGTAGGTGGACACTAGCCCTGGGAAAACCATGCCCTGCAGCCAGCTGTGTGAGGATCTGGTGCATTCACCAGTGGGCGGTCACCAGCTCCAGGTCACCCCAGACTCCACAGTCACCCAATTCCAAGCGAGGAACTGGCCCTGCCACCAGTAGGGGGACATCAGGCCTAGCACTTCTGAGCCATGGTCCCACCCATCAGCAGGCTGCCCCAACTCTAGGAGTCCTGGACCCACAGGCAGCCACCCAAGGACCGAGCTCTGTCACCACCAGATCAGTATTAGCCCAAGGACCCCCTTTCCTGGGCTTCAGAGCCACTTCATGACCTGGACGTGCCCACTACAGGTGACAGTCTATGAACAAGGCAGGCCCTGGCAACCAACCTGACCTTGGTGCAGCCACGTCAATCACCATACCCACAATAGTCAGCCTGCCACAGCAGAGACTCATGCAGCCAACATAGAGGGCACCCCTAAAGTATCTTGCTCAGGTGACCATAGGGCAGTGTACTGCTGGGCCCCACAGGACATTTCCTCATAAGGAAATCTCCAAGATCAGAAGCAAAATCAACATACCAAATACATAGGAATAAAAACAGTGAATTAGGCAAAATGAGGCTATAGAGAAATCTGTTTCAAACCAAAGAATAAGATAAATCCCCCAAAAAATAATTAAGTAGAAATAAGAAGTCTACATGCTGAAGAGTTTGAGGTAATGATCATAAAAATGATCAAAGTCAGAAGAGAATGAAGAGTGAGAAATTAAAAGTTCTCTTTACTGTAAAAAGTTTACTCTTTGGGGAAAGTAATTTTCAGCAGGAAAGGGATGAGGGATTGCTTTAAAAAAAAAAAAAAAAAAAGAAGGTTGCCTCCAGGGAAAAGATTGCCTAAACAAAATGCTGATGAAGTCACAGAATGACTCCATCTCTGGAATAAGTTACATTTTCATGTATTTCAGTAAGAAATTTGGCTCTTAATTAAGAATTCAGTCACTCTACCTACTCAAGGGCAAGATGATAAGGTTCTATTAGAACAAGCATCTAAAAGAACCTGATACTTTGCAAAGGTCAGAAGTGTCGCACTTCAAACCAAAAGCTCTCTCTTGGGATTGGTTGTTCTGACTTGAAATTACAAATTTGTCTTGTCTAAATGTCCCAGCACATTATCAAACAAAGCATCCACCTTGATAGTACAGCATCCTCTGAAGCAACAGAAGTCCTAGATGTACCTTTGGGGGATTCTCTAATTTTCCTGCCCCTTGATTTCTATAGGACTTTACATTGCTTCCCCCGAGACCAAGGACCACAGGATGGTTTTGAAAGTGCTGAGCCCAGCGCAGTATGATGTTACCAGCATGGTGGCCAAGGCTGTGCCTGTTGCCAGCATTGCAGTCCTGCTGCTCGCTGGCTTTCTTCTGTCTGTCTGGAACTCTAAAGACACAACCTCAATAGCAGGTAAGGTAGCCATTTAGCTCTATGTCTAAGGAGAATGTTTTCTTGGGGTTTTGGTCCGTGAGGGTAAAACAATTTTGAAAATGACAAAGAGTAAACCTGAGGATATGGTTGAAGCCACAATATATTAGCAAATGAACTCTGGTGAGTATTTTTACAACAATCATCACATGTATGTACATGTTATGTACATGTTAAATGAAAGCATCAAAAAAAAAATCGTTGGTTTAACATGGTAAATCATTTCCCAAGAAATCAGAATAGAGTCTATTCTTTTTTAATAGAGTAGCATGGAAACTTACATTAACATATGTAAACGGATAACCAATGGGAATTTGCTGTGTGACTCAGGGAACTCAAATAGGGGCTCTGTAACAACCTAGAGGGGTAGGTTGGGGAGGGAGATGGGAGGGAGGTTCAAGCAGAAGGGGATATAGGTCTACCTATGACTGATTCATGTTGATATTTGGCAGAAAACAACAAAATTCTGTAAAGCAATTATCCTTCAATTAAAAAATAAATTAATTTTAAAAATTCTTAAAAAAAAATCTTAGATAATCCCTTCTAGTTTGCATTTTGTTTTGGTAAAATATACTTGGTAGAAGTATCCTTTAAGGTAAGTTTAAGATGGAATAAAACAAGGTAAAATTCCAGGATTGCCTTTGCTCTTCTGATTCAAATTTATTCCAACTTTGCTCTGAAGGTGAAAATGCCTCTGGAATGCCTTTTGTCCTGTCTCCCTCCCACTTTGCCTCATCCTTGTCTTCCACTCTCTCCCTTCTTGAACTTATTCCTTCTTGTCATCCCACCCTTTATTTTCTTTTATTCTTGGGTGTGGTGGTGATGGTGGTGATGGCTAGTTAGGCCATGGAAAGTGGAAGAAAAATGGCGACCAGTGAGGACTGTGGATCCTTTCAAACATCACACCCGGAAAGAATCTTCAGCAAGCTCTGTGGATCAGTCGGCAGCTGAATGGATAAGAAAGCTGTGGTACATATACACAATGGAATATTACTCAGCCATGAAATAGAATGCATTTGAATCAGTTCCAATGAGGTGGATGAAACTGGAGCCTATTATACAGAGTGAAGTAAGTCAGAAAGAAAAACATCAATACAGTATACTAATGCATATATATGGAATTTAGAAAGATGGCAACGATGACCCTATATGTGAGATAGCAAAAGAGACACAGATGTAAAGAACAGTCTTTTGGACTCTGTGGGAGGGCAAGGGTGGGATGATTTGAAAGGGTTGTGTTGAAACGTGTACATTATCGTATGTGAAGCAGATCGTATGTCCAGGCTCAATGCATGAGACAGGGTGCTCAGGGCTGGGCAGTGGGATGACCCTGGGGGATGGGATGGGGAGGGAGGTGGGAGGAGGGTTCTTGATGGGGAACACATGTGCACTTGTGGCTGATTCATGTCGATGTATGACCAAAACCACTACAATATTGTAAAGTAATCAGCCTCCAATTTAATTAATTTTAAAAAATAAAAAAAATTTAAAGCATATAATCATCCAGATAATTCTAATAGAAACCCCACCACTCTACACAATCAACTTAACAGAATTCTCAGAAATATCAGACTGTTTTGTAGTTTTCAGGGAAAATTCCTCATAGCAGGCATGTATCCCCAGTCCAGTAAAAAATTCTATGAACCAGTCAACTGTTTATAGTGTTATTAGAACAATAACAAGATTAAGACCCCTTGACCTAAGACTCCCAAACTTGTTTTTGTTATATAGACATTAACAAAGACTTTCCATTTTAAGGGCAAAAAGAAAACTACTTCAAAGTTAAGTAATAAATCTTGTTTATCAGATTTGGGCTTTGACATCCAATTTAAATAATTCAAAAACTTATCTAAATTACCATGATTGTACTGTCTCAGACAGTTGAGTAAGTTTTGGCCCCAAGACTAATTCACTGACAGAATGAGATTCAGGAGTAAGATATAGAAATGTTATAACTTTACAACAGGACTCCTAAAATCTTTCCAAAAAGCTCTTTTTGATTAACTTTTCACCATCACCATCACCCTTGAAATCAAGCTACCAGGTTTGTTCTCTGATTTAAGCAACAGCAAATCCCCTGGCTGCTCACCAGATTTACAGTCTTTACAACTCTATCATCATCTACATCAGCAAGGGTATGAGGGCCACTGCTCATCAGAAAAACCATGTCACCAGACTCAGACTCTGGTCGAGACACTGACCAGACCCACTGCCTCGTTACTCAATGCTTCACTTTATTTTGTCTAATGAGGTTTAACTTGATTCTCTTTTTAAACCAAAACCTTTTTGGAAAAATAATAAAAACAGAAATGGATGCCTTTTGTTTGGACATTGTCTTGCGGACCACATTTTTCACAGTTAAAAAGATGACACCAAAACCACAAATTAATTCAAAGCTACCCATTCCATTCACTGGTGCTTTCAAATTCAAAGTTTCCAGACAAAACTCAGCAGGCAGACAAATCTGTTAGCTGGTCACTTGTCCTCATTTTCATTCCTATTCTCAGAGGGACTGATTGACTTGTATCTGACACCACTGATACCATTTAACACAGCAAGAGTAGAGTAGACATCTATTCCAGTCCATTCAGACTGAAATTATTAAGATCAAAAGGAAGTGGTATGGTATAGAATCTGGACTGCTTTTCATTCATAGAGCTATGAAGAGCCTCATGTTAACTTAGGTTGTTGTTTTAATTATTTTGTGTGTGTGACTCACCTACATACATCAGAAGATGTAAAAGGACATTTAGATTTATAGGAACAAGAAGAGCAGTATCTTAAGCAACTGCTCTTTTGAGTGGTGCTGAAATACTGATTGTGATCTGATGACTTTCCTAGGTCCCGGCTACTTTCTGGGAATTGGGCCCCTCTTTCCTAAGGCAGGTTCCTCTGGATGGGGATTGGCAGTGCCTGCAATTACTACAACAAGGTGTATCGAGAATTCATGAGAGTCTGGATACATGGAGAGGAAACCCTCATTATTAGCAAGTAAGACTGTTAATAATTGGGGATATATTTAAAAATCAAGGCTGGGGTTTTTTGTATTAAAAAACAAACTCATTTTGATATTTTGATGTCTATTGCTAAAGATATCTTTTTATTACTTAAGGAGGACACCTGCAGCTCAAGAACTAAAGCAGTGCTTCTCACCCTGGCTTCTATTCAAAACCCCACAGCCCTGGCTATAAACCCAACTTTTACAGTCTCCAGTGGGGAGGGAATCCAGTCATCAGTAGATTTTAGAGGTCCTCAAGTGATTGCAGCATGCTGCAGAGCTGGAGGGAGGACAGGAGGTAAGAAGCTTCCAGGACATAGGGCTTTTCCCTTCAGTATGCGGAAATACTGAAGCAGGTTGGATGGATTTGTCTAATTTTTCCCCCTAAAGTCTAGGTCGGGTGGTGGCGGTGCGAGACTAGACCTGGAGGGAAGAACGAAGCACCTGAGAAATGGTCAGATGACCAGGACAGAAATAGCTCATCAGTTCAGTTCAGTTCAGTCGCGCAGTCATGTCCGACTCTTTGCGACCCCATGAATTGCAGCACGCCAGGCCTCCCTGTCCATCACCAACTCCCAGAGTTCACTCAGACTCACGTCCATTGAGTCCATGATGCCATCCAGCCATCTCATCCTCGGTCGTCCCTTTCTCCTCCTGCCCCCAATCCCTCCCAGCATCAGGGTCTTTTCCAATGAGTCAACTCTTCGCATGAGGTGGCCAAAGTACTGGAGCTTCAGTTTTAGCATCATTCCTTCCAAAGAAATCCCAGGGTTGATCTCCTTCAGAATGGACTGGTTGGATCTCCTTGCAGTCCAAGGGACTCTCAAGAGTCTTCTCCAACACCACAGTTCAAAAGCATCAATTCTTTCGTGCTCAGCCTTCTTCACAGTCCAACTCTCACATCCATACATGACCACAGGAAAAACCATAGCCTTGACTAGATGGACCTTAGTCGGTAAAGTAATGTCTCTGCTTTTGAAATAGCTCATAGACAGTAGATATTCATATCCCCAGATAAATACCCAGAAGCCTCTCAGGCAATTCCTGAAATAGGATCCTCGTCACAGCACAGGGCATCTGACCGGTCTGCACCTTACAGGAAAGTGACCTTACCGCGCCCGAAACTGTCAGGTGCTTACTTCCCACTGAGGACACAGACAACAGCCATCTGCCTGCGCCCAGCTCCATCCCTGCTCTCCCAGTTCCTCCCCTGGCCTGTCCTCACAGGCTTTTCTCTGGTTGGAGTCTCTGTGTTCTCTATAATTGCCTCTGAGCCGCTCGATTTTGTTGTTAAGGGCTGAGCTCCCCACAGGAATAGGATGTGTTTGTCCCCATCTCCTTCCCTCGCTGCTCTTCAGATCCTCCCAGAACTTCCTGTACCTCTGAAGAGACCCCACTGGACCCCAGAAAGCTTTTTCTTTGAATAATATGCCAGGTCTTTTCTCTTCTGAAAGTTTGATATCTGTCATCATTACAACTGTGCTAAGATTATGGCCCAACTTTTCAATTCAGCTTAGTTCTGAAATGGTGGGGGCTGCAGAACTTTGGGTGGGGAGATGTCAGGCACCAGGGCTGCTGGGCTTCTGCCTGAGCAGCGTGGGGCGGCAGGGGAGGGCATCTGATCATCTGTAGGTAAAGTGTGCACGATTCCCCAGGCAGGGGTGCTGTAAGTAATGAGGGGCCACAGACACTTCGTGCCATAAGTATATATTGGTGTTTGCAAGAATATCAAAAAAAACAATGGGAGTAGCATCAATAAGGGGGTAGCACTTAATATACTAACTGGGGTCAAACTGGCCCATCTGCTACCAGTCTAAATACTATCATTATAGTGTTTATATATCTGTTTTAATAGGGCATAAATTTATCCCCATGTTGTGGGATTTTTATGGTAAAACTCAGATGGTTCCAGGCAAACCAGGATGGTAGCCCACACTATTATCAGGTAGATGTGTGCTGTATAGAAGACAAGGCGGGTGGAACATCTTCCGGATGGGGAAAAATCAGGATTCCATTTCAGATATGTTGACTTGACTTGCCTAGTACCACGGAATGGGATATTAAGAAGGAAGTTCTGACCATTTAGACCTTCCACTCTACTCACAAACTAGCAAGGAGCTGAGGAGGAGAGCCAAACAGAAAAGGGAAAACCAGGAGAGTGTGGTGGTCTGGCAGCAAGGTGAGGAATGCGTGTCAGGGAGGATGGAACTGTCAAGGATCCAGATAGTGCCACAAGACTAGACAGAGATGTGAGCATTGCATTTAGCACCAGGGAGGTTAAGGGTGACCTTGACAAGGGGAGTTTCAGTGGCGTTCTGGGGGCAAAATGTGACCACTGTGAAGAATGGGGAGAGAAGAATTGGAGGTGGCAGGTACAAACTCTTCAAGGAGTTTGCCCTAAAGGAGCAGAGAAATAGAATAAGGCTGAAAGGGGTATTTGGTCCAAGTCTTTTTGTTTGCTAAGATACAACATATTATGACATGTGTGCTTTGGTGGGCATGAGGAGTCACAGAGAAAAACCATTGACGCAGCAGAAAGGAGGAATATGCCGGCTGAAATGACAAAGGAGTGACATGTGGAATTGGCCATGAATAGGGACATGGAAGTTCATCCCCAGTAAAAAGGGATGAACTAACAGAGAGATTAGTTCATTCCTAACCCAGGGATTTAACCCACACCTCCTGTGGCTCCTACATTGGCAAGCAGGAGACTTTACCACTTTACATTGGCAAATCCTTTACCACTGATCACCTAGGAAGCCCATATCCACGTGCATCAATAGCCTTTTCTCCAGCCCCATTCAGCTGCCATATGCGAGCACAGACTTAACTAAGAATTGGCTTTAATCAGGGTTGAGTTTTTACAAGGCAACTAGGACCAGTTAAGCAGAGGGTCAAGGGAGTTGAGGATGCATGAAAGGGAGAGACTTTATTTATAGACAAGAGATACTTTTCTAACTTTCTAGTAAGAAAAGTTCAAATGAACAGGAAAATTTGAAGAATAATTGCCCTACTTTTTGTCCACTGACCTTGACCTTCTGAAGAGACCATGTCAGTTGTCCTACAAGATGTCCCACATTTCATATTTCTTTCAATGTCTCATTCTGATGTCATTGAACATACTCTCTATTCCCAGTATTGTTTATAAACTGAACACCAGGTCTATTAGGCTCAACTTGATTCAGGCTAATTTGTAAGAATTCTTTCCTGTTTAATCCTATATACTTCATATTGCATCACATCAGGAGACTGGGGAAGGTGGTCTCATATTACAGATACTAAATTTGATCAGCTTAGGATGGCTGCAGTCAGGTCTTTTTGTTAATATTCACTTTCTCTTGCAGTGACCTCAGTATCACAACTGGGTAAGAATATTAGAGGGCAAAGGACAGGGAAAATATGGTAGGACTGATGGAGTATGAGTGACAGCACAGAACAGGCCTACAGGAAGCAAGTGTTTTTGAATGTTTGGTACCAGTTATTCCATTGATTGTCTCCCCATATTTCTAGTACTCATCTATCTTGAACCTCACCACCGGTCTGTGAGTTCTTTAAACTCAGAAATGAGGGTGGCTTTTCTTTACCACTGACACTAAGTTCCTGGTTACTTTTTACTTTGAAGAGACAACAGGTTTGCCATCTTTGGAGATGGCTTTTGACTTCAGTCGTGTTTCGAGAAGGATAATGACTCCGGGGACCAGGCTCTCATACTGTCCACTATCCATTCTGATCTTGTGGATTCTTTGATCTCTTCTCAGTCAGTGTAATATCTCCCTCACCTGCTGTTACAGGCTGGCCCCAACTGGGGGAAGGAGGTCTCTACAGTTCTCCTGAATGTCAGGAGAACTCTGGGCTAGTGTCCTTAGCTCCTCACCAACATTCCCTTCATCGTTTTCCTGATCTACTCCAGTTAGAGAAAGCCAACCTATTTATTTTAAACCCTAAAAAGTGTATATCATTTCTATCTTGCCTACTTTGCCCTCTGCCAAGTCAGAGCCTCTGACTCCGATTTGTCTCTGAGATATTGGCGCCCCCTGGTGGACAATTGATTTAATCGTTAGCTCTTTATTAGCTAACATTAAGTTGGGTTGAAGTCTTTGTTTTAGTTTTTGTTTTTAATTAATTTATTTTTAATTGGCTTCCCTTGTAGCTTAGTTGGTAAAAAGAAATCTGCCTGCAATGCAGGAGACCTAGGTTCGGTTCCTGGCTCGGGAAAATCCCCTGGGGAAGGAAATGGCAACCCACTCCACTATTTTTGCTGGGAGAATTCCACGGACAGAGGAGCCTAGTAGGCTACAGTCCATGGGGTCACAAGAGTCAGACATTATTTAGAGACTAAACGACAACAAATTTTTAATTGGACGATAATTGCTTTATATTACTGTGTCAGTTTCTGCCATTCATCAACAAGAGTCAGTCATAGGTGTAAATATGTCCCCTCTCTCCTGAAGCTCCCTGCAATTCCACCCATCCCATCCCTCTAGGTTGTCACAGAGCACTGGTTTTGGCTCCCTGTGGGCTGAAGTTTTTTTTTTTTTATTCTATACATCTGTGTCTCTTTTGCTGTCTTGCGTACAGGTTTATCATTACCATCTTTCTAAATTCCATATATATGTGTAAGTATACTGTATTGGTGTTTTTCTTTCTGGGTTACTTCACTGTATAATCAGCTCCAGCTTCATCCACCTCATTAGAACTGATTCAAATGTATTCTTTTTAATAGCTGAGTAATACTCCATTGTGTATATGTACCACCGCTTTCTTATCCATTCATCTGCTGATGGACATCTAGGTTGCTTCCATGTCCTGGCTATTATAAACAGTGCTGCGATGAACATTGGGGTACACGTGTCTCTTTCAATTCTGGTTTCCTCGGTGACTGGACAGAATTCATCAAAACATTTGGACACACCAATGTGTTTTATGATATACCCCAAAGCTCTAAATGTCAGAGTAGAACAATAGTATTGTTTGTCCTCTAAGAACTTAAAATTTGTTGATCCTAGTTTGTGAAGTAAGAGTATACAAACGACTTACTTGCTGCTTTGATTATAGAGTGAGGGAGGGAATGGTAAGAATAGCTAGAATTCTGAAATCTATCAATTAATAAGAAGTTCAGTCCTTTCTATGGCATGATGTCTGTACATAGGGCAAAATTCTATCTGTGTGTCAATCATATTAATTTCCTGGAATAAAAATAGAAGTATCTGGATTTGTGTCAGCATTAAATATACAATGGAATAAATAAAGCTACTCTGCATTTTATACTAAAGAGAACTGTTATCCTTTATCCTCTCAATTGTAAATTATTTAAATGGTTGATTTTTCTTGCCAATGCCATACCCTAACTTATAAGCAGTCTTAATAAAAAAAAATCTCAACAAAGGGAGGCTCTCTGTAGAAGAATTCTGTACCATTGTCCTAAGAAGACAATATTCTCTGCACACATGGAGGCCCCAGTTTGTCTTCAGCTAGGAATTTACAACATTCTATAATGCTCCTCGCTTATTGTGCCCAAATTAGACTGGGATTGGGAGCAAGAAACAAGTCCTGGAGGAGGAGATAGGTGGGGAAGAGTTGCCTCCACCATCCTAGTTGCTCTGAAGCCCAGTCCAGGGCTCTCTAGAGCTGGGTATGTGAGTGAGGATAGAAGACGCAATCGTGGAAGAAGAACTGGGAAGCTCAAGGAAGCCTGGGCTATTGGCAAAGTCCCAAGGATGCCACATCAAGGGCTATCGAATGGCTCAATATGTCCTATGTCTTGGGAGAACTCTGTGACCCTGAAGACCCTGGTGATTCGTGATGGATGCAGAGCTCCAGGAGAACAACTGTCACCACTGCACAGAGGCTTCCAGGCCCACCCAAGTCAGCCAAGCTCAGGGCAGAGGTACCCAGGTATATCCTTCAGTCCCAGAATGATACCCCTGGAAGGGCCAGGCCTGATTAGAGACTCTTAGGAGTCAGTGGCACAAGGCAGAACTGCTGCTTCCAGACTAAAGAGATGAGACTTCAATTATTCTGAGGCTCCTTTATGCG
>SJXQ01011312.1:68393-88264 GCA_006408695.1 Aepyceros melampus
TTGGGGAGCAAGGAGAAGGGCACTGTCTGGAGTGGGGCTGCCTCAGGGCTGGAGGCTCCTGGAAACATGGTGGTGTGGAGGATGCACTTTCTTACAGCCTTGCAGCTTTGACCACATTAGTGGATAATATTTTAGAGACTAGCTATTAGAGAAGGGCAAATAACAAATAACTCTATGTGTGTATTGTTTGTTATCTTTAATAATGCTCAAACAGAGAGCTAGTAGGTAGAAATGTTTAAACCAGAGAAGGAGGTTCTTTTGCTAACACAGAGAAGGAGGTGCTCATTTAATCTGAATACTATAAATTATGCACTGAATTTAGATCAACAGGCATTTTCTACGAGAGACACCAGGTCAGCAAACTCATCACACTGAGTTCTCCTGACCCTTAACAAGTAACCCCAAGGTTTGCTCTCTCTGTAGATCCTCGAGTGTGTTCCATGTAATGAAGCATAATCATTACACATCTCGATTTGGCAGCAAACTTGGCTTGCAGTTCATCAACATGCATGAGAAATGCATCATATTTAACAATAATCCAGTTATCTGGAAAGCTATCACAACTTGCTTTATGAAAGGTATTCAGGTGTCTGGCTAAATTCTCCTTTTTCGTCTATGAATATGCCTTATGAAATCATTAACTTCTGCTGCTTCAGTTTTGAGATAGTAAGAGCTAGCATTCATTACGGTTTCCCAGGTGGTACTAGTAGTGTAAAGAACCTGCCTGACAATGCAGGAGGCACAGGTTCAATCCCTGGGTCAGGAAGATGCCCTGGAAGAGGGCATGACAACCCACTCCAGTATTCTTGCCTGGAGAATCCCCAGGGACAGAGGAGCCTGGAGGGCTATAGGGTCACAGAGTTTGAAATGACTGAAGCATCTCAGCATAGCACAGCATTTATTACACACGTACTCTGTAATAGGCACTGAGTTAAACACTGGATGCCTTAATCCCACAGCGACTCCATGTGGTAAATGTCACCTACATTTTGCAAATGAGAAAACTGAGGCATAAAGAAGTTAAGTACCATGCTCAATTTCCACCATTAATAAAAGGTAGCACAGAAGAAAACCTCAGAGCCTACATATTTAACCACTTCAATTTGGTTCTTCCTGTTTTTACATCGAACTTATGGATGTGAAAAAGAATTGGCTCTCTATACACTTAATGTCACTTCAATGAAGAATTTAGTGTGTCAGCCATATAGTTGATTTAACAGAGCAACATGTTTGCTGAACCATTGGCTGACATCCCAGATGTTTTAACAGAAAGCAATTTGCAAATAACTTAGAGAATTTTAGAACTGAGAAAGGGTGCATTATCTCTTCCAACTTCTGAATTTCATACTTAAGTAAATACATTTCTAGAGAGCTAGTGACTTTCTCCCAGGCAACACAGCCAGATACGGAAGAGCAGAAACTAGATTCCAAATATTCTTATTTAGTGATTTATATCTTTACTATATTCTGCTGAAATTGAAGTCTTTGGCTTCAAACTACACATTCCTTATCTTACAGTTTTATGAGTCAAAAGTCAGATGTGGGTCAGTTCAGTTCAGTTCAGTTCAGTCACTCAGTCTTATCTGACTTTTTGCAACCCCATGGACTGCAGCACGCCAGGCTTCCCTGTCCATCACCAACTCCTGGAGCTTGCTCAAACTTATGTCCATTGAGTCGGTGATGTCATCCAGCTGTCTCATCCTCTGATGCCTCTTCTCTTTCTGCCTTCAATCTTTCCCAGCATCAGGGTCTTTTCCAGTGAGTGGCCCTTCGCATCAGATAGCCAAAATATTGGAGCTTCAGCTTCAGCATCAGTCCTTCCAATTAATATTCAGAATTGATGCCTTTAGGATGGACTGGTTGGATCTCCTTGCAGTCCAAGGGACTCTCAAGAGTCTTCTCCAACACCACAGTTCAAAAGCATCAATTCTTTGGCACTCAGTTTTCTTTATGGCCCAACTCTCACATCCATACATGACCACTGGAAAAACCATAGCCTTCACTAGACGCACCTTTGCAGGCAAAGTAATGTCTCTGCTTTTTAATATGTCCTCTAGGTTTGTCATAGCTTTCCTTCCTAGGAGCAAGCATCTTTTAATTTCATGGCTGCAGCCACCATCTGCAATGATTTTGAAACCTAAGAAAATAAAGTCTGTTACTGTTTCCATTGTTTCCCCATCTATTTACCATGAAGTGATGTGACTGGATGCCATGATCTTAGTTTATTGAATATTGTTTTAAGCCAGTTTTTTCTCTCTCCTCTTTCACTTTCATCAAGAGGCTCTTTAGTTCCTCTTCACTTTCTGTCATAAGGGTGGTGTCATCTGCACATTTGAGGTTATTGATATTCTCCTGGCAATCTTGATTTCAGCTTGTGCTTCATCCAGCCCAGTATTTTGCATGATGTACTCTGCAGAGAAGTTAAATAAGCAGGGTGACAATATGTATACAGCCTTGACGTCCTCCTTTCCCAATTTGGAACCAGTTTGTTGTTCCATGTCTGGTTCTGACTGTTGTTTCTTGACCTGTGTACAGATTTCTCAGGAGGCAGATAAGGTGGTCTGGTATTCCCATCTCTTTAAGAATTTTCCACAGTTTGTTGTGATCCACACAATCAAAGGCTTTAGAATAGTCAATGAAGCAGAAGTAGATGTTTTTCTGGAACTCTCTTGTTTTTTCTATGTTTTTCTATGATGTTGGAAATTTGATCTCTGGTTCCTCTGCCTTTTCTAATCCACCTTGAACATCAGAAAGTTCTTGGTTCATGTACTATTAAACCCTAGCTTGGATAATTTTGAGCATTACTTTGCTAGTGTGTGAGATGAGTGCAATTGTACAGTAGTTTGAACATTCTTTGGCATGGCCTTTCTTTGGGATTCATGATGTGGGTCTCATATGGGGCAAAAATCAAGACACTGACAAGGTTGTGTTCTTTCTGGGGAATTTAGGGAGAAAGTGTTTTCTTAACTTTCCCAGCTTCTAGAGTCTGTCCATTCTGTTTATATGTTTGAAATGTGGTTTATACATTTGAAATGAGGTTTCAAGCTCTTGAATGTAGAGGCAAATCAGACATCAGCCTGGGAATGATATTCAAGGCCAACCCTTTCATGCAAAGGATTTGCTCATGAAGGAATCACTTGTCCCAGTTGTCAATGTCACAGTCACCCAGGAAACAGCATCCCCACCTTCCATATCTCCAAGTCACTCCTAGTCAGAAAGTGTGCCGCCAACCCAAACTTCCTTTTTATATATGGGTGGGTGAAAATGTTAAAATCTACGACCACTCACCAGCTCTCTTTTCTTCTTCAGAGTGTGCCTTAAAGGGATTCTGCAGCACAGCTGATTTGTTTTATTTGAGGACTTTGACTTTATAATACAATTGAATGAAAAATACAGGAAAAAGGAGAGATAATTCCTAAAGAAACCTTATAGCAACCTTGAACAAAAGAGAGAAAGTAGGACTTTAAGAGTTAAGTCTAATATTAGACCACCTACCATCAAGATTAATAACTGCTTAGATGGTCAGAGGCCAAGCAAGGGAAGAGATCAGAGCCAGTTCACTCTACCTGGTTTCACTCATCCATTCATCTACTCATTCTAAGGGCCACCATGTTCTGTGGACATGATCTATAAAGCTAATAGGTTATTACTGCACTTAAAGTGTTTTCAGTTTTGTGAGGAAGATGGCTCAAACAAAAAAGAAAAAATTTTTGGAAGTTTTGACATTGAGTACAATAAATCTGGATGTAGTTTAAGAAAAACCAAAAAGAAAAGCCAAAATTAAGAGAAAGGTATATTTGGTCATTTATAAGACTATGCATGTGTGTGTGCTAAGTCACTTGAGTCATGTCCAACTCTGTGTGACCTTATGGACATAGCCTGCCAGGCTCCTTAGTCCATGGGATTCTCCAGGCAAGAATACTGGAATGGGTTGGCAGACCCTTCTCCAGAGGATTTTCCAGACCCAGGGAGTGAACCCGCATCTCCTACATTAGTAGGCAGGTTCTTTCCCTGGTGGCTCAGATGGTAAAGCGTCTGTCTACAATGCGGCGGACCCGAGTTCGATCCCTGGGTTGGGAAGATCCCTGGAGAAAGAAATGGCAGTCCGCTCCACTACTCTTGTCTGGAAAATCCCATGGACAGAGGAGCCTGGTAGGTTACAGTCCATGGGTTCGCAAAGAATCAGACACGACTGAGCGACTTCACTTTCATTTTCACTTTCTTTACCACTAGCGCTGCCTGGAAGACTAACACTTTACAAATACGAACTACAATTAAACAGGAAGCACCTTAGGTATAAAGGTAAGATCCAATTTGAATAGTCCTGTATTAATATTCTGCCACCCACTGAAATATAAAATGTCGCCCCGGTGAAATCCAAACCATCTTTAGGGAGAAATGTACATAATAAATATAGAAAATCATGACCACCAGCACTAAAGATTTCATTTGCAGTCTCTCAAATTATTTGTCATAGATAGCATATAAGTTTAATTTTGAGTCATCTGTTCTAAAAATATTTATTTTTCATTCATCTATTCATTTATTTTTAATAATAAACATGATACAGGCTATTCGAGGTTTTTTTGTATTTCCATACGAATTGTGAAATTATTTGTTCTGCTGCTGCTGCTGCTAAGTCGCTCCAGTCATGTCCGACTCTGTGCGACCCCATAGATGGCAGCCCACCAGGCTCCCTCGTCCCTGGGATTCTCCAGGCAAGAACACTGGAGTGGGTTGCCATTTACTTCTCCAATGCATAAAAGTGAAAAGTAAAAGTGAAAAGTGAAAATGAAGTCACTACTGTGCGACCCCATAGATGGCAGCCCACCAGGCTCCCTCGTCCCTGGGATTCTCCAGGCAAGAACACTGGAGTGGGTTGCCATTTACTTCTCCAATGCATAAAAGTGAAAAGTAAAAGTGAAAAGTGAAAATGAAGTCACTCAGTCATGTCCGTCTCCTAGTGACCTCATGGACTGTAGCCCACCAAGCTCCTCCATCCATGGGATTTTCCAGGCAAGAGTACTGGAGTGGGTTGCCATTGTTCTAGCTCTGTGAAAAAGACCGCTGGTAGCTTGATAGGGATTGCATTGAATCTGTATATTGCTTTGGGTAGTATACTCATTTTCACTATATTGATTCTTCCAATCTATGAACATGGTATATTTCTCCATCTATTAGTGTCCTCTTTGATTTCTTTCACCAGTGTTTTATAGTTTTCTATATATAGGTATTTAGTTTCTTTAGGTAGATATATTCCTAAGTATTTTATTCTTTTTGTTGCAATGGTGAATAGAATTGTTTCCTTAATTTCTTTTTCTACTTTCTCATTATTAGTGTATAGGAGTGCAATGAGATTTTTTTTGTATTTTCATAGAAATTGTGAAATTATTTGTTCTAGCTCTGTGAAAAATACCGTTGTTAGCTTGATAGGGATTGCACTGACTCTATAGATTGCTTTGGGTAGTACACTCAGTTTTACTATATTGATTCTTCCAATCCATGAAGATGGTATATTTCTCCATCTATTAGTGTTCTCTTTGATTTCTTTTACTAGTGTTTTATAGTTTTCTATATGTAGGTCTTTAGTTTCTTTAGGTAGATATATTCCTAAGTATTTTATTCTTTTTGTTGCAATGGTGAATGGAATTGTTTCCTTAATTTCTTTTTCTACTTTCTCATTATTAGTGTATAGGAATGCAAGGGATTTCTGTGTGTTGATTTTATATCCTGCAACTTTACTATATTCATTGATTAGCTCTAGTAATTATCTGGTGGGATCTTTAGGGTTTTCTATGTAGAGGATCATGTCATCTGCAAACAGTGAGAGTTTTACTTCTTCTTTTCCAATCTGGATTCCTTTTATTTCTTTTTTCTGCTCTGATTGCTGTGCCCAAACTTCCAGAACTATGTTGAATAGTAGTGGTGAAAGTGGGCACCCTTGTCTTTTTCCTGACTTTAGGAGAAATGCTTTCAATTTTTCACCATTGAGGAGAATGTTTGCTGTGGGTTTGTCATATATAGCTTTTATTATGTTGAGGTATGTTCCTTTTCTTCCTGCTTTCTGGAGAGTTTTTATCATAAATGGATGTTGAATTTTGTCAACGGCTTTCTCTGCATCTATGGAGATGATCATATGGCTTTTATTTTTCAATTTGTTGTTGTGGTGTATTACATTGATTGATTTGCAGATTCATTGATTGATTGTGTGGATATTAAAGAATACTTGCATCTCTGGGATAAAGCCCACTTGGTCATGGTGTATGATCTTTTTAATGTGTTGTTGGATTCTGATTGCTAGAATTTTGTTAAGGATTTTTGCATCTATGTTCATCAGTGATATTGGCCTGTAGTTTTCTTTTTCTGTGGCATCTTTGTCAGGTTTTGGTATTAGGGTGGTGGTGGCCTCATAGGATGAGTTTGGAAGTTGACCTTCCTCTGCAATTTTCTGAAAGAGTTTGAGTAGGATAGGTGTTAGCTCTTCTTAAATTTTTGGTAGAATTCAATTCAGCTGTGAAGCCATCTGAACCTGGGCTTTTGTTTGCTGGAAGATTTCTGATTACAGTTCCAATTTCTGTGCGTGTGATGGGTCTGTTAAGATTTTCTATTCTCATTCAGTTTGGGAAAGTTGTACTTTTATAAGAATTTGTCCGTTTCTTCCACGTTGTCCATTTTATTGGCATATAATTGCTGATAGTAGTCTCTTATGATCCTTTGAATTTCTGTGTTGTCTGTTGTGATCTCTCCATTTTCACTTCTAATTTTATTGACTTGATTTTTCTTCCTTTGTTTCTTGATGAGTCTGGCTAATGGTTTGTCCATTTTATTTATCCTTTCAAAGAACCAGCTTTTGGCTTTGTTGATTTTTGCTATGGTCTCTTTGTTTCTTTTGCATTTATTTCTGCCCTAATTTTAAGATTTCTTTCCTTCTACCTACCCTGGGGTTCTTCATTTATTCCTTTTCTAATTGCTTTAGATGTAGAGTTAGGTTATTTATTTGACTTTTTCATTTCTTGAGGTATGCCTCTATTGCTATGAACTTTCCCCTTAGCACTGCTCTTACAGTATCCTACAGGTTTTGAGTTGTGTTTTCATTTTCATTCGTTTCTATGTGTATTTTGATTTCTTCTGTGATTTGTTGTTTATTCAGAAGTGTGTTGTTCAGCCTCAATATGTTGGAATAGTTTTTCTCCTGTAATTGAGATCTAATCTTACTGCATTGTGGTCAGAAAAGATGCTTGGAATGATTTTGATTTTTTTGAATTTGCCAAGGCTAGATTTATGGTTCAGGATGTGATCTTTCCTGGAGAAGGTTCCATGTGCCCTTGAGAAAAAGGTGAAATTCATTGTTTTGGGGTGAAATGTCCTATAGATATCAATTAGGTCTAACTGGTCCATTGTATCATTTAAAGTTTGTGTTGCCTTGTTAATTTTCTGTTTAGTTGATCTGTCCATAGGTGTGAATGGGGTATTAAAGTCTCCCAGTATTATTGTGTTATTGTTAATTTCTCCTTTCATAATTGTTAGCATTTGTCTTACATATTGTGGTACTCATATGTTGGGTGCATATATATTTATAATTGTTATATCTTCTTCTTGGATTGATACTTTTATCACTATGTAGTGTCCTTCTTTGTCTCTTTTCACAGCCTTTGTTTTAAAGTCTATTTTATCTGATATGAGTATTGCTACTCCTGCTTTCTTTTCATCTCTATTTGCATGGAATATCTTTTTCCAGCCCTTCACTTTCAGTCTGTATGTGTCCCTTGTTTTGAGGTGGGTCTCTTGTAGACAGCATATATCCATTTGTATCCATTCAGCCAGTCTTTGTCTTTTCATTGGGGCATTCAACCCATTTATGCTTAAGGTAATTATTAAGTATGATCCAGTTGCCATTTACTTTATTGTTTTGGGTTCACATTTACACACCCTTTTTTGTTTCCTATCTAGAGAAGATCCTTTTGCATTTGTTGGAGTGCTGGTTTGGTGGTGCTGAATTCTCTCAGCTTTTGCTTGTGTGTAACACTTTTGATTTCTCCTTCATATTTGAATGAGATCCTTGCTGGATACCATAATCTGGACTGTAGGTTATTCTCTTTCATCACTTTAAGTATGTCCTGCTCTTCCCTTCTGACCTGAAGAGTTTCTATTGAAAGATCAGCTGTTATCTTTATGGGAATCCCCTTGTGTGTTATTTGTTGTTTTTCCCTTGCTGCTTTTAATATTTGTTCTTTGTGTTTGATCTTTGTTAATTTGATTAATGTTTGTCTTGGAGTGTTTCACCTTGGGCTTATCCTGTATGGGACTCTCTGGGTTTCTTGGACTTGGGTGATTATTTCCTTCCCCATTTTAGGGAAGTTTTCAACTATTATCTCCTCAAGTATTTTCTCATGGTTTTTCTTTTTGTTTCTTCTTCTGGGACTCCTATGATTTGAATGTTGGGACATTTAACATTGTCCTGGGGGGTCTCTGAGATTGTCATTTCTTTTAATTGGTTTTTCTTTTTTCCTCTCTGATTCATTTATTTCTACTGTTCTATCTTCTACTTCACTAATCCTATCTTCTGCCTCCATTATTCTACTATTTTTTCCCTCCAGAGTGTTTTTGATCTCATTTATTGCATTATTCATTATATATTGACTCTTTTTTATTTCTCTAGGTCCTTGTTAAACCTTTCTTGCATCTTCTCAGTCCTTGTCTCCAGGCTATTTATCTGTGATTCCATTTTAGTTTCAATATTTTGGATCATCTTCTCTATCATTATTTGGAATTCTTTATCAGGTAGATTCCCTATGTCTTCCTCTTTTATTTGACTTAGTGGGCATTTATCCTGTTCCTTTTCCTACTGGGTATTCCTCTGTCTGTTCATCTTGTTTATATTGCTGTGTTTTGGTTGGCCTTCTGTATTGGCAGTTTGTGGAGTTGTCTTTATTGTGGAGTTTCCTTGCTGTGGGTGGGTTTTACAGGTGGCTTATCAAAGTTTCCTGGTTAGGGAAGCTTGTGTTGGTGATCTGGTGGGTGGAGCTGGATTTCTTCTCTCTGGAGTGAATGAAGTGTCCAGTAATGAGTTATGAGATATCAATGGTTTTGGAGTAACTTTGGGCAACCTTTATATTGAAGCTCAGGGCTGTGTTCCTGTGTTGCTGGAGAATTTGCACGGTATGTCTTGCTCTGGAACTTGTTGGCCTTTGGATGGTGCTTGGTTTCAGTGTAGGTATGGAGGCATTTGATGAATTTCTGTCAATTAATGTTCCCTGGAGTCAGGAGTTTTCTGGTGTTCTCAGGATTTGGACGTAAGCCTCCTATTTCTGGTTTTTAGTCTTACTTTTACAGTAGCCTCAAGACTTCTCCATCTCTACAGCACCATTGATAAAACATCTAGGTTAAAGATGAAAAGTTTCTCCACATTGAGGGACACTCAGAGAGGTTCACAGAGTTACAGGGAGAAGAGAAGAGGGAGGAGGGAGTTAGAGGTGACCCGAATGAGATGAGGTGGAATCAAAAGAGGAGAGAGCAAGCTAGCCAGTGATCACTTCCTTATGTGCACTCCACAGTCTGGACCACTCAGAGATGTTCACAGAGTTATACAGAGAAGAAAAGGGAGGAAGGAGACAGGTGGCCAGGAGGATACTGGGGGAAATAAAAAGGAGAGAGACAGATCCAGCCAGTAATCAGTTCCCTAAGTGTTCTCCACCGTCTGGAACACGAAAGAGATTCACAGAGTTGGGTAGAGAAGAGAAGGGGAAGGGAGGAGATAGAGGTGACCTGGTGGTGAAAAATGACAGTCCAAAGAGGGAGAGAGCAGTCAAGCCAGTAATCTCTCTCCCAAGTAAAAATGGGTACTGAAGATTGGGTTCTTAAAGGTACAAAATTGATAACAAATACCAAAAAGCAAAAATTAAAAATTTAGAGTAGAAGTTGGATTTTCAAAAATACAATATTAAAGAAAAGAAAGAATTATATTATATATATATATATATGGTTTGCTTTAAAAAAAATAGGGTCTTTTTTTTTGCAAATAATAGGTTATAAAAGTGAAAAAGGAGTAATAGAGCACTTAAAATTTAAAAAAAATTAAAAAAAGAATGATAGTAAAAATATATCTAGGACTTTCTCTGGTGGTGTTGTGGGCAGTGTGGGGTCAGTTCATTTTTGGTTATTTCCTTGGTCCGCCTTATATTTCTCAAGATCTATAGGCCCCTTTCTATGTAGTCGGTACTAACTACAGGGTTTTAATCTATTGCACCTGTTACTTCCCAGGCAGTTCCCTCTGTTTTAGCTTTCTCTGTTTGCTGGTCTCTTCAGTTTCTGTTTTCTGCCCTGATATAAGGGGGCCATGGTGGACACTTTTTTAGACTCTCTTGTTCAATTGCACTGTGGGGAGGGAGGGACGCAGCAAACAAATAACACTGCGTGTGTTTGCGGTGTCTCAGCCACACTGGGCTTGCCCCCTGCTCACGGTGCATATGCTTTCCCTGCCCACACTGCTCAGGCTCTAGTTTGCTCCACTGAGAACCATCTGAGAACCATGCGGCCCTGGGCTGCATGCACCTCCCAGATCTAAGCCGCTCAGGTTCGGCTCTCGGGTAGTCCTCACAGGTGCAGACTCGGGTGGGTCTGCGTTTTGTGCCCTTTTCAGGTCCGAGCAGCTCAGGTGACCAGGTGTTTGGTGAGCGCGGTCGCTGCGACTTATTGCCACCCCCTTCCCTGCCACTCGGTTTTTTGGGTGTACAACTTGTGAACCTTCTCAGGCGGATGTTGACCATCCAGAATCCCAAGAAGTCTTGGTTAGCAATGAGGCCTGCTTGCCGTTTGGTAGATAATGCCTCTCTTGGGCTGTAATTGCCCCCTTCCGGCTCTGGCTGCCTGTCACTGGAGAAGGATGGTCTACCTCTGGCTAGCCCTTGTTCAGTCCTTTGTTCTGTGAGCAGGCCTGATGGTGTCTTAGGTTAGGGGTTTTCACATAGCTCTAGTCAGTCCTTTGTTCTGTGAGTGGGCCGGGCGATGTCTTAGGTTAGGGCTTTTCGTATGGTAACTATCCCACAGTCTGGTTTGGTAGTCCAAGTTAGTTTTCTCAGATTGCCCTCAGGGCATTCACACTCCGTCCTTACTCTGAGCAATGTAGCCCGTGCCTCCCTGCCCAGCCTCTGCTTGCTAGTGGCAGGTGCAGGCTTCTGTGCCACTTCTCCACTGGAGGAGTTACCGTTGGGCACGTAATCTGTGGGTTTTAATTATGTATTTATTTTTCCTCCCTGTTATGTTGCCCTCTTTGGTTCCAAGGCTCGCCACAGACTTGGCAGTGAGTGTTTCATGGTGTTTGGAAACTTCTCTCTTTTTAAGACTCCCTTCCTGGGACAGAGCTCCATCCCTACCTCTTTTGTCTCTCTTTTTGTCTTTTATATTTTTTCCTACCTCCTTTTGAAGACAATGGGCTGCTTTTCTGGGTGCCTGATGTCCTCTGCCAGCATTCAGAAGTTGTTTTGTGGATTGTACTCAGCGTTCAAATGTTCTTTTGATGAGTTTGTGGGGGAGAAAGTGGTCTCCCCATCCTATTCCTCTGCCATCTTACGACTGCCTCAGAAAGGGAAGTGATATTGTATGTAGGAATGTTAACTGCCAAATGAATGGTTGAAACAAATACTATCCTGACAAGTTTGGGTGATATAAGACAGAAAGCCAAATAAAAAGGAGTATTTTTACAAAGGAGATGGAATTTGAGCTTGATCTTGAAAAGCTTGTAAAATACAGAATTTTAAAGGTGGGGAGACTATATAATTAGGGAGTGTTCATTCCATGTGTTCAAGCTTCATTCGGCCACATCTGTAGAATCTTCACCAAGATTACAGGGTGCTTGAATTCTCTTCTAAAGGCAAAAAGCAGCATTCAACTTTGGAAATACAAGTCATTGGTAATTGAATATCCTTTTCCTCTCTTCCAATCCTGTTTCACATCTGGCAACTTGCTAGGCACATAGTTTCCAATGGAAAAGTTATTACATCAGCAAGGATTATGTGAATTATCATTGAATTAGTAAGTTGTTTTTTCTGTTAAACTTAAAAAAATTGTTGAACTATTTTGTTACAATGTGATATACATGAATTTACTGACTAGAACATAACCATCCACAAAAAACTTGTCCATTTTTGTTATATACCAGGAGTGGGTTTTTTTTTAATCTTTACTGAAAAATAAGAGATACATGTATATCAAATAAAGCATCATATTTGTATGAAAGTTAAAATATATGTTGTTTCTTATCATCTTCTCACTTTCATGTCACAGTTCTTGAAATAACACAAATTTAAGCATCTTTACTTTGGGTCCTGAAGTGATATAATCTAGAAACTTTGAAGTCTTTTTCTGTCATTTTCAGTTTTCTTGTCTCCTAAAGTATGGAAAACTTCTTAAAGGCACAGTAGTTATTTTTTTCTGAACTAAATTTGATTCATTTTTCTCCCTTTTCATCTCTCTGTCTTACCAGTAAAGGGTGAGGGCAAGATAATTTTCCTTTAAATGCATTTCTTTTTCAGTTACCTCAACTATTAACATACTACTACCTTCTATCCATCATCAACGCAATGGACATGAGTTTGAGTAAGCTCCAGGAGTTGGTGATAGACAGAAACCTGGTGTGCTGCAGTCCATGGGGTCACAAAGAGTTGGACACAACTGAGACTGTAATGAATTAAACTGACCTCTTTATTCTTTAAGGTACGTGCAGAGTCTCATAATTCGATGATAATTAGACCAAAGTCTGGGATAGTTACATAATTGGTTTTCCCTGTTGATCAGTGCTCAAATATTCTCCCTATTTGATCCCCACCCAGAGACAAAGACTTCTGTGTCTTGTTCTCATTTTATTATCACACAACAGCTGGGGCAGGCATAAAAAGAAGCGTGCATTTGAAGAAAGAAAAGAAAGTGACTGACTCTTTGCGACCCTATGGACTGTAGCCTACCAGCCTCCCCCATCCATGAGAGTTTCCAGGCAAGAGTGCTGGAGTGGGTTGCCATTTCCTTCTCCAGGGGACCTTCCCGACCCAGGGATCGAACTTAAGTCTCCTGCATTTCAGGCAGATGCTTTAATGTCTGAGCCACCAGGGAAGCCCAACCACATGGTTAATCTGATAGCTTTCCCTGAAATTCCCATCACAAGAAACAAAGGAGGATGATGGTCAGGTTGAGCAGAGAAGCTGTCCTAACACTAGTGCTGAGCTGAGGTTGAGAGATCTTTCCTTTTGTGAGCTGCTCTGAAGCTGGACAGTGGTACCTCTCACAGTTCATGAGACTACCTTTCATGGTCATGAGGGGAGCACCTGAGCTTGAAATTCCCTGCAGTTATGAGACAGAATTGTTTCTCCTCTAGCCTTTTCTATGATTTATAATTTGAATCTCTTTCCAGTTTGAAGGTTTTTTCACGTCTATACACACACACACACACACCTCTTCTAGTCTTCAAGGTGAAGACTAGAATAATTGTCCACGGAATATGGAGTTTAATTGTTGAACAAAAGTATAGATTAGTGCAAAAAACTATGTCCCAAGAGTTAAATGATTTTATTTCAATGTCACATTTACCACTAACTGAAAATCTTCGCAGAGTCACCAACCTTTTCATTTATGAGTTGGAGTTAAAAATAGTTTTCTACTTTCTGGGATTATTTTGAGGATAGATTCAAAAAGATGTACATTTGAGCATTTAGAAATGTTAAAACACATAATCAAGGTGTTAATTATTACAAAAACACACTCAGATATCTTAAAATTAACAAGATACATACCTAATACTTTAAAGTTGTTAATCTTCCTATTTTGCATCACAGAAAAGGTCATTGCCAGAAGTACTGAATAAGCACATAACTACAGCTGAGGAAATAAATGATGGGCACTTGCAGAACTGTAATGGGAAAATGTGAAGTTTCTCTATGGTTTACAAAACGTGTTGTTACTTGTTATTCTACCTTTCAGTTTCATCCATTTAACCAGAAAACACTAAACCTTTGAATGTGCACTTTTTTGAGAACCAAATGATAGAGTACAGTGAGACATCCTACCTGCTGTTGAGGGGCTCAGATGTTGACAAAATGACATGTCTGCAAGGAACCAGAGCCCTAGGCAGTTGTGCAGTGTTTCCCAAACCACATAGAACAGAACACAGGTGTGTCATACAATATATAGATGCTGAAGGGGAAGCAAAATCTTGCCTCTGCCATCTTAAAGATTGTGGCTAGTGCTGAGAATTAAATTGATGTAAGGCAAATTAACAGGAGAAACACATAAAAATTTGATAAGCTTTTTTACATGGCACGGGGGCCCTTACAAGGAAATGAAAACCCAAAGAAATGCCAAAATCTGAATACTTTTTGTTGAACAGAAAGGTAATTATGAATTATCCTAAATAGAGGAAAATCTAAATGAAGACAAGCAATTTTTAACAAGGTCTGTTTGTACAGAATTCTCTGAGCTTCAGTTTCCTGTCTTTTGTTATAAAAATGTTATTTTCCTCCTATAATAGGAAGGACATCTGTATGAGGGTTTTGTTTCTTGCTTTTAGGAAGAAAAGGGAGAGGGTCAGCAAGCTCTTCTCATACATGCTGGTTTCCTAGTGCCTTTAACTCAAAATAATCCCGATGCCAAAGCAGCATATTTTAGTGCTATTTCAATTTATCAATTTGTCTCTTAAAATCAATGTATTATCACCTGTTTTTAAAAAGAGATTAAGGAGCTTCTATTTCGATTTCATAATTGGAGTTCAAGTGTTTATCTCTCCTCCCTCATAGACTCCAAGAAAATGAGATAATATAAATAAACATGACAATAAATGTAACAAGAAGGTATCTATGAAAGGAAAATGGATTTTAATGTATCTTTGGAAAATAGAAAGAAAATATTGAGCCAGTTACCAGATTAAATGACAAAATTCTAATCTAGAAAATTAAAAAATTTTTAAAAAAATTAAAAAATTAAAAAATTAAAAAATTCTAATCTATTGGCCAGAATCTCAGAGCAGTCTCAAATTCAGTAGAAAGTGGAAGGAAAAAGATATTGAAACATGGTGTGAGATTATTAATTCACTATCTTCTATAGAAGAGATGTACTTCTGCCTCCTGCCCTCTTTGCCTGTACTTTCCTTCCTTGCCCCTCTTACTGCAAATGAAAGACAAAGAGTTTAGCCTAGAACACCAATCAAAAACTATAAACCTCTTATGTACTCCATGCAATTTGCCTCTGTGCTGAGATTCAAAGGCACTCAGTAAGTTTCACAGGCTTGTATTGCATTTGAAATTCCCTGAGGAACAAAAAGGAAAGAATTCAGAGGGGAAATCATATTGTAGTGTGGAAATAGAGACATTCCAGATGTATTAGTCCCTAACAGTGTGGCTGAAAGGTTTTACAATGCTTTCTTATGTCTTCTTACTCAATTTTCATATCTTTACTTTCTGGGGGAAAAACCCAGAGCTTCAGAAAAAAATTAGTGATTTACTGAAAGTCAAATGATAAACTGAGCATGCTCTGCTCAGATCCATGCTTTCTGGACTGTATACACATCCTCAGTTCCAGCACTTGCCACTTGTGTGTCCTTGAGCAAGTTACTTGACCTCTCTAAGCCTCATTCTCTTAATTGTAAAATGAGAATAATTGTTGCTTACCTCACACAGAGTTGGGGGATTTTAATAAAATAATGTATGTAAGGCATTTAGAACAATACCTGACACGAACGCTTTCAAGGTGTTAGTATTGTTAGCTGACTTCTATATGCTGTTCTTTCATTCTGTGGACTATCAATCCATGGCATGCAGGATGCGGACCCCTGCTTTATACCAAATACTTGATTAGGGCCAACTTTACTTAGCATATGGGATGTTTTTTCTTATAAAACTATATAACAAAATTCTTTGAGCTTCAAAAATGTTTTCTCTAAAAAAAAAAATATATATATATATATAAAATGCCAGAATATTTTGAATGGTAAATTTTCTATGTATACGTGTGTATATGTATACACACATATAAATTACACACATATATAACAAATTTGCTTAACTCTGCTGCTGCTGCCACCAAGTCACTTCAGACGTGTCTGACTCTATGTGACCTCATAGATGGCAGCCCACCAGGCTCCCCTGTCCCTGGGATTCTCCAGGCAAGAACACTGGAGTGGGTTGCCATTTCCTTCTCCAATGCATGAAAGTGAAAAGTGAAAGTGAAGTCACTCAGTTGTATCTGACTCTTAGTGACTCCATGGACTGCAGCCCACCAGGCTCCTCCGTCCATGGGATTTTCCAGGCAAGAGTGCTGGAGTGGGGTGCCATTGCCTTCTTCATGCTTAACTCTGGACAGTGTATATGCATATGTATAATCTATGTCTATATATTGTTGAGAATGTGTTTGTACAGATTGATGTTAACCAAACTAGATGGACAGTTTATACAAACAGAAAAAAAAATTTAATTCAGGGCTTCCATTGTACCCTGGTCACTGAAGAACGCACTATCTAATATACTCCCAGTGGCTCTTTTCTTCATGGAGCCTGCAAGATGAAAGTTATTGTAAATCTGGCAAAGACAATGTACATATGTTAAAGTGACAAGGAAACTATCTGGAAATTCTAGGGATACATATATTCCTCAAGTACACTTGCCCTTTAATCTTTTGAATGGAATTTAAAAATAACAAAAGGAGATTTGTTTCAACATGCCCAATTCCAGTCATAGACAAATGCTTTAAAGATTATATGCTGTTCTTTTAAGCAGTTTGGCCGTATAATGATCAGTCCCCACATGAAAACAGTGGGAACTGTTTCCCTGTTGGGCATAAAGTTGAGAGTATAGTATAAAGGGAAAACAGATTACTGAAGCTGCTAGCAGTGTGGTGGCAAAGATACAGAGAGCAAACAGCTGGTTCTCTGTGGGAATGGAGACGTATCTGGCCAAGTCCCCAGGTTCTGAGTGAACACGTTTTCTCTTCCTGCAGCTATTTTCTAAATGCCCCTCAGAAAACTGGACAGAGTCAGGAAAAGGCTGCGTGCTTTTACCATGATGCTCAGATTATATGCTGTTCTTTTAGGCAGTTTGGCCGTATAATGATCAGTCCCCACATGAAAACAGTGGGAACTGTTTCCCTGTTGGGCATAAAGTTGAGAGTATAGTATAAAGGGAAAACAGATTACTGAAGCTGCTAGCAGTGTGGTGGCAAAGATACAGAGAGCAAACAGCTGGTTCTCTGTGGGAATGGAGACGTATCTGGCCAAGTCCCCAGGTTCTGAGTGAACACGTTTTCTCTTCCTGCAGCTATTTTCTAAATGCCCCTCAGAAAACTGGACAGAGTCAGGAAAAGGCTGCGTGCTTTTACCATGATGCTCATATCCCAAACCCTGTGCATTCCTCAGGTTGGGTGCTGGCTTTCATGTCATATCTTGAAGACAGGTGTGAGAAAATCATAAGAGGGAAAGAATGCTATTCTTCCTTGAACTCTAGAAAGGAGCTCATTGTAGCCAAGCCATTGGAATTTTTTTTTTTTGCCAAGGTAACTTCTAGATAGGATCAAACTTTGTCCTTCTTACTCTTCTTACCTCAGCCAGAAGAGTAAGCCTAAAAGACAGAAAAACACCTAAGTATAGACATTGCTATTCTCAGTCAAAGGATGAATTTAAATTTAGTTTTTTCTATCCTTAATTCTGTCTTCCTTTTCTACATTACAAAATGTAGAAGGAGCAGGGACTTTCCTGGTGGCTCAGATGGTAAAGAATCTGCCACCAGTGCAGGGGACCTGGGTTGATCGCTGGGTTGGGAAAATTCCCTGGAGAGGGACTGGCTACCCACTCCAGCATTCTTGCCTGGAGGATTCCATGGACAAAGGAGCCTAGTGGGCTACAGTCCATAGGGCCACAAAGAGTATGACACAACTGAATGACTAACACAGCGGGAGCAGAGACCAACCATGAACACATTCAGTCCGAATAGGACAAGATTTAGGGGCAACTTCTCTCATGGTTAAACTTAGCCTTTTGTTCTCACAGTTATTCGCTCCATAAGTATGTGGGCCCAGTACAGAAGTTTAGGTTAGTGAAATTTTAGATACAGCCAGATGACTAAACTGTGGTCCCATTCCCAGTCCCTCCATCTCTCAAAATTTTAATGTTTATCTCTTGATCCTTTTAATTTCCCTTTATCAAATTTGTATTATATTTATTTAAAAATTTCTCCTTCCATCTCTTAAGAATAGCCAATGCAGTAAAATGCAAAAAATAAAACTCTGTAACAAATAATAAGCAATGCTTACATTTTTCTTGAGTAAAATATTCTAGGTCACTCAATGGACTTTTTCCATCCTTTTTTTTTTTTTTTTTTGCTTTATCAAATAAGAATGTTCTGCATTTATCCTTAACATCAAATATTCCTCATGATTACTGCCAATATTTTATATCTTCCAGTCTATTCGGAAGCTACATGGTAAGCAACTTGTGCATGACTAGGTCAGTCATACTCATTTTCAATTAGGGTTTTTAGATCCATTTATTCTAATTTCAGATGATAAGGCAGCAGAGGAAATGTTTTCTTGACCATTGCAAAGCACAAAAAGTAGAGTTTGATACTCTTATCCAGTTCTCTGGAACTAGAAGAAGTTAATTATCTGTCTTAAACAAAAGGATCATGATCCAGGTGCTTATTTGTGAACCCCACTGAGCACCTTGATATATTGAACTCGTTTTTAATTTTAGGGCAATACCTTAAAAGACTTATAGGTTGGAGTTGTATATAACTTTGGTTACTAAACCAGTTAAAAATGTCAAGCTTGTTCAATTATGTAAGCCCATAAACTCAGATGGCTTCCCTGGTAGCTCAGCTGTTAAAGAATTCGCCTGCAAGGCAGGAGATTGGGGTTCAATTCCTGGTCAGGAAGATCCTCTTGAGAAGGGATAGGCTGCCTACTCAAGTATTCTTGGGCTTTCCTGTTGGCTCAGCTGGTAAAGAATCCACCTGCAATGCAGGAGACCTGGGTTTGATCCTTGGGTTGGGAAGATCCCCCAGAGAAGGGAAAGGCTACCCACTCCAGTATTCTGGCCTGGAGAATTCCATGGACAGTATAGTTCGTGGGGTCGCAAAGAGTTGGACATGACTGAGTGACTTTCACTTTCATAAATTTAGATGCATAATGAGATCAGAGACATTTCTCTCTGATTAAAATGTAAAAGTGAATTGTAATGCATAAGTACCTTTGCTCTCTAGTTCACCTGTCATCTCAAAAATTAATTCAGTAAACAATTATCAGTTGCCTTCTGGGTCCTGTATGTTATCTAGGAGCTCCGTGTTATGCAGCCACTTGATATTTTATGTTGGACATCACCCATCGTCTCTGCATTTCTGTACCATATGTATATTGAATCTCACTAGTTTAGACTCTCCCATACTCCCAAGTGGTGTTAGTGGTAAAGAACTCTCCTGCCAATGAAGGAGACAAAAGAGGTCTGATATCTCAGTTGGGAATATACCCTGGAGGAGAGTAAGGCAACCCATTCCAGTATTCTTGCCTGGAGAATCCCATGGACAGAGGAGCCTGGCAGGCTATAGTCCACAGGGTGACAAAGAGTTGGACACAACTGAAGTGACTTAGCATGCATGCATGCATACTAATTCTGAATTGAAATCAAAGCTAAATGACATACATAATAACATAGATTATAAAGAAAATATTAAATAGTTCAAGATTTTTTAGCACTGTAAAAAAAAACTTTATAATCACTGAATGAGTCTCATTTAACAACCATTTGCCAGATAATCACGATGGTGTGATCACTCATCTAGAGCCAGACATCCTGGAATGTGAAGTCAAGTGGGCCTTAGAAAGCATCACTATGAACAAAGCTAGTG
>SJXQ01011312.1:88675-340889 GCA_006408695.1 Aepyceros melampus
GTCATGTATGGATGTGAGAGTTGGACTGTGAAGAAGGCTGAGCACCGAAGAATTGATGCATTTGAACTATGGTGTTGGAGAAGACTCTTGAGAGTCCCTTGGACTGCAAGGAGATCCAACCAGTCCATTCTGAAGGAGATCAACCCTGGGATTTCTTTGGAAGGACTGATGGTAAAGCTGAAACTCCAGTACTTTGGCCACCTCATGCGAAGAGTTGACTCATTGGAAAAAACTTTGATCCTGGGAGGGATTGGGGGCAGGAGGAGAAGGGGATGACAGAGGATGAGATGGCTGGATGGCATCACTGACTCGATGGACATGAGTCTGAGCAAACTCCGGTAGTTGGTAATAGACAGGGAGGCCTGGTGTGCTGCGATTCATGGGGTCGCAAAGAGTCGGACACTATTGAGCGACTGAACTGAACTGAACTACTCACTCTATGATAGGCACTGTGGTACGTGATATAAATATGGCAGGAAGACAAGGTCCTGGCCTTATACAGAAAGCTAAAGTGTAGTTCTAGCTGATTGATAAAAGTTGACAATCACAAAGTTTCCAGTTGATAGTAGTCATTTTGTACAATCTTCCTTAACACACTACCATCAACAAAAATCTATTCATAAAATGAAACTTCTAGCTAACTGACAGATACTCTACTTTTAATTAGTCTGAGTGGAGAAATTTTGTGTTGCTAGTGTTATCAAGCACAGGTCCATGTATCTGATACACAGTGAGGCCAAACTGATATGTTGGAGTTAGGAGAAGAGAAAGGTTCATTCATGGCCATGCAAGCAGATAGGTGGCTAAGGCCCCAAAGTCCTTGAAGGATTTCAGCAAAGCTCTTTTCAGGGCAAGGTAAGGGAGGGGCATGGTTAGTTCTTGCAAACTTCTTGATGTCAGGATCCTTTGTCCTTGTATTTAATTAGTCTGAGTGGAGAAATTTTGTGTTGCTAGTGTTATCAAGCACAGGTCCATGTATCTGATACACAGTGAGGCCAAACTGATATGTTGGAGTTAGGAGAAGAGAAAGGTTCATTCATGGCCATGCAAGCAGATAGGTGGCTAAGGCCCCAAAGTCCTTGAAGGATTTCAGCAAAGCTCTTTTCAGGGCAAGGTAAGGGAGGGGCATGGTTAGTTCTTGCAGACTTCTTGATGTCAGGATCCTTTGTCCTTGTAGCTGTCCACTTAGGTCCAGTCAGAATGTTCCTGTAAACCTTCAGTAAAACAAATGCTATTCTCTACTCTGTGATTTTTTTGTCTCTATCTGAAAGGACTCTTTAAGGATCAAAGCCCTGAGAATAGGCTATCCTATATATTTCAAGCTATAGGCAACACTGTTTTATAAAAGTGGTAGAGGCATCACGACTAAGCATACACAATAGAACAGATCTAATATGGAGTCAGATCTGTTCTTCCCTATTACACCAGGAACTCCTAAATTTCCCAGACAGTATGGTCTATGATCTTTTTTGTTTAAGAAGCTACTATGTAAAAGACTTAAATGACAGTCCTCAGTTATTGCTGTCTAAAGTTCCTCTAACTTTAGTGAGGATGACTTCCTAAGCAGCCTTTAATACAGAGGCTTTAAAACTTTACTGACATTGACCCACATATAAGAAACTAATTTTACTTCTCAACCAGGTATACACATGTATAATTTTGAAAGAAGATTCATGAATAAAAATTGACATTAAAGCACACAATGTGATCTAATATTTTCTATCCAGTTCTATTCTAACCAATTTAATTTTAAAACAATGATCATTATAATATTTAAATATTTTCCATAACTCATTAATAGATATTAATTTGATAAAAGTATTTGAATTGCAGATTAGATTAATATGAGTAAGTTCATGGTAACTGGAAAATATATATAGTAGATTTTTTTTGGTATGCATATATTTTTAGGTGTGATTTTATTAAACAACCGTTTCCTTGAAATATGTGGGACATTTCACAAATGATTCCAAATAATTCTAATCCTTTCCTATGACAAGTCACCTGAGACATGCAAAACTTTTCTTACTTGAACTTCGCCTGTTTGAGTGTTTATCAACTCTTACAAATTATTTTTAGGGTGTATTTTTTTTCTTCATACTTCTTTTCTTAGAATCTAGCATGCTGCTTAGTGTTGGGTGTGTGTAAAATAAACAGTGGGATGAATGAATAAACTCTGCTTTGCATGTTTTGTTAGGTAAATTAGCTTCTTAAAGAAAATGAGACTGGGCTGAACAGAGGAGACTTTGAAGTGGGAGAGAACATGTGAGCAAAGACATGCAAATAGGAAGGAGCAACCACCATTTGCCCACAGGGTGATAAGGTGGATCCAAGGTTGAAATCAGTGAGAGTAAATGATGAAGTAGAACATAGTAAACATGGTATTTTTGGTGGGAGGAAATAAGGCAGTGGTGAGGAAGATAAATGGAGCAAGAGAAGAGGGAGAAAAAATTAAATGTAGGTACGTTGCCTGTTGCAAAATACTTCATTTTGATCTTCCCACACTTAGAAGTCCAGCCTGCCTAGAGATATCTGATGGCCATGTGATGAAGCTGATCCATTCTCATGAGGCACTGTGTGTGTGCTCAGTCAGCTGTTGTGTCCAACTCTTTGTGACCCTGTGGGCTGTAGCCCTGCAGGCTCCTCTGTCCATGGGATTCTCCAGGCCAGAATCCTGGAGTGGATTTCCTTGCCCTCCTCCAGGGGATCTTCCCAACCCAGGGATCAAACTTGAGTCTTCGGCATTGCAGGTAGATTCTTTACCCACTGAGCCACCTGGAAAGCCCTGTAATGCAGTTGCTGCTGCTGCTAAGTCGCTTCAGTCATGTCTGGCTCTATGCGACCCCATAGACGGCAGCCCACCAGGCTCCCCCATCCCTGTAATGCAGTTAGTAAGCCATTATTATTTGCGCTGGCAGAGTAACATCCACTGATGTGGAAAAGATTCAGAGAATATGAGCTTCATGCCTTTATAATCAGTACTTAGACATCCTTTAATCATCTTATTCAAAAGAGGTCAACCCAGATAATATCAGCACCTTCTTTGTTTCCTTTATGGCACTGAATCAAAATTTATAATTATCTGTTTTACCTCTTGACTTTATTTTCCTGTCCCTCCATTGGGTAGTAGGCTTCATGAAGTCAAAAACTTTTTTTCATGTTCACTATAATATCCTTAGAAATACATACAGTGCTTTGCACAAAGTAGTTTCACAGTATTAAAGAAATAGAGGCATGAATGAAATGGACACTCACACAGTAGAATTGGGAGGCTAAGCATATATAAGACTGCATGCAAGTCTTTTGTTTTGTATTCAGCTGAAAAGCAAACCTTGTCACACTGAAAAACACAACGGAAATTTTCAAAAGTGATTAAAGCAAGCCAGAATACAAACTACTATAGCATTCACTGAATGGCTTAAGGGGCTGCCAGCAAATCCATTAGAAACCTTGTTTATAGAGCATTATAATTCTGACATGAAGAAAAAAAAAACTGCTTCAGGATGAATTGTTTCTTACAAAATACCTGGAAAATGGATTTTCTCAATTAAAGCTTTATAACAATTTAAAAATATTTTATAAATTCAGCATGTGCTATACATGTCCATGCTTCTTTTTCTTTCATCTTTCTAATTCTAATAAAACTTGCATTGTTTTATAGAAAATCCTTTTTCCATGAACTTTATTTGATGAAATGACATCCTTGCTATTTAATATGAGAATTAGTATTAGAAAACTGCAAAAATAGAGAGGTAAATAACAATTCTTTGGAGTAAACAGATTTGAATCTCAGCTGTGTGATTTTATGCAAGCTATTATCCTCTCTGAATTTTAGTCTCTATTTCTGATAAATGAAAGTAATAAAGCAATTTGCTGGCATTCTCACAAATAACATATATAGAATCTTGGGTATAAACTGTGATACCAATCTGTGGGAGCTTGTATAAAATAATCTTAAATTTTAACTTAGTTTTTAATTAAAAAACAAAAAATAGTGGGGAAGGGGGACAGGGAATTATCATTTTTTAGTATTTTATTACGGCATGCTGTTGAAGTTATTTCATTTAATTCACATATCACCTTTCTCTATTTTTTATCCTTTTGGGAAATCTATAGACTTCATTACCTCATTCTGTTTTCTAGGTCATTCAACATTCATGTCTCTTTTTCTTTTAAATATTTTAAAATCTCTTCAAATATGTACTCTAGTCTGCTTTTTTGTTTTGTTTCAGATTGAACTGTGAGTCACAAATTAGCTCTTCAACTGTTACTAATCAGCTTCCAGTTCTTCAATGAGTTTCAAACTTCAATTACAATATCAGTTATTTCTAAATTTTCTTTAACATTCAAATATGCCAACCAGTCCATCCTAAAGATCAGTCCTGGGTGTTCATTGGAAGGACTGATGTTGAAGTGAAAACTCCAATACTTTGGCCACTTGATGCAAGGAGATGATGCATTTGAAAAGACCCTGATGCTGGGAAAGATTGAGGGCAGGAGGAGAAGGGGACAACAGAGGATGAGATGGTTGGATGGCGTCACCTCTCAATGGACATGGGTTTGGGTGGACTCCGGGAGTTGGAGATGGGCAGGGAGGCCTGGTGTGGTGCGGTTCATGCGGTCGCAAAGAGTTGGACACGACTGAGTGACTGAACTGACTGACTGACTGAAGCCTCATGTGTATTTAAGCCCTTCTTTTAGAACAAGTCATTTAAAACTTATTCATTTTATAACCTTTTAGAAAACTGTTTGAGTTCAAATTTGCTTTCAATAAATATCTTGTTGTAGCCTTCTCCTGGTGAATAGATCAGTTGTATCCTGAGAGTGCTGCCATAAAATAATTAAAAGACCAAAACCCTAAATCCTTTTTGTTAACACTCTAAAGTAAAAGTGTTAGTCTCACAGTTGTGTCCAACTTTTGCAACCCCATGGACTGCAACATGATGGGCTTCCTTGTAACTCAGTAACTCCTGGAGTTTGCTAAAAGTCATGTTCATTGAGTCAGTGATGCCATCCAACAATCTTATCTTCCCTTACCTTCTTCCCCTCCTGCCCTCAATTTTCCCAGCATCAGAGTCTTTTCTAATGAGTCGGCTATTCACATCAGGTGGCAAAAGTATTGGAGCTTCAGCATCAGTCTTTCCAATGAATATTCAGGATTGATTTCCTTTAGGATAGACTGGTTGGATCTTCTTGCTGTCCAAAGGACTCTCAAGAGTCTTCTCCAACATCACAGTGTGAAAGCATCAATTATTCAATGCTCAGCCTTCTCTATGATCCAATTCTCACATTTGTGCTTGACTACTAGAAAAATTATAGCTTTGACCATATGGACATTTGTCAACAAAGTGATGCCTCTGCTTTTTAATATGCTGCCTAGATTTGTTATAGCTTTTTTTCCAAGGAGCAAACATCTTTTAATTTCATGGCTCCAGTCAATGTCCACAGTGATTTTGGAACCCAAGTAAATAAAGTCTGTCACTGTTTCCATTTTCCCTCATCTATCTGCTCTGAAGTGATGAGACTGGATGCTATGATCATAGTTTTCTGAATGCTGAGTTTTAAGCCAGCTTTTTCATTCTCCTCTTTCACCTTCATCAAGAGGCTCTTGAGTTCCTCTTCACTTTCTGCTATTAGGGTGGTGTCATCTGCATATCTGAGATTATTCATATTTCTCCACAATCTTGATTCCAGCTTGTCCTTCTTCCAGCCCAACATTTTGCATGATGTACTCTGCATATAATTTAAATAAACAGAGTGACAAAATACAGCCTTGACATACTCCTTTCCCAATTTGGAACCAGTCCATTGTTCCATGTCCAGTTGTAACTGTTGCTTCTAGACCTGCATACATGTTTCTCAGGAGGCAGGTAAGGTGGTCTGATATTCCCATCTCTTTAAGAATTTTCTACAGTTTTTTGTGATCCACACAAAGGCTTTAGTGTAGTCAATGAAGCAGAAGTAGATGTTTTCTTGGAATTTTCTTGTGTTTTCTGATCCAATGGATATTGGCAATTTGATCTCTGGCTCTTCTGCTTCTAAATCCAGCTTGTATATCTAGAGGTTCTTGGTTCATGTATTGTTAAGCCTAGCTTGAGGATTTTGATCATTACCTTGTTTTGTGAATTGAGCACATTTGTAGGGTAGTTTAGACATTGCCTTTCTTTGGGATTTGTATGAAAACTGACCTTTTCCAGTCCTGTGACCCATGCTGAGTTTTCCAAATTTGCTGGTATATTGAGTGCAGTACTTTAACAGCATCATATTTTAGGATTTCAAATAGCTAAGCCTGAATTCCATCTGCAGAGGAATTGATGCTTTTGAACTGTGGTGTTAGAGAAGACTCTTGAGAGTCCCTTGGACTGCAAGGAGATCTAACCAGTTAATTATAAAGGAGATCAATCCTGAATATTCATTGGAAGGACTGATGCTGAATCTTAAACTCCAATACTTTGGCCACCTGATGAGAATGGACTCAATTGAAAAGACCCTGATGCTGGCAAAGATTGAAGGCAGGAAGAGAAGGGGACAACAGAGGATGAGATGGTTGGATGGCATCACTGACTCAATGGATATGAGTTTGAGTAGGCTCTGGGAGTTGGTGATGGACAGGGAAGCCTGGCATGGGGTCACAGTCAGACACAACTGAGCAACTGAACTGAACTGAATTCGATTACCTCCTCTAGCTTTATTTGTAGTGATGCTTCCTAAGGCCCACTTCACATTCCAGGATGTCTGGCTCTAGGTGAGTGATCACACCTTTGCAGTTATCCAGGTCACTATGACCTTTTCTGTACAGTTCTTCTGTGTACTCTTGCCACCTCTTCTTAATCTCTTCTGCTTCTGTTAAGTCCCTGCCATTGCTGTCCTTTATTGTGTCCTTCTTTGCATGAAATATTTTTTGGTATCTCCAATTTTTTTTAAGAGATCTCTAGTCTTTCCCATTCTATTGTTTTCCTCTATTTCTTTGCATTGTTCACTTAAGAAGTCTTTCTTATCTCTTGTTGTTATTCTTTGGAACTCTGCATTCAGCTGCATATATCTTTCCCTCTCTGCCTTTTAGTTTCTTTTTCTCAGCTCTTTGTAAGGCCTCATCAGACATCCATTTATTTCTTTTTCTTGGAAATACATGCATCTAAAAGAGTAAAAGGCATTTTTCAGAGAATACAGATTTTGAAAATAAATGATGTTTTTCAAGCTAGAGATCTCAGACATTATATTGTTATTAATTTCTGAAGAAATAATAGGATCTTTTCTGTTATTTGCTTATATATTGGTATAAGTTGCAAAGATGAATTCTTTGACCTATAAGCAAAGGTTTCTATTGTGATTGAAATCATCAAACAATTTCAACATGTCTGTATTTCTGTAAATATTACTAGAAACTGGAGAATTTAAGACAGCATATATATTTGCATATGCTAATAACCATAATCAAAATAGAAACTCTTGCTTAAAAGGACATTTAAGTAAAAAAAAGAAGCACAACACATAAACTTGAAAATTAGAAATTATAGGAGCTTGAATTTAACCATTAAAGATTGAGTTTTCCAAAGAATGAAAGGCTGGTTTGCAGATAGTGAATAAGGAAAATTAAAACCCAAGAAAAATATTTTTCTTACTCAGGTCCACATTCACATAAAAAATTTCCAGTGTTTTAATAATAAAGTGAATATCTTTCCATAATGAAAATAATGTGCAATTTCAATGCTATTATAAATAATTACTAATATTAACATGCTGTCAGAGTTGGTATGGATATATTAATTGGTATAGTCATTTCAGAGAGTACTTGGCAGTACTTAATGAAAGTAAATATGTGTATTTCCTAGAATCGTAAATCTAACCCTGAGTATTCTTACTTTAGAGAAGCTTTCACATAGGTGCACAAAGTGGCTTAAAGAATATTTACCAGCAAGATTGGATGGAAACCAACCTGGTAGCTATTCTAGGGAGAAGGATAAATAAAATGTAGTGTGTATCTAAGATGGAATACTATATAGAAGCTAAAAAGAAATAAAAAGAAAATTAACCAAATTTACTTATAGCAACATGAGAGAGTCCTCACAACACATCATTACATGCAAGGAAAGTAAGAAACTGAATGAGATACATCAGAAATAAAAATAAATTTAAAGCAGACACATAAATAAATGTCATATCTTATATACATGTATGCAAATAAAACTTACAGATAAAACTTACACAGCAGGGTAAAAATGCATGTTAAGACACAAATAAGGTTTATAAAGGGAAAAGAAGAGAAAATGGTATAAAGAAATAGAAATACAATAAGTAGCTAACCAGAGATTTTGGAAAGACTGAAAATAGTGTATAATGAACTGAGACACACACAACAATTCTATACAGCACATTAACAAATTAGTTAGGATATGGAGAAAAATGAGACGTTTTATGTATGTACAAATCATCAACATATAAGATCCTGTTTTCATCTCTAGGATGATCATCAAGTAAATATTCAACAAATAAGTTAAAAATAAATGCTGATGTATATAGTACTATTCATTTTTAATTTTTCTGTTCTAAATTTTATGCAAAAATTATTTCTATAATCATGGAAGTGATGAAGGGGGAACTGACCTGAACCATTCTTTCCAAGAGAAAGCAAGACTTTAGTGAGAAACTGAACCCATTAAAAAGTCAGTTGTATTTTATACCAAAAACAAAAGGAACAGCAGAAAGATTTTTGTAAACTTTGAGAAGTATTACTTTTTACCATAAAAATAACCTAAAGAAAATCTGTATACTTAGTGTTATATTCTCAGTAAAAGTTTGCAGATACACTGCTCTATGATGTTCAACTTGTGCCCTGAGTGATATTCAAAATGAACTGAAAGGATAAGTTGCTCAGAGTTGTCCTTTTAGTCATCAGTTTCCCGATTCTTAGTTTTTAAAACCCTTGGTGATTTTTCATTAAAACAATATTTTTCCTTCTGAAATAAAAGCTTTTAATTGATTAGGATTTTTAATTTAAATATCTAGACTTTGAAGCAAAGACCAGAACAACAAAAGAGTAATCTTAGGATAAAGTTTCAAAGTTAGAAAATCTTATTGTCCTCTTCAAAGAGGAAAAAATAAAATGAAAGTAAAGAAAAAAAGGCGAAGGTAGGGAGAACAAGAATTAAAGCTTCTGGGATGCTTCAGAAATGTCAAGTGATTTTTCACTTTAATTTTGAGGCCAAATAACCTCAAGGAGCTTTGTGAGAAATTGTTATCTTAGAAACCCAAGGAAAAATAGAGCAAACATGGTGAATAAATCTATTACTCCTTTGGTCAAACTGGAATTAGAAATAAAAGTATTAAGTTTTTCTTCAGTTTGAAATTTGGAAAGCATTCAATGTCCTCTTTGGTCATTTTATTTAGAACACTCCTCTTTGGGATGTACATTAATTTTAAAATTTAATGAGCTGAGGTCACATTGGTTACAGGAGAACAGTTAAGCCAAAGATACATTAAAAGAGAAGACTCTCTTTAAAATCATTCTCTCTGTGCTGCATCACTCTTGGCAAGACAACCAGCATCTCCTGTGCAAAGACTACCCACATTAAAATGACAAAGACCCAACATGTATTTAATAGCATATAATTAAATTAATTATCCACTTCCCTCTAAGAGGCAATCAGGACTAATCTCATCATTCCCTTTACAAAAACACAGTCCTTTCTGGACTTTGGAAGCCCAAGGTTCAATGTTCATCATTTATCACCTAGACACACAACTCTGTAAGCTTTGTACAACCTCTAACCTGGCATGATCATACGTTCAAGCTTGATGCTCCAATTTCTTTCTCCATAGCTCAGGCTTATTATTAAACATAGTTCATATTAACATAGCTCATTATTAAAACTCATTGCCTCATCATTCTCTTCTTTTAAGGTTCAATTTACCTTCTTGCTTGAATTAAAATTTCGCTCTTCTTTGAAAACACTACTTGCCCTTCGAGTATTTTTGAATAGTGGCTGTATTTTTTCTCACCCCATGTGCCATTGGACACAGCAGGTGAGTACATAAACTGCTTCCTCTTCATAATTCCTTTTGCACAGTTTTTCTTCCTGCTTCCCATATATGCCAGTTTCATTGGAATGCATATAATCAGATAATAACCAGCACTAACCTTTACTACCGGAGAAGGCAACGGCACTCCACTCAGTACTGTTGCCTGAAAAATCCACGGATGGAGGAGCCTGGCGGGCTGCAGTCCATGGAGTCGCTAAAAGTCAGACATGACTGAGCAACTTCACTTTCACTTTTCACTTTCATGCATTGGAGAAGGAAATGGCAACCCACTCCAGTGTTCTTGCCTGGAGAATCCCAGGGACAGAGGAGCCTGGTAGGAGGCTGTCTATGGGGTCACACAGAGTTGGACACAACTGAAGCAACTTATCAGCTTAGCAGTAACCTTTACTACAAACTTCTGTCCTTTTGGGGAGTCCTTCTACATTTCTCGAAGATTTTGCTTAATCTTCCATCAAAAAATTCTCTCTCCCATATTCTGAGTCTCATTAACCTCCAATTATCTTGTCTTCTAATCCATATCAGCTATCCACTTTTTGAAGTTTACTTTTATTGAAGTATAGTTCAGTTCAGTTCAGTCGCTCAGTCGTGTCCAACTCTTTGCGACCCCATGAATCGCAGCTCGCCAGGCCTCCCTGTCCATCACCAAATCCCGGAGTTCACTCAGATGCATATCCATTGAGTCAGTGATGCCATCCAGCCATCTCATTCTCCGTCGTCCCATTCTCCTCCTGCCCCCAACCCCTCTCAGCATCAGTCTTTTCCAGTGAGTCAACTCTTCACATGAGGTGGCCAAAGTACTAGAGTTTCAGCTTTAGCATCATTCCTTCCAAAGAAATCCCAGGGCTGATCTCCTTCAGAAAGGACTGGTTGGCTCTCCTTGCAGTCCAAGGGACTCTCAAGAGTCTTCTCCAACACCACAGTTCAAAAGCATCAATTCTTCGGTGCTCAGCCTTCTTCACAGTCCAACTCTCACATCCATACATGGCCACTGGGAAAACCATAGCCTTGACTTGACGGACCTTAGTCGGCAAAGTAATGTCTCTGCTCGACACTGAGTTGTATTTAGCTTTCCATCTACCTAGCGCCTATAATGTGACTGTGTGTGCATGCGTGCTCAGTCACTCAGTTGTGCCTGACTCTTTGCGACCCCATGACTGTAGCTCACCAGGCTCCTCTGTCCATTGGGATTTTCTACCCACAAATACAGGAGTGGGTTGCCCTTTCCTTTTCCAGGGTGTCTTCCCAACCCAGGGCATCTCTGACATCTCCTGCATTGACAGGGAGATTCTTTACCACTAGTGCTACCAGGGAAGCCCATGATGCAACTGGAGAAAAACAAATATCCGGTTTGACTGATCTCACTGTAAATCCTAAAAGATGATGCTGTTAAAGTGCTGCACTCAATATGCCAGCAAATTTGGAAAACTCAGCAGTGGCCACAGGACTGGAAAAGGTCAGTTTTCATTCCAGTCCCAAAGAAAGGCAATGCCAAAGAATGCTCAAACTACCACACAATTGTGCTCATCTCACATGCTAGCAAAGTAATGCTCAAAATTCTCCAAGCCAGGTTTCAACAGTGAACCATGATCTTCCAAGTGTTCAAGCTAGATTTAGAAAAGACAGCAGAAACAAAGATAAAATTGCCAACATCCGCTGGATCATCGAAAATGCAAGAGAGTTCCAGAAAAACATATATTTCTGTTTTATTGACTATGCCACAGCCTTTGATTATTGAAGGAAATGGCAACCCACTCCAGTATTCTTGCCTGGAGAATCCCACGGACAAAGGAGTCTGGTGGGCTACAGTCCATGGGGTCATAAAGAGTCAGACATGTTGACTGTGTGGACCACAACAAACTTGGGAAAATACTTAAGGAGATGGGAATACCAGACCACCTGACCAGCCTCTTGAGAAATCTGTATGCAGGTCAGGAAACAACAGTTAGAGCTGAACATGGAACAACAGACTGGTTCCAAATCAGGAAAGGAGTACTCTAAGGCTGTATATGGTCTCCCTGCTTATTTAACTTATATCCAGAGTATATTATGAGAAAAGCTGGGCTGGATGAAGCACAAGCTGGAGTCAAGATTGCTGAGAGAAATATCAAGAACCTCAGATATGCAGATGACACCACCCTTATGGCAGAAAGTGAAGAAGAACTAAAGAGCCTCTTGTGAAAGTAAAAGAGGAGAGTGAAAAAGTTGGCTTAAAGCTGAACATTCAGAAAGCTAAGATCATGGCATCTGGTCCCATCACTTCATGGCAAATAGATGGGGAAACAGTGGAAACAGTGAGATACTTTATTTTTATTTATTTATTTATTTTTGCACCAATCATGTCCTCTGGTAGCTGGCTTAATAGCATCCACTTCCTTGTATCACATTTTCCTCTCCTGTTTGTGTTCTCTGGATCCTCCAGTAAACTACTTGCAATTGATTCCTTGTCATGGTGTCTGCTTCTGTAGAACTCCAAAGTAAGATGGATTAAAAAAAATCTATTTTAATAATCACTATTAGCTCAACTATTTATTTTACATTTAATACAGTTGCTGATAAAAGGACTTAAATCGGTCATCAGCTATTTGATGTTTGTGTCACCAGTTCTGGACTGTTTTGGTCCGTTTTATTTTAAGGATGTTTAAATATTCTACCTCTCCCCATCCATTCCTTAGCTTTGTGATTTTAAGTGATTTTTTAGGCATTACGGCATGCATTTTGACATATTTATATCTGCTGTAAATGAGTGATACTTTTACCATTTCTTGTAGCAAGCATTTTATTGAGAACTTTAGGTGAGTTAAGGCTCAGAGTAATCCAATGAGTACCAAGCTGTAACAGCAGCCTTGATTATAGAGAAAAAAAGAAAGGGGACAACACCAGCCAAATTGGGAAGTTTGCAAACATCCATCATCATTTCACTCATGTTATGGCCTTTTCCTTTCTTTTGTTCAAAAGTGATCAATACCGTCTATTCAAATTTTCTATTTACAAGAGTAACTAATATCCTGGTAACTATAACTCTGTTGCAGAGATACATACTTCAGTTTTTCAGAATTTGATGACATTAAATTACTGAAATATAAAACCAACCCCATTTGCTCATTTCCCACACTTATCAGAAGTCTTCTCTTTATAACATAGATTTTCATGTAAATTTGTTCTAGGAGCAAATGCATTGATTAGGCTAATGCAAATGCTGTCACATTAGATAATACATAAATAATATATGAAATATATTTTCTCATTGGCACTGGTCCCAGATCTTTCCTTGTGACTAAGATGTAAATTCCTTATGACAGCTTAAAATGTTTACATTGCAGGCACTCATATCAAAGAGAGTCAAAGATTTAGATTAAGAGAATAAATTTCTTGCCGATGACATTTCAGGAATCAGTAAGAAATGGTGAATTTTGGCAATGAAAAGGATTTGAATTCATATCACCTGGTCACTTTCTCTACCATTATGTAAGATTTATTTTGATGATTAGAGGGAAATTGAAGTTGCAATGATAGTACAGAATTGGATTCTCTTCTGTTACTAGCAAACTGTGGGTCATGGGAGATATTACAGTTTTTATAATCTTAAGCTACTGTCAAAGTGTAAACTTTATCATATATGTGAAAAGGTATGAAGCAAACAGGCCTTTGAAAATATGATCATCTTTTTTTTTAATAAAATGAACTGTAGTTGATTTACAGTGTTTCAGGTCTTCAGCAATCTGATTCTTTCAGTTTCTTTTCCATTATAGATTATCATAAGATATAGAATATAGTTCTTTTTGCTATACAGTAAGTCCTTGCAGTTTATCTCTTTTATTTATAGTATATGTTAATCTAAAATGTCTAATTTATCCCTCCCCTTCCCCTTTCATAGCCATTTTTGTTTTCTATGTCTTTGAGTCTACTTACGTTTCATAAGTACATTTGTAGAAGTTATTTTTTAGATTCCACATGTAAGTGATGCCATATAATAATCTACCTTTGTCTGACTTACTTCACCTAGAATAATAACCTTCAGGTCCATCCATGTTGCTGCAAATGACATTACTTCATTCTGTTTTATGGCTGAAGAGTATTCCATTGCGTGTAACACCACATCTTTATCCTTTCATATGTGAGGGACATTTAGGTTGCTTCCATGTCTTGGCTATTCTCCATAGTGGTACTATTTACATTGGGGTGCATATATCTTTTCAAATTAGAGTTTTCATCTCTCTTAATATATGTCCAGGTGTGTGGGAGTACTGGATCATATGGTAGCTCTATTTTTAGTTATTTGAGGAAACTTCATACTGTTTTCCATAGTGAGAATCCCAATATACATTCATACCAACGGTGTAGGAGGGTTCTCTTTTATTGAAACCCCTCTCTAGCATTTATTGTTTGTAGCCTTTTTGATGATGGCCATTCTGACTGATGTGAGGTGATACTTTATTGAAGTTTTGATTTGTATTTCTCTAATAATTAGAGATGTTGAACATCTTTTCCTGTGCATCTTGGGCATCTGGATGTCTTCTTTGTAGAAATGTCTATTTAGGTCTTCTCCCTATTTTTAAATTTTTAAAAAATTTTTGATTGAAGGTAATTGTGTTACAGTATTGTGTTGGTTTCTACTACTGCCCATTTTTTCATCGGGTTTTTTTTTTTTAAACCACAGCCACATGAGCTGCTCATAAATTTCAGAGACTAATTGTTTATCAATTGCATCATTTGTAAATATTTTCTCATATCCTTTGGGTTGTCTTTTTGTTTTCCTTATGGTTTTTTTTGCTGTGCGAAAGTTTTGAGTTTAATTAGGTCCCCAATTTTTTATTTTTTTGTTTCCATAACTCTAGGAGGTGGGTTAAAAAATAAAGCATTGCTGCAATTTATATCAAAGAGTGTTCTGCCTATGTTTTTCTTCCAAGAGCTTTATAGTATCTGGTCTTATATTTAGGTCCTTAATCCTTCTTGAGTTTATTTTTGTTTATGGTGTTAAAAATGTTTTAATTTCATTTTTTACATGTAGTTGTCCAGTTTTCCCATCATCATTTATTGATGGAGACTGTCTCTTCTCCATTGTATAGTACACTGCAGCTTTGTACTATAGTCTGAAGTCAAAGAACTTGCTTCTTTCAGTTCCATACTTCTTAAGATTGCTTTGGCTATTCAGAGTCTTTGCATCTCCATACAAATTTTAAGATTTTCTGTTATAGTTCTGTGAAAAATATTGTTGGTAATTTGGCAGGGATTGCACTGAATTATAGTTGCCTGGGTAGTTTAGTTATTTTGACAATATTGATTCTTCCAATCTAAGAACATGGTATATGTTTTATCTGTCATCTCCAGTTTCTCCATTAGTATCTTACAGTTTTTGGAGTATGGGTCTTCTGTCTCCCAAGGTAGGTTTATTCTTAGGTATTGTATTATTTTTCATGTGATGGTAAATGAGATTGTATCTTTAATTCCTCTTTTTGATCTTTTGTTTTTAGTGTATAGAAACACAACATATGTTCCCTATCTCTACTTGTGGTGGATTTATGTTGATGTTTGGCAGAAACCAACACAATTCTTAAAGCAAACATCCTTCAAAAAAATAAGAAACAGATTTCTGTGTATTAATTTTGTATCCTGCAACTTTACTGAATTCATTGATGAGTTCTGGTAGTTTTCTGGTAGCAGCTTTAGGATTTTCTGTGTAGAGAATCATGTCATCTGCAAAGACTGACAGTTTTATCTTTTCATTTCCAAGTTGGAGTCCTTTTATTTATTCTCTGGTTGCCATTCCTAGGACTTCTAAAATCATGTTGAATAAGAGTGGCAAGAGTGGACATCCTTGTCTTTTTTCTAATCTTACAGGAAATGTTTTCAGCTTTTCATCACTGAGTATGATGCTAGTTAATAGGTTTGTCATGGTGGTGGTGGTTTAGATGCTAAGTTGTGTCCAACTCTTGCAACCCCATTAACTGTAGCCTACCAGACCTCTTTGTCTGTGGGATTCTCCAGGCAAGAATACTGGAGGGGGTTGCCGTGTCCTTCTCCAGGGGGTCTTCCTGACCCAGAGATCAAACCCACATCTCCTGCATTGCAGGCAGATTCTGTACCAACTGAGCTATGAGGGAAGTCCAAGGTTTGTCATACCTGGTCTTTATTATGTTAGGTATGTTCCCTCTCTGCTCATTTTCTGTGTACAGTGTTGGATTTTATTTAAAGCTTTTTTGCATCTATTGAGATGATTGTATCATTTTTAGTCTTCAATTTGTTGATGTGGTATATCACACTGATTGCAGCTATTGAAAAATCCTTGCATCCCTGGAGGTAAATCCTAGTTAATCATGGTATATAATTCTTTTAATATACTGTTGGATTCAGATTGCTGATACTCTGTTGAGGATTTTTGTGTCTATTTTCATCAGTGATATTGGCCTGTAATTTTTGTAGTATCTTTTTCTGGTTTTGCTATTGAGGTAATTGTGGCCTCATAGAGTGAGTTTGGGAGTATTCCTTCTCTGCAATTTTTTGGATTAGTTTCAGAAGGGTAAGTGTTAACTCTTCTCTCAATATTTGGTAGAATTCATATCTGCTTGAACTTTTGTTTGTTAGAAGTTTTTAAATCACAGTTTCAAATTCAATACTTGTGAATGGTCTGTTCATACTTTCTCTTTATTCCTGGTACAGTCTTGGGAGATTGATTACACCTTTCTAATAATTTGTTCATTTCTTCCAGGCTGCCTGTTTTATTGGCACATAGTAACTTGTAGTAGTAGCTTATGATCCTTTGTATTTCTGTGGTGTCTGTTGCAATATCTCCTTTTTCATTTCTAATATTATTGATTTGAGCCCTCTCCCCTTTTTCTTGACTAGTTTGGCTAAAAGTTTATCAATTTTGTTTATTTTTCAAAGAACCAGCTTTTAGTTACATTGATCTTTTCTATTGTTTTCTTCATTTCTAGTTTATTTATTTCTGCTCTTATCTGTATGGTTTGTTTTCTTCTACTAACTTTGGATTTTGTTACTACTTTCTCCATTTCCTTTAAGCATAAGGTTAGGTTGTTTATTTGAGCTTTTTCTTGCTTCCTAAGGTAAGATTGTGTTGAAACTTCCCCCTTCAAACAATTAATACTTTTGCTATGTCCCATAGGTTCTGGGTCATTGTGCTTTCATTTTGTCTCTAGGTAAATTTTTTAATCTCCTCTTTGATTTCTCCAGGCTTCCCTGGTGGTGCAGAGGTTAAAGCGTCTGCCTGCAATGTGGGAGACCTGGGTTCAATCCCTGGGTTGGGAAGATCCCCTGGAGAAGGAAATGGAACCCACTCCAGTATTCTTGCCTGGAGAATCCCATGGATGGAGGAGCTTGGTGGGCTACAGTCCATGGGTCGCAAAGAGTTGGGCACGACTGAGCGACTTCACTTTTGATTTCTCCAGTGACCCATGGTTATTTAATTGCATATTGTATAGTTTAGATGTGTTTGTGTTTTTTTTACCATGTTTTTTCCTTGTAGTTGATTTCTAACTTCATAGCATTGTACACTTGAAGAATATGTGTTTTGCTGATTTTGTATGGAATGGTATGTAAATATCAAATCCATCTGGTCTAATGTGTTATTTAATGGCTGTATTTCCTTATTGGTCTTCTATCTGGATGCTTTGTTCGTTATTACAAGTGGGTGTTAAAATCCTCCACTATTATTGTTACTGTTGATTTCCTCTTTTGTGGCTGTTACCATTTGCCTTTTATATTGTTGTGCTCCTATGTTGGATGCACATATCTTTACAGTTGTTATATCTTCTTCTTGGATTGATCCCTTGATCATTACATAGTGTCCCTGTCTCCTGTAACAGCCTTTATTTTAAAGTTTGTGTGATATGAGTATTACTTCTCTAACTGTCTTTTGTTTTCTATTTGCATGGAATGCCTTTTCTGTTCCCTCACTTTCATTCTGTATTAGTTCCTAGAGCTGGAGTGGGTCTCTTGTAAACAGCATATATATGGGTCTTGATTTTATACCTATTCAGCCAGTCTGTCTCTTTTGGCTGGAGCATTTAATCTACATTTTAAAGGTAATTAGCAATATGCTTGTTCCTGTTGTCATTTTCTCAATTGTCCTGGATTTACTTTTGTAGGTCTTTTTTTTCTTCTCTTCCTCTTTTGTTCTCTTCTTGTAATTTGATGAATAATTTTAGTGTTGTTTGGAGTCTTTTTTTTGTATGTATTGTAGATTTTTGACTTGCAGTTACTTTGATGTATGATTTAACAGTCTATGTATAATCAGTATTGTTAGTTGCTGGTCTTTTAATTTCAAATGCTTTTCTGATAGCCTACATTTGTGTTCTCCTTTACTCACCAATTGCTTGTTTTGATATCATATTTGTGTGCAAATGAATTCCTACATTTACTTTATATTTGCTTTTACTGGTGAGCTTTTCCATTCATATGTTTTGCTTGTTTGTTTATAATGGGAGACTTTTCATTTCCATGTAAGGAAGTTCCTTTATTTGCTGATAATTTTTGAAGGAGCTTGTTTTGAAGACTTTTTGAAGACTTTCTCTATATCATGAGATAATTGTTCTAGGATTTTTAAAATTGTCTTTGTCTAGTTTTAGGATCAGAGTAGTACAGATCTCATATGGTGTTCTCTCTTTTATGAAAGAGGTTGTGTTGAACTGAGGTTAATTCTTTTTTTTAACATAAATTTATTTATTTTAATTGGAGGTTAATTACTTTACAATATTTATTATCTTCTTGAAAATTCTTTAAATATTTGACAGAATTTACCAAGAAGATCATCTTGCCTGGAAATTTCTTTTTCAGGAGATTTTTAACTATACATTTAAATATCTTTAATATTTAAAATACTATTTGTTGTCTATTTCATGTGTGAGTTTTAGAATTTGTGACTTTTGAAGAATTAGTTGATTTATTAAAAATAATTTATATATTTTTATTTTGGCTGTGCTGGCAACTACTAAGCCCATGCATCTAGGGCCCATGCAGTATTTTTGCTGGATATGGAATTATTGGTTGATAGTTCTTTTCTTGTAACACTTCAGATATTTTATACTGTTCCTTTTCCTTTTGGCTGTACACTTTCTTATGAGAAATCCTGTTGGAGGCCAGCGTGAGGAATCCCACCCGTGACAGAGTCACGTGGCACACTCAGATGGCAGAGCAATTTGAGTTATCGGATTTCTCCCTGGTTTTTCCTGAGCATGTACCCCAAAAATAAGAATTTGTCTGTTTCCCCACTGTTCTCTGCCAGTCTCTCGGAAAGAGTTAATTCAAAGCTTTAGCTTCCTGCATTTGAAAGGAGTGTTTCAGCCCAACCCCCCTTTGATAATTCTCTAGCCTGCCTAAACAGGTTCCCCTGACCTTTTACAAGCTTGTGAATTGCTCGCAACCCCCAACTGTGAGGGGCAAATAGGCCTTGAAGTGTTTTAACGTTACAAACCTTTTCTAAGAGCCAAAGCTTTAGTAGTGATATAGACTTCACTGTTGCCTCAATGATCGCTGTCAGACCTCCTTATTTGCACCTGGAAGTTTCTGCTATACAAACAATATTTGGAAATAGATATGTAGTAGGTTTTTGTGTTAGCAACACTAGGCTTTCGAGTTAATTGCTTTCTTTTATAAATCATTGTACTCCCTCTTGCTTGCTGTGTCCTTGCTATGTGAGAATGCAACTTTGTTTAGTGCCTCCCGAGACTGGTGCCAGACCTTGAAAAAATAACACTTATCAGGAAAGAGCTATAAATTGTTGAATTGGCCTTTTGGCTGGAAGATGATGTAAATTACCTAAGACTTGTGTATACAATTAGGTATGCAGAGAATAAGCCTAGTCTCATAAGAGTCAGGGCTGCTGTCATTGCCAAAATTTGTGAAACCCATTGCTCTTCATTGTATAGAAAGGACATTGGAGCAGTTTTCTCGGAGCAGTTTGGACCAGTTTTCTTGGAGACAGTTTCTCAGAGCAGTTTTTCTGGACCAGCTTTTCTCAGACCAGTTTCTCAGATGGCTCGCTCTAACTCCTTTAAAGCTATCTGGCTCCCCCCGATATCTCTCTGTCTCTGTCCTCTTGTACTCTAATTCCAGGCTGAATTCCCATCTGGAGCGGGAGGCTCACCACGTCTACTTACTTGCCCTGGCTATAAGTTCTGCAAGAAAAGGGACCCATGGTGGGGGCCCTTTAGAGATTCAAGTGGACGCTGGTGGCCCATGTAGATGGTGCAAATCTCTTGTCTTGAGATTTTATTGGCTTTCCCCGTAAACCAAGTTATTCAGCCTCCTATTTTTCTACTAATTTCCTATTACACTATCCTATCCTGAGCTATCCTATCCTATCCTGTCCTGTCCTATCTGCCCGCTCTGTCCCTGCTTTGAATATCTCTGGATCCACCGGGGCTGGACCCCAGCAAAATCCACAGCTGTTTCAGTCATTGTTCCCCTCTAGGTAATGTCATTTAAAAATGTCATCATGATTATTTTTCTTTGTCTTTAGTATTCAGCAGTTTTATTATGTGTTTGAGTATGTATTACTTAGAGTTTATCCAGTTTGGGACTCATCAGCTTAAATCAGTAGGTTCATATCTTTTACCATGTTGTGGTTTGTGTTGTTAGTTCCTCAAATTTTTTATGTGAACTTCAGGTTTTTTGTTTTTTATTTTTCTATCTTAGACTGCAGTGACATGAATAATAGGCTTTTTGTTATTGTTCCCCAAGATCATATTTTTATTGCTTTGCTTTCAGTTGTTCTGCTCAAATAATTTTTATTGACCTGTCTTTAGGTTCACAAACTTTCCTCTACCATCTCAATTTTTGCTATTGAACTTGACTATTAAAATTTTTTAGTTTTTTTTTAGTATTAAAAGTTATATTTGGTTCTTTATATTTTCTCATTCTTTGAGATTTCTGTATTTTTTGTTTCAAGAGCATTCACTCTAAAATACTGAACCATATATGTAATAACCTGCTTTAGAGTCTTCAGATAATTTTAATATCTGTGTCCTGTAAGTGTTGCTCCCTGTTATTTCTTTGTTTACCAAGTAATTTTAAATTGTTGCCTGAACAGTTTGAACATTTTTTTCTGAAAATGTGGGCCTTATTTAAATCCTATGGGGAAAGCAACATGACATAGAGGTTAAGAGTATGGACTTTTGACTCCTACTGCCCAAGCTGTTTCTAGTATGAGGCACTCACCTAACCTCTCTGTACCTCAGTTTCCTTTTTCATAAAAAAAGTGATAATAGGATTGCTTTGAGTTGTAAATGAGTTAATATTTTTAAAGCACTTCAAATAGTGTCTGAGACAAAGGAAGAGATATATGTTAGATACTATCATAATAATTTGTATTTCTTGAATTATTCTGCAAAATAAAAGTTGGCTACCAGCATTTGTCCCCCAAAAAAAAAAAAAAAAATCCTATGGGGAATGTTTACTTTATTTTCCTCTCTTAGCTCAGGCACTTGACTTGTTTAGTTTCAGGCCACAGATTTTGACTAGTCATTTGTGTGGTGTGATTTCTGTCTTAGTTCTACTTTGAAAGGTTTTGCAGTGTTAAATATATCTGTTCGAGGAGTGGACCACTCAGTGGCTATTCTGGAACCTGGGTGGTGATTTCTCCCATTGTTGAGTTGCAAAGACTATGGAGTGCTTTTAAGATCAGACCCATGCATGTTCAGCTTGTGAGCAAGGCGGACAGTTTATAAACAATGTTATGGTGTCACTTCTATGAATTCCTTCTTGTTTTTTCTCCTCATATTTTATGATTCTTTGAGCCACCTCTTTTCTATACTCCACCAGAAAGCTGGAATTTTATTTACCCTGATCTGCTACATATTTCCTATGGTTTTCTCTGCATCTGTGAGCATTAAAAAAAAGGAAAGAAAGAAAAGGCTATATAGAGAAAAAAGGCAATGACATTTTGTCCCATTCTCTTTGGAAGACAGTTTTTCTTATCATACAAGAAGATCATGTTTGTTCAGAATTTTAGCCTCCACAGGCCCCTATTTTCTGCTACTGTTGGTGTCATTATTACCAGATTGCTTTGGAGCCGGGGTATGAGACTGGAGAAAAAAAGAAAAGAAAAATCGAGATATTTGACTCTTTTTTTTTTTTTTTTTTTTAACAATTAGGATGTACTTTGTCTCTGAGCCAAAACTAAAGAACTTCTGGAGCTCATTGTTTTGTTTTGTTTTGTTTTTGGTGGAGGCAGGGTGTTGTCTTTGGTTGAGGTCATGGATGTTAAAGAAAAAGATACACTAATCAGTAGTTTGATGAAGTGAAGTCGCTCAGTCGTGTCCGACTCTTTGCAATCCCACAGACTATAGCCTACCAGGCTCCTCCGTCCCTGGGATTTTCCAGGCAAGAGTACTGGAGTGGGTTGCAATTTCCTTCTCCAGAGGATCTTCCCTACCCATGGATCGAACCCGGGTCTCCCACATTGTGGGCAGATGCTTTATCCTCTAAGCCACCAGGGAAGCCCCTTGATAGTACTCTGAATTCTTATACTCCTCCCACTATACTATTATTTAATTCTCCATTTCTTAAATAGCTGTTCCATGCATTCTGTACATTTTTCATTAGTGTGTTTAGTAGAAAAGACAAGATGAATTGTCTTTACTCCTTCACTTCAGTCACTCAGTCATATCTGGCTCTTGTGACCCCATGGACCACAGCACACTGGGCTTCCCTGTCCATCACCGACTACCAGAGCTTACTCAAACTCCTGTCCATTGAGTCAGTGATGCCATCTAACCATCTCATCCTCTGTCGTCCCCTTCTCCTCCCACCTTCAATCTTTCCCAGCATCAGTGTCTTTTCAAATGAGTCAGTTCTTCGCATCAGGTAGCCAAAGTATTGGAGTTTCAGCTTCAACATCAGTCCTTCCAATGAACACAGGACTGATTTCCTTTAGGATGGACTGGTTGGACCTCACTGCAGTCCAACAAACTCTCAAGAGTATTCTCCAACACCACAGTTCAAAAACATCAATTGTTTAGAACTCAGCTTCTTACCCAGAAGCAAAGTCTCAAGGAAAAGCTTTTTTTTTTTTAATGTAGGTGTTTAAGTGCTGTTGGTATCTTATTTTTATATATTTAATAACTATTTTTAAAGAGCTGATAAAAAACACATGAAAGATTTCTTTTTGGTATTGATTAGTTTTTCTCTGCTGTCCTGAACTCTTTCATGCTGTAAGATCAGCAAAAACAAATTGATTATTTGAGGGATAATCATGCCAATACTTGACATCTCTTTAGCTTTAGCTCATCACTGTACCTAAAAAGCTCAGCACTACCTACTGTTCTTAAGTGTTTAAAATTATCCCTATCAAAATGGGTTAGAGATAGTCACAGAAACTTGAAGAGAATGTCACCTGAAGAACACTTAACTCTTCAGAGCCTGTGTTTAGTTTAATGTTAAAATCTTCATCTACATAATATATGACAGTGAACTCAGTGCATGTCACAGTGTATGACATAAAGCAGATATTTAAAATATATTTGCTCAACTTTTTGAAAGAAGTCAATGCATTCCACTCTTTGATCATATATTGAATGTTTTTTTTTTTTTGTGTGTGTGTGTGTGTGTGTGTGTGCATAAAACACTAAGATGAGTGGAAATAAAAGATAACTAAGATATGTTTCTGACAACCTGAAACTCTCACAGTGGCTAGCCAGAGCAGAAAAAACTTATTATAGGGAAGAATTTAAAAGATATTTGAAGGAAATTTTATTAGAAGGAAAAATAAAAGTTGAGATAAAAATATCTTTGTTGAAATCAAAATTAAAAGTCCACACACAGTCTTTCTGATTGAATTCTGTGTAATTCATGGGAAGAACACTGGAGTCAGGAAACATAAATTCCTTTTTCTAGTTGTGCTATTATGTATGTCTCTGATCTTACCATCTATAGTCTATTCTTTTTCATACCTGAAAAACAAGAGACTTAGCTGATGCTTATGGTCATTCATAGCACACAATTTTATTTTGTTATTTTATGTAAAAATTCTTTATCAAGAATTAATAGACACTGACATTTTGTAATTTTCACTTCCGATTTTTTTTAGATAAGATAAAACATCATAGGTAAAGTTAGATCATCCAATGCTCCCTTCTCAACCTCCCTCCCTAATAGTAGTTACTATATTGTTTTCTCAGAAACTTGGTACCTAATTTTATTGTGATAATCACCCTGATATCCCAAACTATCTTATGAGATGGTAAGGATATATCTACTAAGTAATTATACTTTAATATTGATTCATATCTTTTTAGTCCAGTTTTTAATGTTTTGACTACATGTTTCATGTCCACATTTAAAAAATATTTTACATAACATTTTATTCATCACGCTGAATATATTTCAGTTGCTTGATTTTTAGAGGAACAAAACAATCTTTTCATTCAAATGTATGTATTGGAGATTTATCCTTGAGGAGAAACATAATCAAAATAATTTATTGAATCAGTTCAGTTCGGTCATTCAGTCGTGTCTGATTCTTTGCGACTCCATGAATCACAGCACACCAGGCCTCCCTGTCCATCACCAGCTCCCAGAGTTCACTCAGATTCACGTCCATTGAGTCAGTGATGCCATCCAGCCATGTCATCCTCTGTCGTCCCCTTCTCCTCCTGCCCCCAGTCCCTCCCATCATCAGAATCTTTTCCAAAAAACTCTTTGCATGAGGTGTCCAAAGTACTGGAGTTTCAGCTTTACATCAGTCCTTCCAATGAACACCCAGGGCTGATCTCCTTTAGGATGGACTGGTTGGATCTCCTTTCAGTCCAAGGGACTCTCAAGAGTCTTCTCCAACACTACAGTTCAAAAGCATCAATTCTTCAGCTCTTAGCTTTCTTCACAGTCCAACTCTCACATCCATTCATGACCACTGGAAAAACCATAGCCTTGACTAGACAGACCTTTGTTGGCAAAGTAATGTCTCTGCTTTTGGATATACGATCTAGGTTGGTCATAACTTTCCTTCCAAGGAGTAAGTGTCTTTTAATTTCATGGCTGCAGTCACCATCTGCAGTGATTTTGGAACCCCCCAAAATAAAGTCTGACACTGTTTCTACTGTTTCCCCATCTATTTTCCATGAAGTGTATTTATTGAATAGTATAATACATCATAAGAATATAGCATAATTACCTACCCACCCCCTTTGGACTTATCCCCCACCTAGTATTTTTTTATTAGAAATCATGCATATATCCATTACATCCTTGGGTCCATATGATGGATTCTCTAACACGTATTTAGAACTAAGATTGCTGGATGCTATCTCAAGTATATTTTGATGTTTATAACATATTGGTAAACTGCTGATTTCTTCACATACTCTGATTCTTGTTATCTGACTTTTATAATTTTAGGGGTGTGAATTAGTATTTCATTCTCTAGAGGTTTTGGGTCAACATCTTTCATAACAGTAGGTAAATCCTACACTATTCTGGTTTACTAAGAATTATTTGTTATTTGTTAGTTTTTCTTTTTTTATATAGTTCGTAATATTTCTGTCTTAATTTTGTTGACCTTATTAGATTGTTATGTCAGTGAGAAACGGTGCCATGGTTTGCTTTGGGCAACATTGTACCCACTTTCTCAGTCTAATTAATAGCACCCCCTTTGACTCATAGGAGTGTCTTAATTTAAATGATAGTAACCTGTGGAAAGATTAAAAAAACAAAACACAAATATTTCTTAAGCCAAAAAATAATTTAATCAAAACTTTTTTGAAGTTATAGATATGATCATACATTTTTTATCTTTCATTAATGTGCTCAAACAGATTATGTCATGAAATATTCTGAAATGGAGCAATTTGTCTGTTCCTGAAATTGTTGGGAAGCGCTTGGTGGTGATAGCTTATTGTTAGAAACCAAGAAGCCATGGAACAGGGCTCATCACTTGCTTTGTGCAGGGCTTGTCATTCATTTACACAAACACACTGGAGAGTTAGTAAAGTAGAAAACATGTATACTGAGAAAGCAGAGAGTGCTAGAGCTCCGAGTGTTCTTACCTTGTCCTGAAGATCCCAGAAGAGCCCCCCAAGATGACAGCTTATGTGAACGATGTCAGATTCGTGATCTCCAAAGAAGAAGATTTAGCTTTGGGGCCAGACACCAGACTTGATCACTTGAGAGCTTTTGTGTAGCAGAGTTTAGTACGAGTTTAAATTGAGTTGTTTGTTGTGTAATTATCAGTTCCTGGCTTAAAGAAAAAAAGGTTTTATGTGACTAAGACTAAGGAATGTAGAGAGAAAAAAAAAAAGACATTTGTCCTTTCCTCCTCCTTGAGAGCCCCAGACCCTTTTCTCCTCCTTGAAGACTTATCAACCTGCTTAGGAATTGACTCTCTCATTGGCTCAGTGGTAGAAATCCATCTGCAGTGCAGGAGATACAGTTTCACTCCCTGGGTTGGGAAGATTCCCTGGAGAAGGAAATGGCAACTCATTCCAGTATTCTTGCCTGGGTAATCCCATGGACGGAGGAGCCTGGCAGGCTATAGTCCATGGGGTCACAAAAGAGTTGGACATTATTCAGTGACTGAACAACACCAAGAATCTGACATTGTTAGATTTGGATTGCAAATATATTATTTAGAATTTTTGTATTTCTATTCATCAGTGAGATTTATTTCTGATATTATTCTTGTCTAGTACCTAAATTTTGGTGATTTCATTAAAATAAGAGTTTGGCTTCTCTGTTTTCAGAGAAGTTTTGAAACTTTCTAGTGTTTTCTGAATTGAAATTATAATTTACCAATACATTTTGATAATGGTATTAACCAAAAGTCTGAAGAAGGTTGTAGATATTATACTTACCTTTGCTGAACCTCAGTTTCTTTAATGGTGATACTACTAAATCTGCTTTATATGTTTCCTATGAGGACCAAATTATATAACATGAGAAGCATATGTTTGATTTAAACATTAATTAAAATGTATATGTAAAATAGACAGCCAATGGGAATTTGCTGTATGACTCAGGGAACTCAAACCAGGGGTCTATAGCAACCTGGAGGAGTGGGATGGAGAGGGTGGTGGGAGGGAGGTTCAAGAGGGAGGGGACAAATGTATACCTATGGCTGATTCATGTTGGTGTTTGCAGAAACCAACACAATTCTGTAAAGCAATTATTATTCAGTTAAAATATATACCAAAACAAACATGCACACAGAATAAAAATGTGACTGCTAACAGATTGAGAATTTTGACTGAATGACTATAAGATGATGACATTAAGGCATAGAAGTTTGGGCATAACCAATCAATGGAAATAATTCAGAAACGAAGAGGAATAATACAACTTGGTTGTTTAACCAGTGTTCAACCAGCCTCTCCCATCCAGAGGATTTTTATGAAAGGACACTGGCGTAGGTTTTATGTTTATATTTAGGCATGAGTTTTCATGGCCAAAGTCAATCTAACTATAATGTGGATTTTAGGTACAGCACTGTTTATTCTAGGCATAGCCCTCTCTATAGTATACCTGCCAAAGGCCAAAAAAAAAAAAAAAAGATGTTGGATTTCACGTCAAGCCAAATGGTTTTAATTTGTTAACATTTTGAAGTAGCAACTATAGTTCTGACAGAGAAACAAAATGCCCCCAGGAGACATAAAATTCTATTAAATATATTTACATTGTCACCCAGGATGCATCTGGACCATCTTATTCTCTCTCCAAATGCTATGTGCTGAGAAAGTACAAACTGAAATAGTTTCCTAAATAAAAACAGATCATGGTATCTAAGTCACACGTTATGTTCAAAAGCTTGTTGGGAATGTAGAGATTGCTATGGTCAATAGCTCTGAATTTCAGGTCAAGGGAATTCTTAATCATCCACTTCTATTAAATTTGGAAAGTTTACTCTCTGTGGCTCATTTTACACATATGTGAAAGTATGCATGCATATCAGATAACTGCTTTTCTTCATAAGATTTCTATGAAAGTCAAAGATCAGTCTTTATTGTACAATGAAGGAATGAAACTAGTACATTAAGATAATAAATATGAAGACTGTGACAAATAAGCCTCAATTTTTCAGTGGCTTAAATCTTGAAATTTTATAAGTTTTTATTAGTGACTATTATTTAAATTAAAACACCTCTGTAAGTGAAAGGGGGAGCTCTTAATTCTACTGTGAAAGTGGGCACAGCAATCCTGGGCACCCTGTTTCTCACTGTCGTAACGATCTGATACAGGTGTTCTTCTCAGGTGACTTTTTCCCAGTAGTGAACCAGAGACTAAGTTCCTCCTTTTAGATTTTGGCTCTGTCATCTTTCGTCTGTGGGTTACAAAACCATTCTAACGGCAGTCATATGCTAGTAAACAGCCTCCCAAAAGGAAGAAGAGAAAAAAGAGCTCTAATGTGTAATATTTGCTGATTTCTTTGGTGTAAATATTCTCACCAGAATAAGCCTCAAACTGCCAAAAATTTATCAGCTGGCTCAAATACATCATCAAGTATTTAAGAATGGGCTTTTGTGGACTATAGAATCTAACTTCAGAGTGTCACTGACATGATGTCTTCATTCCAGTCAGCTGGAATGGAAAGAAAGCAGAGAAACTTATGTGCGGGTGATTTTTTACAGGCCAGGCCTTGAACGTGAGCTTATTATGATGACTAGCAAACCTCTGGTTAGAATTCAGTCACAGGCAGTGACTGTGACATGTGATCTGTGTATCCAGGAAGAAACAGAACTGAGTAACATCAAGCAGCAAGCATGCCTCTGCCACAGCTAGATGATCTCAGGGACTATCCCTTATTAAATATCATAAAAACAGGACTATGAATCTCCAGTTTTCTGTCCTCAAATAATGCAAACACTCAGTCTTATATGTACTTTGGAGGAGGATTGAGTAATCACCTCTAAATGAAAATGCAGAAGATGGACTGGACATACTGTTATGTAGTAATTTTCGAGATAGTTGTGTTTAATTATGGCTTGATAGAATCACCCTATATGTACTACTCATAAAACAGCTATTTTGTAGTTTCTATTAAATACTAAAACACTGCCTTGAAATTTAGAAATCAAGAGGTGTTGAAAGTGCATTTTAAAAAATATTTATTTATTTGGCTGCAACATGTGGGATCTTTTGCTGTGACGCAGGGATTCCCTAGATGTGGTGCATGGACTTAGTTGCTCCACAACATGCGGGATCTTAGCTCTCCAACCAGGGATCAAACCAGAGTCCCCTACATTGGAAGGCGGATTCTTAACTACTGGACACCAGGGACACCACACCCCCAGAGTGCATTTTTCACTTTGAAATTTGTTCACATCTACTGTCTCTTAGTTGAATCACTTTGTGGTAAGGATGGAATTGACAAATCTGAAGTAAGAAACAACAACAAAATGTTTCACAGGTAGCTCTACTCCAATGGCAGTAGTGAAGAAGTAGAACAAAATTAAGCTACCTCTTGTTCTGATAATTTCCACATGTCAGCTTCAAAAGTGAACTTGTTAATTTTGTAGCTAGATCTCCACTGATTTTGTTTTAGGGTATGATAGTGTGTATCATAAATTACATAAAACTTCTATTTTGTTCAACTTGGGTTTTAATCAATATTTTCAGATTCCTTTGAGTGCAGAAGTATTGCATTGAATTGATGGAAGTAAGACAATTCAATATCAAGTCTAACCATAATGGTATCATTATATTTTCTCTTGAACTCATTTCAGAACATACTTTTTGTCATAGTCACAATGAAATTCCCTTTGAATTTTTTTTTCTGATAGCTGATTGATTTGGTAGACAATGTTACAAAATGAAAATGTTAAAATACAAAGAAATTATTTTCAGGTTATAACTCTGCCTGAAATTTTCCCCTTGCATGGCTTGCACAGTATTTAACTTCTGAGTCTACATTCCATGAACCCATTTGTTTCCTTAGTGTTTATGATCTATGTGGTGTAGAAACCAGTTTCCAGTAGTAGAGAATAGTGGGTAACAATCACTAACCTAAAACCAAAATAAGTGGACTTGAAGTCTGACCACCAATTAGTAACTCAGTAATTTAGAGAAGGGCTTCCCTGGTGGTTCAGATGGTAAAGAATCTGCCTGCAATGACGGAGACCTGGGTTCAGTCCCTGGGTTTGGAAGATCCCCTGAAGGAGGGCATGTCAATCCACTCTACGATTCTTGCTTGGAGAATCCCCATGGACAGAGGAGCCTGGTGGGCTACAATCCATGGGATTGTAAAGAGTTGGACCTGACTGAGCAACTAAGCAATTTAGAGCAAGTGTTTTAATTTTTCTGTGACTCAGTTTCTCTTTTGTGAAATGGAGGCTGAAAAACTCTGTACTCTGAAAGTTTGTTATAAGAAGTAACTGGCAACATATAAAAAATAATTTAGAACAACAGTACATGGTGAGTGTTTTACAAACATTATTAATATAATTGTATTTATTATTTCTTGATGAGATTACAATTTTATTTTTTCTTAAAAGTTTCTATATTTTCTTTATTTTTTCTAAAATAAACATTTGCCCATTTAAAAACAAGCAAAAGCAATACCAAATTTCTTGCTGATTATTTTGGCAATACTCTTTTTTCATCTGAGAAGTTTAGATGATTTTGCTAATTTTAATCCCAAGAGGTGGAGGCCACATTTAATCTAAATAATTATTGTATTATAGTATAATAATTTTTCAAAGTTCAAATTTTTGTGATAATAAAAGATGAACAACTGCAAAATTAATTCCCAAGCTGAATACTAAGAAAAGATCATAATTGACCCTTTTTACACCTTCAAGAGAAGTCACATGGACTGTTTTTTTCCCCTGTATTCTCTTTCCTGTTCTTCTGTTCAAAATTTCCTTTGACTAGTGAATTTTAAGATGTTTTTATAAGAAAGCATTTTTTAGTTATTATTAAAGCAAATACTCTGTTGGGTATTAGTTGGGTTTAACCTTTTGGCAGGTAGAAAAAGTTTAAAATGTTGAATCCTTCACTGTGATCTATCTCTTTCTTGCTATTCAGTTCCCTGAAATCTCAGCTGTAAAATAGGCTAACAGTGTTGACCTCTAAAAAAATGTAGGCATAATTTGTTTTCTATTTGTGGAAAAACTCTAACCACTGATGGACACAAAGGCTTCTGATGTTTCTTATATTCCTCTCAGATGTGATTGTCTGTAGCATATCATAGCCCTGCTTAGAGGTCTGAGTTTCTGGCCTCATGCTGGCAGCTATATAAGTATCATATTTTCAGTAAGAAAATTAATAGTCTCAAATCATAGTTTAAGCATTTTTCATTCTTTATTATTTATATAGATTCCATATTAGAGTATCTAGTTAATATTGTTACTGATTGTTTTTATATTTACATGCTATGTCTTAGTAAAATAAAAATTTTAATCTGATATCTTCCATTCATTAGCTTTATAAGCTTTGTTATGTCTAAATACTCTTAATAAACTAGAAAGAATGTTATAGTAGATTAGCTTGTTCCCTTCTTTCTATAATGATCTATAATTTATGAAATATAACCACTTTCAGGATCCTTTCTGAAATCAGATAATCAAACCCCATAGACTAGAATGTGTCTAGGGAGACTACAGACCAAGAACTCGAGTCTATGAGACTGACAGCACACGTTGAACAGATGAAGTTTCATAGCAGTATTAGATCAAAGCCAGAAGGATAGTTCCCTTGCTTATAGAAGAGCTCTGGGAATATATAATTCACGTGACAGCAGTTTGGAAACTGGAGAGTGGCATGTGGATGGAAGGTGATCATGTTGTCCCATGATTATGGAGTTCCATGTTGTTCCAGTATGATGGAGTATGGTAGGGCTGAGAGGTTTGCTAGCAGTTTGCTATTGAAAGACAGCTCATGTTTCGGGTAAGAACGTGAGCTCTAGAGCTAGACTGCTTGGGGTTCAACTTCCAGAACCACCATTTACTAGCCAGGTGAATTGGGTGAGTTATTTCATACTCCTACGATATAGGTCCCCCACTTCTATAAATACTGCTTACTTCGCAAGAGTTGTTGTGAGGATTAAATGTTAGATATATAGGAAATTTAAAAGGTTTCCTGGCACACTGTAATTACATAATGGTGGTTGTTCTTATTTCTATCAAGAAAAATTCCAAATTATTATAGTTAAAAAATTTGGAATTGCAGTGTTTTCCCTATTGTCACTGAATAATTATTATTAATAATAATGATATTAAAACTTTACAGTTGCAATTGTAACAAATATTTTCTATCATGTGGTGATTTGCTTTTAATTTAAAAACTTTATGTAGTCAAAATTGTTGCTTTTTCCTAAAGGAATGTTTAAAGATGAAAAATCATTCAAATCACATTAATAAAATTTCATCTTTATGTATTTTCTTTTCTCATATAAAATCTTCTATATTTAATTTTCACAAACATCACCTGTGATGGCATCAATATACTGGCTCATGTTGACATCAAATCTTGTAATTGATTTATTTCTTTTTTTTTTCAATGAAAGAGAAATTTTATTGAGGCTCCAGGGCCATGGAGCTTGGGCAGGCGGCCACCCTGAGAGCCAAGAAGTGGGTGGAGGGACCTTATTTGACCTTCTTGGGGCACAGGTTGTTGATTTGACTGCACTTGTAGCAGTTGATAGCGCAGGGGTCTAATTGAGTGTAACACTTGTGGCAGATCATCTTGTCCCAGTTGTATTTCTGAGCAAACTGGTGGAGAGAAGGCTGGATGATGTCTCACAGATGAAGCACCAAGTGTAGGGTGGACTTTTTCTGGATATTGTAGTCTGACAGATTGCAGCCATTCTCTGGTTGTATGCCAGTGAAAATCAGAGTCTGCTGATCAGGTGGGAAGTCCTCCTTGTCTTGGATTTTGACTTTGACATGATTCCCAGTAGCGTCACTGGTCTCAGCCTCATGGGTGGTGGTCTTGCCTGTTAGGGTTTCCACAAATATCTGCATCTGTGTGTCTGCTGTTCGGCCACCTCACTGAAAAGAAAGAGGGCCTGATTTCTTTTTTTGTTTTGATCTCTGTTAAAATCAGAGTTGCAGTGTGTGACCCAACATTAACACATGTCAACAATACTTCTTTTAGAACTAAATTTGTATTGCTGTTTACTCATTAGTGTACTTTTGTGATTTTCAGTTCAGTTCAGTTGCTCAGTCACATCGGACTCTTTCCAGCCTCCATGGACTGCAGCATGCCAGGCTTCCCTGTCCGTCACCAACTCAAACTCATGTCCATTGAGTCAGTGATGCCATCCAACCGTCTCATCCTCTGTCGTCCCCTTCTCATCCTGCCTTCAATCTTTTCCAGCATCAGGGTCTTTTCAAATGAGTTGGTTCGTTGCATTAGGTGGCAAAGTATTGGAGTTTCAGCTTCAGCATCAGTCCTTCCAATGAATATTCAGGACTTATTTCCTTTAGGATGGACTTGTTAGAACTCCTTGCAGTTTAAGAGACTCTCAAGAGTCTTCTCCAACACCACAGATCAAAGGCATCAATTCTTTGTCACTCAGCTTTCTTTATAGTTCAACTCTTATATCCATATATGACTACTTGTAAAACCATAGCTTTGACTAGATGGACCCTTCTTGGCAAAGTAATGTCTATTTTTTTAATATGCTGTCTAGGTTTGTCATACCTTTATTGTCTTTAAATTTCACTGCAGTCACCATCTGCAGTAATTTTGGAGCCCCCCAAAATATTCTGTCACTCTTTCCCCATCTATTTGCCTTGAAGGGATGGGACTGCATACCATGATCTTAGTTTTCTGAATGTTGAATGTTAAGCCAAATTTTTCACTCTCCGCTTTCACCTTCATCAAGAGGCTCTTTAGTTCTTCTTCACATTCTGCCATAAGGGTGGTGTCATCTGCATATCTGAGGTTATTGATATTTCTCCCAGCAATCTTGATTCCAGCTTGTGCTTCATCCAGCTTAGCATTTCTCATGATGTACTCTGCATAGAAGTTAAATAAGTAGGGTGACTATACAGACTTGATGTACTTCTTTCCTGATTTGGAACCAGTTTCTTGTTCCATGTCCAGTTCTAACTGTTGCTGCTTGACCTGCATACACGTTTCCCAGGAAGTAGGTCAGGTGGTCTGGTATTCCCATCTCTTTCAGAATTTTCCACAGTTTATTGTGATCCACACAGTCAAAGGCTCTGGCATAGTCAATAAAGCAGAAATAGATGTTTTTCTTATGTTCTCTTGCTCTTTTGATGATCTAGTGGATGTTGCCAATTTGACCTCTGCTTCCTCTGGCTTTTCTAAATCCAGCTTGAACATCTGGAAGTTCACGATTCATGTACTATTGAAGCCTATCTTGGAGAATTTTGAGCCTTATTTTGCTAGTGTGTGAAATGAGTGCAATTGTAGGTAGTTTGAGCATTCTTTGGCATTGCCTCTCTTTGGGACTGAAATGAAAACTGACCTTTTCCAGTCCTGTGGCCACTGCTGAGTTTTCTAAATTTGCTGGCATTTTGAGTGCAGCACTTTCACAGCATCATCTTTCAGGATTTGAAATAGCTTAACTGGAATTCCATCTCCTTCACTAGCTTTGTAGTGATGCTTCCTAGGACCCACTTGACTTCACATTCCAGGATGTCTGGCTCTAGGTGAGTGATCACACTATTTTGGTTATCTGGATCATGAAGATCTTTTCTGTGTATTCTTGCCACCTCTTCTTAATATCTTCTGCTTCTGTTAGGTCCATACCTTTTAGTCCTTTATTGAGCCCATCTTTGCATGAAATGTTCCCTTGGTATCTCTAATTTTCTTGAAGAGATCTTTAGTCTTTCCTATTCTGTTTTTTTCCTCTTATTTCTTTGCATTGGTCACTGAGGAAGGCTTTCTTATCTCTCCTTGTTATTCTTTGGAACTCTGCATTCAAATGGGTATATAAGTTCCTTTTCTCCTTTGCCTTTCACTTCTACTCTTTTCTCAGTTATTTGTAAGGCCTCCTCAGACAACCATTTTGGCTTTTTACACTTATTTTTCTTGGGGATGTTCTGATCACTGCCTCCTGTAAAATGTCATGAACCTCCATCCATAGTTCTTCAGGCACTCTGTCTATCAGATCTAATCTCTTAAATCTGTTTGTCACTTACACTGTATAATCATAAGGGATTTGATTTAGGTCATACCTGGATGGTCTAGTGGTTTTCCCTACTTTGTTCAGTTTAAGTCTGAATTTGGCAATAAGGAGTTCATGATCTGAGCCACAGTCAGCTCCCGGTCTTGTCTTTGTTGACTGTATAGAGCTTCCCCATCTTTGGCTGCAAAGAATGTAATCAATCAGATTTCAGTACTGACCATCTAAATTTGTGATTTTATGTTGTAATTATTTCTCTCCTTCAAATATTGCTGTAATAAACTCACTCCATAGTTTTCTTCTCCATGAATCCTCTCTTAAAATAATAATAAAGCCCCAGAATGAAACTGATAAGAAAGGAGCTGCTCTCTGTAAACAGGAAGACAGAAAGAGAATCACCTCCCACAACAAATCCTCCCCTCTTTCATCTTTGGTGTCTTTGACAGAGGTAAAAATATTGGGAACACAGTTTTTAAAACTATTAAACTTAAACCGTTTATAATTCACTCAGTCATCCACATGTTCTAAATTTGTTCCTGATTTAAATAAGACCATCAGAGACTTCAGTATTCTTGTCACTGTTTGATCCCCTGGTGGAATCATTTCTCTAAGCTACACTTTCGAGTATGACTCAGGATTTGTAGTATTTGCTGTAAGCCTGATGAAGAACTTTTCAAGTTCATTAAAGAGAATGACTTTTATGAGGCTCCACGGGGGAAATCTTTATAAAACCTTAATACCAACACAGAAAAAATGAGCTTAATTCTATCTATTGATTTCATATTAGAGATACTGAAACTTATAATTGATTTCTCTTTGTTTTGTTCTCCACTTAAAGTTGAATATGTAGCTCATCTCTAACCATTATACACAGCACTTCTTTGTGGAGTAGATTTTCATCTCTCTCACTTTTCTTGGCTTCTACAAGTTATCCTGGAAACAGCATATATATATGATTACTTATTGTTTTAAGTTCCCAGTAGTGAAATTACTGTGTGTATATAAATAAATATTTTTGTTTATATTTGTAGCCTTTGATTTGATACCAGAGTTTCTGCCCTGTCTCAAAGCTAACTTTATCATCTTTTATCATTTTATGAAACTATTTCATTGTTTATGATCCTAATGCATCCAAGATGAAAAATGCACACCTTGTGACTACTGCAAAACTTAAACAAGATGATTTATGTGCAATATGTCTAATAGCTCTTGATAAATACTGCAGATGCATTAATAAATATTAGCCATGTAGAGTACTTTCTAGTCAGCCATATTACTTGTATCTTTAGTTTCCATTTAATAAAACAGAGTAAACATTATAGTTGCACAAATGCTTCAGCAATAGAAACTAAACTTATTTTTCTTTACTAATTTTGTCACCAATGTCCTAGAGTCCTTGGACAAGTAATGGTTTAGACAACTGAATTTATTCACACAAATCTTCCTGTGCCAGTGCTGTAATTGTCCTTGTAAAATGGTCAAGAGCTATGGTTGAAAAAAATTAATGTCCATTAACCAAAAGAAAATAAGTTCTCAAATACATAAGCTTTGTAGGGCTTTGCTGCAAGTAATGAATGACATTACAACACTTCATTTTCAAGCTAATTAGTTTAATTGTAAGAGGTAGAAATTACTGCCAGGGCTTTTATTTATTGAGTTGACTTCACTCTGCTTGGGGATAATGTAATGTTTACCATGGAGTATATGTTGTTTACTTCAAGGATTATGTTCACAATCACATAGCTCTAAATGGTATATTAACTCAGGTAGAGGCTGTTAACATGTGCAGCCAAACTAACTGTCCACACACTGCAAAAGCAGGTTTAATTTTTTTAGTAACAGATTGAGCAATAAAGATGTGTCAGCATTGTCTGAAAATATGTACTCCACCATAAGTGAAATAATTCTATTCCAGTTTTATTTGTAAGAAAGAGAAAAGAAGTGGAGAGTCCTCTTGTTATTCATACCAGCTTCGGAAAATGAATGTGTCTTTGGCTCACTATACTTTAGATTTTAATTGCCTGTTTGACAGTAAACCTATTTCCATAATGTAGTGCCTATATTTCATGTTTTATTTGAAGCATGTGCTCCTTTTTTCAGATAGCAGCATTTAGCTATTTTTGTTTATATAGCTTACTTTGTGTCATAGCATTGTTTATTTCAATAAAAATCACTGTTTAAAGAGAATTTTTAGGACTCTTCCATTCTTCTGAAATGTTTGCACCCTTTGCCCATTATTTTGGAAGAAATTCCAACTGAAAAGTAAGAGTACAGTCAATATACTTTTAGAAAATCTAGTTTACATGTGTACTCTTCAGGCCAACCTCCAGAAATACCCCAACTTACCTAAATGCTTTGGACCAGAGGTCACTCATTTTCTTTTTATATCACTGAAAGTTTCAATTTGATCTCATGAAATCGTAAAAATAACCCAGACATATTAATTGTAAGAATGCCAGTACATATCTGACAAAATAGGCTTTAAAACAAAGGTGGTAACAAGAGACAGAGAGAACATTATGATCAAAGCATCAGTACAAGAAGAAGATTCAATTATAAATAAATATGCAAGAGAATTCAAGAAAAACATCTTCTTCTGCTTCACTGACTACACTAAAGCCTTTGACTGCATGGATCACAACAAACTGTGGAAAATTCTTCAAGAGATGAGAATACCAGACCACCTGAGCTGCCTCCTGAGAAATCTGTATGCATGTCAAGAAGCAAGAGTTAGAACTGGACATGGAACAACAAACTGGTTCCAAATTGGGGAAGGAGTACATCAAGGCTGTATATTGTCACCCTGCTTATTTAAATTATATGCAGAGTACATCATGTGAAATGCCAGGCTGGATGAAGCACAAGCTAGAATCAAGATTGCCAGGAGAAATATCAATAATCTCAGATATGCAGATAACACCACTCTTATGGCAGAAAGAGAAGAGGAACTAAAAAGCCTCTTGATGAAGGTAAAGAGGAGTGAAAAGGCTGGCTTAAAACTCAACATTCAAAAGACTAAGATCATGACATCCAGTCCTATCACTCCATGGCAAATAGATGGGGAAACAGTGGAAACAGTGTCAGACTTTATTTTCTCGGGCTCCAAAATCACTGCAGATGGTGATTGCAGCCATGAAATTAAAAGATGCTTTCTCCTTGGAAGAAAAGCTGTGACAAATCTAGACAGCATATTAAAAAACAGAGACATTACTTTGCCAACAAATGTTTGTATAGTCAAATCTATGGTTTTTCCAGAAGTCTTTATAGATGTGAGAGTTGGATCATAAAGATGGCTGAATGCCAAAAAATTAATGCTTTTGAACTGTGGTGTTGGAGAAGACTCTTGAGAGTCCCTTGGACTGCAAGGAGATAAACCAGTCAATCCTAAAGAAAATCAACCGTTAATATTCACTGGAAGGATTAATGCTGAATAGAAGCTCCAATACTTTGGGCACCTGATGCAAATAACTGATTCATTAGAAAAGACCCTGATGCTGGGAAAGATTGAAGGCAGGAGGAGAAGGGAAGACAGAGGAAAGGTGGTTGGATGACATCATCAATTCAATGAACATAAGTTTGAGCCAGCTCAGAGAGATAGTGAAGGTCATGGAAGCCTGGCATGCTGCAGTCCATGTGGTCAAAGAGCAACTAAACAGCAGTGCATCCAACATTTGTTGTTGTTTAGTTGTTAAGTGGTGTCCAATTATTTTGTGACCCCATTGACTATAGACCTCCAGGCTCCTCTGTCCATGGGCTTTCAGTTCAGTCGCTCAGTCGTGTCTGATTCTTTGCGACCCCATGAATCGCAGCACACCAGGCCCCCTTGTCCATCACCAACTCCTGGAGTTCACTCAGACTCACGTCCATTGAGTCCGTGATGCCATCCAGCCATCTCATCCTCAGTCGTCCCCTTCTCCTCCTGCCCCAAATCCCTCCCAGCATCAGGGTCTTTTCCAATGAGTCAACTCTTCGCATGAGGTGGCCCAAAGTACTAAAGTTTCAGCTTCAGCATCATTCCTTCCAAAGAAATCCCAGGGTTGATCTCCTTCAGAATGGACTGGTTGGATCTCCTTGCAGTCCAAGGGACTCTCAAGAGTCTTCTCCAACACCACAGTTCAAAAGCATCAGTTCTTCGGTGCTCAGCCTTCTTCACAGTCCAACTCTCACATCCATACATGACCACAGGAAAAACCATGGGCTTTACCAGGCAAGAATACAGGAGTGGATTTCTATTTCCTTCTTTAGGGTATCTTCCTGATCCAGGGATCAAACCTGCATCTCCTACACTGGCAGGTGGATTCTTCACCACTGCGCCACCTGGGAAGCCCGTGCACCCAACATAGGAACACTCAAATACATAGAACAAATATTAATGGACATAAAGGAAGAAATTATATTAAAAATAATAGTGAAGTGAAGTCACTCAGTTGTGTCCCACTCTTTGTGACCCCATGGATTGTAGACTACCAGGCTCCTCCATCCATGGGATTTTCCAGGCAAGAGTACTAGAATGAGTTGCCATTTCCTTCTCCAGGGGATCTTCACAACCCAGGGATTGAACCCAGGTCCCCTGCATTGTAGGCAGACACTTTACTGTCTGAGCCACCAAGGAAGTGGATAAAAATAGTAGGGGACATTAATATGTGTGTGTGTGTGTATGTGAATATATATATATATATATATGTATGTGTATATATGTATATGTATGTGCGTATACATATATGTATATGTAAGTATATATAATATTCCAACCAAAAGCAATAGAATACACATTCACTTCAAGGGGACATGGAAAATTTTTCAGGGTAAATCATATACTAGGCCATGAAAGAAGTCTCAATAAATTTTAGAAAAACTGAAATCATATCAAGCATCTTTTGCAATAATAATCCTATGAGACTGGATTCATCTACAAGAGAAAAAAATGCAAAAAAGAAAACCAACACATGAAAAAGTGAAAGTGAAAAGTTAAAGTGTAGTTGCTCAGTCATGTCTAACTGTTTGTGACCCCATGGAATATAGCCTACCAGGCTTCTCCATCCATGGGATTTTCTTTTTCCAGGGGGTTTTCCTCACCCAGGGATTGAACCTGGGTCTCCCACATTACAGAAAGATGCTTTACCCTCTGAGCCACCGGGAAAGCCCAACACATAAAAACATGGAACTAAATAATATGCTACAAAATGACTAATCGATCATAGAAGAAATCAAATACCTGGAGACATATGAAAACAATAAACAGCGATCTAAATTCTATGGGATAAAGCAAAAGCCAGTCTAAGAGGGAAGTTTATAGCAATACAAGCCTACCTCAGGAAAGAAAACAAACAAAAAACTCCAAGAACCTTACCTTGTATCTAAAAGAATTAGGAAAAGAATAAGAAATAAAACCAAAAGTTAACAGAAGGCAAGAAACAAAGATCAAAGCAAAAATAAATGAAATAAAGACTAAAGGAAACTATAAAAGATCCATGAAACTAACTGACTCTTTGAAAACATGAACAAAATTGATAAAACTTAGCCAGACTTATTAAAATAAAAAGAGGGTCCAAATCAATGAAAGGAAAAGTTACAACCAATACCAGAAAAATACAAAGGATCTCAATAGATTACTACAAATGATTATATGCCAATAAAATGGATAACTTAGACAAGATGGACAAATTCCTAAAAATGTATAACATTGCAAGACTGAAACAAGGAGAAATAGAAAATATGAAGAGACCAATTACTAACTATAAGTTGAATCAGTAATTAAAATTCCAAACAAAAGTCCAGACTAGATGCCTTTACAGGTGAAATCTATAAAACATTTACAGGAACATTAACACCTATCTTTCTCAAATCATTCCAAAAAATTACAGAGGAAGGAAAACTTCTGAACTCATTCTATGAGGCCAGCATCATCCTGATACCAAAACTGGAGGAAGTTATCACAGAAAACTCCAGACCAATGTCATTGATTAATATAGATGTAAAAATCCTCAAAAATATATGCAATCCAAATCCAACAGTACATTAAAGGGATCATATACTATGATCAAGTGGGATCATATACTATGATTACATGGGTATATTGGAAGAATTTGTGTTTTTGACATGACCACAATATCTAAGACAACATACAGATTCAATGCAATCCCTATCAAAATACCAATGGCATTTTCCACAAAACAACAACAAATAATTCTAAAATTTGTATGGAATCAGAAAAGACCCCACATAGACAAAACATTTTTAAGATAGAAGACCAAAGCTAGTGGTATCATGTTCCAGCTTCAAACTGTACTATAAAACTACATTAATCAAAACAGTATGGCACTGGCCCATAAACAATTACATGGATCAGTGGAAAAAAATGGAGAGCCTAGAAATGAATCCACACTTTTATGAACAATCAACCTATGACAAAGGAGGCATGGTGTACAATGGGGAAAGATTGATTGGAAGGAGATATTTGCAAATGATATATCTGATATGAAGTTAATTGCAAAATACACAAATAACTTACTTGAGTTGACTTCAAAAACAAAACAAAAAAACTTGATTTAAAAATGGGCAGGGAATCTTAACATGTTTTTTCCAAGGAAGACATACAAATGATCAACAGGTATATGAAAAGATGATTAACCTCTCTAATCATCAGGGAAATGCAAATCAAAACTGCAATAAGATATCATCCTATACCTGTCAAAATGGCTATTGTCAAAAAAGCAATAAATCTGTGTTGGTAAAGATGTAGAGAAAAGTGAACACTTGAACACAGTTGGTGGGAATGTAAATTGATGCAACCACTACAGAAAACAGTATGCAGATTCCCCCCCAAAAAGTTCTAGCAAACTAATAATCTAGCAAAACTTCCACTTCTTGGTATTTATCTGAAGAAAACAAAAATACTAATTCAAAAAAATATGTGCATCCCCATGTTCAGTGAAGAGTTATTTACAATAGCCAGGATATGGAATAAAGCTAAATGCCTATCAATAGACGAATGCAACAAATATGATGTGTATCTCTCTTTCTGTTGGGCTTCCCAGGTGGCTAAACTGATAGAATCCACTTGCCAGTGCAGGAGACACAGGAGACACGGGTTTGATCACTGGGTTGGAAAGATCCCCTGGAGTAGGAAATGGCAACCTGCTCCAGTATTCTTGCCTGGAGAATTCCATCAATAGAGGAGCTGGTGGGCTATATACACCAGGGGGTGACAAAGAGTCAGACACGACTGAGTGACTGGGCACATAGATTGATAAATACACACATACAGTGGACTATTACTCATAAAAGAATGAAATCCTCCTTTTGTAGCAGCATGGATGGAACTAGAGGGTATTACGCTAAGTAAAATAAGACAGACAGAGATGAATCCTGTATGGTTTCACTTACACATGGACTCTAAAACTGAACAAATAAAGAGGATTATAGATACAGAGAAAATATAAGTGGTTGTCAGAGGGGAGAGAGTCAGGGGAGGAAAGAAATAGGTAACGGAGATCATGAAGTACAAACTTCCAGTTGCAAAATAAATGTCACAGGTTTAAAAAAAAAAACAGTATGGGGAATATAGTCAATAACTATGTAGTATTTTTGTATGGTGACAGATGGTAACTGGATTTAATATGGTGATCAGTTTGAAATGTATCAAAATATTGAGTCACTATGCCATGTAACAGGAACTAACATAGTATTGTAGGTCCATTATACTTCAAAACAAGCTCATAGAAAAAGAGGTCAGATCTGTGGTTACCAGAGGTGAGAAGAGGTGGGGGAAGGGGCAAATGGCTGAAAGTAGTCAGAAAGTAAAAACTTCCAATTATAAGTAAGTACCAGTACTTTGGCCACGTCGTGTGAAGAGCTGACCATTGGAAAAGATTCTGATGCTGGGAGGGATTGGGGGCAGGAGGAGGAGGGGATGACCAAGGATGAGATGGCTGGATGGCATCACTGACTCGATGGACGGGAGTCTGAGTGAACTCTGGGAGTTGGTGATGGACAGGGAGGCCTGGAGTGCTGCGATTCATGGGGTCACAAAGAGTCGGACATGACTGAGCGACTGAACTGAACTAAGGATGTAATGTACAACATGATGAACATAATTAACACTGCCATGTGTTGTTTATGATAGTCAAGAGTATAAATCTAAGCATTTTTATCAGAAGAAAAATTTTTTTCCATTTAGTTTGTATCTGTATGGGACGATGTTCGTCCACGTATTGTGATAATCACTCCATGGTATATGTAAATCAGATCACCATGTGGTACACATTAGACTTATACAGTGCTTTGTGTCTATATAAATAAATAATATACCATTAAAATGAGCATTAAAAATAAACTGCAGATTAATTACTTTGAGGATAAAGCTTTCAAAGAGCTTTGAAAAAGCTCTGTTCAAAGACAGAGCTTTGAAGTATCTTTGTCAGAATCATAGGGTTCCCCAGAGATTCACTGGGACCCACTGCAAAGGAAACAGGCAGGCCTTATGGATGTGTACTGAAGCCCCACTCCACTTCAACTAGGGAAGTTCTGCCTTTATTTCTGTATGTTGTGTTTATAGATAAAATGTTCCAAGAAAAAAATGATGACAAAATCCCCTGACACCTAATCATGTTGATTCTACAGATGAGAAGCAAATTCAGTGAAGAATTACCACCTAGTATTACCTATATTTGTAGTTATAATATATTTACTCCCACTTGTTTGTTTGTTTTTTGTTGTTGTTACCTAGCCTGGCTCAGTTACTGTAGATTCACATTTGCCTAACTATTAACAAAGGGTTATGTTCTGTAGGAGATGGTAATAGTTGCACTCTATGACTCCCTTGAAATATATGGATTTTTCCATGAAGAGGTATATAAGTTCTACTTGATTTAAAACTTCTATATCTCCCTCAAGTGTATGTATATATATACATACACACACATGCACGCATACTTGAGGCAGGTTCATATATACTGAACTGTACATAACTTAAGTGTATAGTTTGTGTTTTGACAGATGTATCCAGCCAGATAACCTATAGCCACATTATAATTCAGAATATGTCTATCACGTTTTCCTGTTCCTCACCACCCAGGCCGCCAAATCTGCTGAAAGCAACAATTTCCTGTTCCACCACCATGGATAAGTTCTGCCTAGTTTTTAACTTCATACACATGCAATATATATGTTACCTACTCTCTGTGTCTGGATTTATTTGTTCATCATGATGTTCTGGAGATTCATCTCTATTACTGACTATATCAGTAATTGTATTTTAATTGCAGAGTAGTTTACCATTGATTGAATGGTAAACAAATCATTTGTTTATCCATTCTTCTACTGATGGACATCGAGGGGTTTTGAGGTTTTTTCACCAGTTATTTAATTTTATGAATAGAGCTACTAAAAACACGTTTGTACAGTTCTTTTTATGGACTTGTGTCTATTTATCTTGGGAAAATAGTTAGAAATGAAATTGCTAGGTTGTAATCAAAAGATACATGTTTACCTTTTTAAGAAATGTCAAATATGTCTCTAAACTGGGTGTTTCATTGTATCCTCCCATCAGCAATGTATGAGAGTACCACCAGTTTCCTATCTCCCAATATTATCATCAGTCTTTTACTTTGAGCCATTTTGATGGTTTTGAAATGGTATCTTATTACAGTTTCAATTTGCATTTTCCTTCTTACAGATGACATTTTTCATTACTTACTGGTCAGTTTTATATATTCTTTTTTGAAAAATTTATTCAAGTTTCATGGCCATTTTAAAATCCATTTGTTTTCCTTATGGATTCATAGAATTCATTGTACATTCTAAATACACTCCAAGTCTGTTGTAAAATATACGTTTTGAAAATACTTTCTCTAACCTTTTGATCTGAATTTCTTAACACCAGTTCTTGATGAATAGAAGTTCTTAACTTTGATAAAATTCAATCTTTCCCTTATTATTATTTTTTAATTAGTGCTTTTTGTGCCCAGGACATTTTTTGCATACTGTAACATATGAAGTTCATCTTTCATGATTCACTTTGGAAGCCTTATATTTTTAGCTTTTCTGTGTATAACTTTGAGTCATTTCAAATTATTGTGGTTAACATTAGTTTGGGGTTAAGATTCATTTTCATCCTCTAGCTTCTTACCCTGCACTGTATTGTGGTTCAGTTGCTAAGTCATGTCCTACTCTTTTCATTTTCATATACATTTTAGATTCAGCTTGCCAATTTCAAGATGCTCAACATCACTCATTATCAGAAAAATGCAAATCAAAACCACAATGAGGTACCATTTCACACCAGTCAGAATGGCTGCGATCCAAAAGTCAACAAGCAATAAATGCTGGAGAGGGTGTGGAGAAAAGGGAACCCTATTCCACTGTTGGTGGGAATGCAAATTAGTACAGCCACTATGGAGAACAGTGTGGAGATTCCTTAAAAAATTGCAAATAGAAATGCCTTATGATCCAGCGATCCCACTGCTGGGCATACACACCGAGGAAACCAGAATTGAAAGAGACACGTGTACCCCAATGTTCATTGCAGCACTGTTTATAATAGCCAGGACATGGAAGCAACCTAGATGTCCATCAGCAGATGAATGGATAAGAAAGCAGTGGTACATATACACAATGGAGTATTACTCAGCCATTAAAAAGAATACATTTGAATCAGTTCTAATGAGGTGGATGAAGCTGGAGCTGATTATACAGAGTGAAGTAAGCCAGAAAGAAAAACACCAATACAGTATACTTACACATATATATGGAATTTAGAAAGATGGTAATGATAAACCTGTACATGAGACAGCAAAAGAGACACAGATGTATAGAACGGCCTTTTGGACTCTGTGGGAGAGAGAGGGATGATTTGGGAAAATGGCAGTGCAACATGTATGATATCATAAGTGAAATGAATCGCCGGTCTAGGTTTGATACAGGATATAGGATGCTTGGGACTGAGGCATGGGGATAGTCCAGAGAGAAGGTGTGGGGCGGGAGAGGGGAGGGGTTTTGGGATTGGGAGTTCATGTACACTCATGGCTGATTCATGTCAATGTATAGCAAAATGAATACAGTATTGTAAAGCAAAATAAACTGAAAAATAAAAATTAATTTTAAAAAATCTATGACATAAGGTATAATCTATTTTTATTTTCTTATACAAGCAAAGGTGGTGTTTAATAGTGTCATTTCGGAATTTAAAAGGACACACATGCTAACTTTGGGGAGAAATATTCCTAACCATGTCTATTTAATGTTGTTACCGCCTTGTTTCTTCCATATATTAAAGAACAGACCTGCTCACCTTTACTGTCTTCTACTAATCTTTGTGTATATTTTATTATTAATTTGCCAGAATTTTGATCTAAGGATCTTCAGTTCGGTCAACTTCAAAGATTACTTCAGCAGAGACTGAATTAATTACACTTGAATAGTTTGTTCTCCAAGGCAAACATCTTAAAAAATACATCAGTGCTGATTTAAAAAAAAAAAAAAAGTCTTTTACCTGCAGATCAAGGGAAAGAAAAACATCAACAAAGCAAGTATTGTAGATATGTTTGTAAAAAGACACTGATTGTTTCATTATTCTTAACTTGTTCTAACTCACTTTAGTTGTGTCCAACTCTTTGTGACCCTATAGACTGCAGCCCTCCAGGCTCCTCTTTCATGGGATTCTTCAGGCAAGAATACTGGTGTGAATTGCCATTTCCTCCCCCAGAGGATCTTCCCAACCCAGGGATAGAACCCACATCTCATATGTCTCCTGCATTGGCTGGCGGGTTCTTTACCACTAACACCATCTGGGAAATATTCTTAACTTCAGCCCATTAAAAAATAGTATTGATACAGCTTATTTGGGTTCAATTGATTAAAACCTAAAATTCATAACATTGGTATATCCAATACTCCATAATTAAAATGATGTCTATTGACATACTCACTAGCTCTTTTTAAAATGTTTCAGAGTGAAAAAGTAGTTCTTCAATCTGAAATAGTCAGCTTACTTATTGTTTAGACCAGACCTAGTATTTAAGCTGAAGTACTAGCAGTCTACTAGGGCATAATAAGAACATTCTGAAACTATATGTATATAGTACATGTATAATAATATATACAATTATATATATAATTGCTTTTATTATTGTTTCAGATCATAATACAAATAATTCACTGCTTATGTAGAATATTCATATATCTAATTTTAAAAACTTGTATGTTGGGTGTTTGAGGGTCAGAATTAATTAGATGAATACTCTCAGACTATTTGGGTGAACAACATTTTGTTTGTTTTTGTTTTAATTCAGATTAATCATTGGCTAAATTTTGTGTCTATATATGATTCAATGAGGCAAAATTGCTGATCACTGTATATTGTGCTATTTGCCTATAATGTCTAAGTGAGAACATAAAAAGTTTACATTTGTGTGTAAAGAAAAAATATTCAAATTGGATGGCCCATTGATAATAACTATATCTGAGATTTGAGTTAGAATAATATAGTATTAAATGTGACATATTAACATTCAATAACACATATATTTTAAGAAATATAGTATTTGGAATATTATATGATGTTTGAGATACAGTATAGTGTAAAGAAAGGTGTTTGCTATGACAGGATGTACTCTTGGCAAAAATCTGTTAGCCTATGCCCTGTTTCATTCTGTACTCCAAGGCCAAACTTACCTGTTATTCCAGGTAACTCTTGACTTTCTACTTTTGCATTTCATTCCCCTATGATGAAAAGGGGACATGATGCCCCTATGATGACATATTTTTTTAGTGTGCTAGGAGGTCTTGTAGATTTTCAGAGAATCATTGAACTTCAGCATTAGAGGTTGGGGCATAGATGTAGATTACTGTGATATTGAATGATATGCCTTGGAAACGTACCAAGATCATTCTTCCATGAGAATGCATTGGTCATAGCAAACATTTTCTTACAGCCACACACGAGATGACTCTATACATGGACATCACCAGATGGTCAATATCAAAATCAGATTGATTATATTCTTTGCAGCTGAAGATGGAGAGGCCCTATACAGTCAGCAAAAACAAGAGCCGAATCTGACTGTGGCTCACATCATCACCTCCTTACTGAAAACTTCAGGTTTAAATTGCAGAAAGTAGGGAAAAACACTAGGCCATCCAGGTATGACCTAAATCAAATACTTTATGATTATACAGTGGAAATGATGAATAGATTTAAGGGACTAGGTCTGATAGACAGAGTGCCAGAAAAACTGTGGATGGAGGTTTGTAACATTGTACAGGAGGTGATGACCAAACCATCCTCAATCAAAAGAAATGCAAGAAGGCAAAGTGGCTGTCTGAGGAGGCCTTACAAAGAGCTGAGAAAAAAGGAGAAGCAAAAAGCAAAAGAGAAAAGGAAAGGTATACACATCTGAATGCAGAGTTCCAAAGAATAGCAAGGAGAGGTAAGAAAGCATCCTTAAGTGAACAATGCAAAGAAATAGAGGAAAACAATAGAATGGGGAAGACTAGAGATCTCTTTAATAAAACTGAAGATTCCAAGGAAACATTTCATACAAAATAGCCACAATAAAGGGCAAAGTGGCAAGGACCTAGTAGAAGCAGAAGAGATTAAGAAAAGGTGGCAAGAATACACAGAACGTACAAAAAACCTTCTAATGACCCACTTAACTACAATGATGTTGTCACTCACCTAAAGCCAGGCATCCTGGAGTGTGAAGTCAAGTGGGCCTTAAGAGACATTGCTATAAACAAAGCTAGTGGAGGTGATGGAATTCCCTCTGAGCTATTTCAAATCTTAAAAGATGATGATGTTAAAGGGCTGCATTCATTAAGATAACAAATTTGGAAAACTCAGCAGTGGCCATTCAGTTTTCATTCCAATCCCAAAGAAAGGCAATGCCAAAGAATGTTCAAATTACCATAAAACTGCATTCATTTCACATGTCAGCAAGATTATGTTCAAAATCCTTCAAGCTAGGCTTCAGCTTATGTGAACCTAGAACTTCCAGATGTTCAGGCTGGATTTAGAAGAGGCAAACGAACCAGAGATTAAATTGACAACATACACTGGATCATAGGAAAAGCAAGAGAGTTCTAAAAAACAACAACAACAACAAAAATCTACTTCTGCTTTATTGACTACACAAAAGCCTTTAACTGTGTGGATCACGCAAACTGTGGAATATTCTTAAAGAGACAAGAATACAGGACCACCTTACCTGCCTCCTGAGAAACCTATATGCAGGACAAGAAGCAACAGTTAGAACCAGACATGGAACAATGGACTGGTTCCAAACTGGGAAAGGAGTACAACAGGGCTACATATTGTCACCCTGCTTATTTAACTTATATGCAGAATACATCATGAAAAATGCTGGACTGTATGAAGCACAAGCTGGAATCAAGATTGCCAGGAGAAATATCAATAGCCTCAGATATGCAGATGATACCATTTTAATGGCAGAAAGTGAAGAGAAACTAGAGTCTCTTGATGAAGGTGAAAGAGAGTGAAAAGCTAGCTTAAAACTCAACATTCAAGCCACTAAGTTCATGGCATCACTTCATGGCAAATATATGGGGAAAATATGGAGATGGTGTCAGATTTCATTTTCTTGGGCCCCAAAATCACTGCGATGGTGATTGCAGCTATGAAATTAAAGACGCTTGTTCCTTGGAAGAACAGTTATGACAAACCTAAACAGTGTATTAAAAAGCAGAGTTATCAGTTTGATGACAAAGATCTGTATAGTCAAAGCTATGGTTTTCCCAGTAGTCATGTATGAATGTGAGTGTTGGACTATAAAGAAGGCTGAGCACTGAAGAATTGATGCTTTTAAACTGTGGAGTTGGAGAAGACTCTTGAGAGTCCCTTGGACAGCAAGATCAAACAGTCAATCCTAATGGAAATCAGACCTGAATATTCATTGCAAGGACTGATGCTGAAGGTGAAGCTCCAATACTTTGGCCACCTGATGTGAAAAGCTGACTCATTAGAAAGGACTCTGATCCTGGGAAAGATTGAAGACAGGAGGAGAAGGAGTTGACAGAGGATGAAGTAGTTGGATGGCATCACTGACTCAATGGACATGAGTTTGAGCAAACTCAGAAAGACAATGATGGATACAGAAGGTTGACATACTGCAGTTCATGGGGTCATGAAGAATTGAACATGACTTAGCGACTGAATGATAAAGATAACTATTGTCCTTTCAGAAATATGACTTAGCTTTAGTTTATAGCTTATAGGAAAAAAAAACAACTGTATCATTTGAAAAAAGTGAAAATGTTAGTTGGCCAGTCATGTCCAAATTTGGAACACCATGGACGGTAGCCCTCTAAGCTCCTCTGTCCATAGGATTTCCCAGGCAATAATAGCCTGGGTAGCCATTCCGTTCTCTGGGAATTGAATTCAGATCTCCTGTATCATGGGCAGATTCTTTACCATCTGAGCCACAATAATGCTCAATCTAAAATTAGAAAAATTTTGATAATAATACTTAAAAATTAATTGATGTAAATAAGGAAAATAAGGGATACATCTAACAAATTAACCAGATTCATTATAATTTGTTACAAAAGTACTCATCTGAATAAACTGATAAATTACTTGTTTCCAATCATTTACATTTCTTTCTATGCCTTTTATCATTTTACTCAAAAATGTTTCTTTTTATATTGTATTATATAGTTCCTACACAGTTCATTTACATTGATTCACAAAATGTTGACTCTAACTTCTTGCCTTTCTCAAAATTCTTTTTCAATTTAAAGTCTGAAATTTCTGAGGTCCATATGCCCTCTCCTTTCTCTCCTGCCCCCTTCCTCCCTCCTTCTCCTCTTCCTTCTTCCTTTGAATTCTTAAGTTACTCTCTCTAAGTAGAGGTAATGGCCTGGTACTTAGGAAACAGAGAGACATACCTATATATAAGAAAGAAGTTTTTTAAAAAGACAGTTTCAGAATCAGTCACTGGATAGAAGCAGCATCACTGAGCATGTGTATTGTGTATTTACAAATATTTTAGTGTCCTTCACAAACATCTACAAATTAGGATCACACAGGTAAATCAGATCTTTGAGATGATTATTTTTGAAAGTAACTAGTAGGAAAAATGAGTAGCTTGACTTGCCTTTGTAATGGATTTAAGACACTGTTCCTTGTGTTGCTCCAGCTTTTTTCTTTTCTCTCTCTTTAATGTAATCTGTTTGTGCTAAACTTTTGGCAACATATTTGAAGAATTCAGTTCAGTTCAGTTCAGTCACTCAGTCGTGTCCAACTCTTTGCGACCCCATGAATCGCAGCACGCCAGGCCTCCCGGTCCATCACCAACTCCCGGAGTTCACTCAGACTCATGTCCATCGAGTCAGTGATGCCATCCAGCCATCTCATCCTCGGTCATCCCCTTCTCCTCCTGCCTCCAATCCCTCCCAGCATCAGAGTCTTTTCCAATGAGTCAACTCTTTAAGTGTAGATAAACATGAAAGGAAACTACCATCCAGGAGCTGCAATAAATGAAGATATAGAGTGAAAGATTTCTTGAAACTTCTGTTGAAATTTGGTAACTCAAGGTCAGGGAATGTTGCTGAATAAAGAAACAAGTAAACTAAGATTACACCGATGATAAAGAGTTAATCAGAAAAAGAAAGGCAGGAAAGATACTCCACATCCACCAAGAGGGAACAGCAAACACACATCACCATGGAGAGAGAATACAAATCAGGTATTGAAAGCCAGTGTGACTGCAGCCAAGAGACTCAAGAATGAGTGGAACGTACAGAGGCTGAGCAAGGAGGCAGACAGTAGCTCAAGAGGGAAGATAGTGGAATGAGAAGTTACATTCAAAGAATAAATCAATAAATCATTCCATCCAAAGTCAGGAGCACAGATAAGGAAAGAGCAATGGGTCCAAATGTAGCAAGAAGAGGCTGTTACTGTAAGGAACTGGTGGTTCACCTGGAAATTAAGAAAAATGATGAACTTTAGGGGAGATTTAGGAAGGGAAAGTTTTTAAAATCTTGAACTTCTATGGATATAGACTGTGAGAATGAGAGTAATATGAAAGATAAGCCCTACATTTCTTTTTGACTATTTGGATTATTGACTATATTATCAGTGAGAGAGGAACACTTGACATAGCAATTTTTGGATGGGGAAATAAAATAAAAAAATATGAATAGAAATTCTTATTGAATAAAAGAAAGTGTAGGAATCCAATTTCCGATATCTTCCTAATCTGTTTTTGTTGTACTGTGCAATCGTGACATAGCCACAATGGTGTTACAGAAAATTACACTCATCACACACAGACAAAATAATGTTCCATTTACTTTCTTTCCTCATTTTGTTTTTCATTTTGGTGTTATTTTTTTGAAGTTAGGATGCATCTAACACTAGATAATCAACATTATTATTGTAGTTATTTTTTCATAGTACTTTTCTGGTTTTTTTTTTTTTTTTTTCATCCCTGAAAAATGTTCTTATTGATGTCGTGTTTTGGGCAAGATGGCAATTGAGAACCAAGTAAATGATTTACCAATTTATTTCAGTAACAATGTGTGGATTATAAAAATCACCAAATATATATTTTTAGAAAGTATATTAAGAAATTTAATACCAATACATCTGTATGTTAAAGAAAATATATTTTAAGCTAAAATTATATTTGGGAGGTTTAAAAACTAGTCATAAGTTCATTATTACATGGCATATTTTAAAATATTTTATTCACATGAAATCCATCTATTTTCCTGCTGTTTAAACTTGTTCAGCTCATTTAAAAATACTTTGTTGACATATATGTATGTATAAAGATTCAGTTTGCTGTACAGCAGTAACTAATACATTTTAAATCAACTGTATCAAATAAAATAAATTTAAATTTTTTTAAAGAAAATTAGAATATATGTATATAAAGTAATATTTTCCCAAAAGGCAGGATTAAGGCTTCTCTGCTAAGGATATTCTAGTGTAGAGGTGATGGCAGCAATATAGTCAATGCCTTCATATTCTGTGATCAGAGCACTTTTGGTTTTATACAACTATTTAAATAAAGAATCTGTCTGCAATGCAGGAGACCTGGGTTTGGAGAAAGGAATGGTTAACCCCTGGAGTAGTCTTGCCCAGAGAATTCCATGGACAGAGGAGCCTGGTAGATTGTAGTCCATGGATTGCAAAGAGTCTGATATGAATAAATGACTAATATTTGATTTAATAAAACTGGCTAATATTTATATGGGTGTGTCAGATTTTCTCTGTAGCTCAGGTGGTAAAGAATCTGCCTGCAATGCAAGAGACCTGGATTTGATCCCTGGATCAGGAAGATCCTCTGGAGAATGGAATGGCAATCCACTCCAGTATTCTTGCCTGGAGAATCCCATGAATAGAGGAGCCCAGTGAGCCACAGTCCACGGGATCGCAAAGAGTCTGACATGACTAAGCAACTAACACTACTACTACTACTATGTGTCAGATACCAGTCTAACTGTTTCCTTAAAAACTGTCATTTAATAAACAGAATCCTTATGTTACAGGTAAGGAAACTGAGACAAAGAGAAGTTAAGAAATGAATCTGTTCTGATATAACTTATAAGTAGCAGAACAGTAAAAGTTAAGGGAAAATTTCCTATTTAAGCATCTTACTTTTCAACATATACATTATCCTTTTCTGAACCTGTGTCTAACCTTACCTCTATCCATCAGTTACATTAGAAGAGTGTCCAAGATTTGACCCTGCCTGTAGTGCTAGGATAGCTGGAGCCAATGTTCTCATCTTACCCTTCCAACATAACTTTAATCTCTTTCAGTGGAATCTCAGCTTTACCCATTTTACAACAAAGAAGAGAAAACAACAAATGAAATAAAGGACCAACTTTTCATCTGTGTCCTCCAGCTAAATACATATCTTGTTGTTGCTGTTGTTGAGTCACTAAGTCATATCTGACGCTTTGAGACCTCAAGGATTTTAGCACACCAGACTCCGGTGTCTATCACTATCTCCCCAAGTTGGCTCAAACTCATGTCCACTGAGTCGGTGACGCTATCTAGCCATCTCATCTTCTGTTGCCCTCTGCTCCTCTCGCCTTCAATCTTTCTCAGCACCAGGGTCTTTTTCAATGAGTCAGCTCTTTGCATCAGGTGGCCAAAGTATTAGAGCTTCAGCCTCATCATCAGTCTGTCCAAAGAATATTCAGGTTTGATTTCCTTTAGAATTGACTGGTTTGATCTTATTATCTAATTATTAACTAGCTTATCTAACTTATTTTCTACTCTTCTATAATCCCCTGAGTCCCTAACCTTTATATTTGCAGGTCTCAAGTTTCTAATGTTTCATTAATATCAAAAGCTGTTTCCATCTGTCTTCCTTCTTCAGTATTTAACACACTGAGTTTACTTCCAAATTTCACAACAAATTACACTCCTTATTTTTATTCCTACTCTCAAGCCTTTGACTTTGAAGTTTACTCTCTCTCTCCTGAAAGTGCATTGTCTTCTGACATTTCCCCACAGCCCCTGTTATAATTCAAGGTCTTACTGTTATGCTCTACAGTGGCTTTTAAAGGGGTCCCCCTCTCAATAAACCCAGGCCCTCTGGCCATTTCTGCTCAAAGTGTGAGCCAGGTATGATAGTACAGACTGTTTGAAAGCCATTGGAATGCATTTTGCCATTTTTAATTGAGAAATGAAGTGATAGTACCAGTTTTTATTTTTCAAAGATGGTTATGGGAAAATATCCCTTTTTGCATGGTCTTCTTATAATGCATGTTAAACATTTAACATTGAGAGATGGGGTCTGATTTTCCCTCTCATGCATATAGGTTGGATTTAGTGATTGACTTCTACTGAATAGCATGTGACAAACTAATAGTGCGTGGCTTTTAAGGCTGGGTGATAAAGGACAGTGCCCACCAATGGAACCCAACATCTCCTTGTAGGAGTTCTGATCAGAGCCCCAGGTGTAGTCCCAGTTGACTGCCTACATCGACTGCCCAATATATGAGTGTGGAGCCTTCAGATAATTCTGATTCTACCAAGTGGGGCAGAGATGATTTGCCCCTTCCTAACCCTGTCCAAATCACAGATCCATGAAAGGTAAATGTTCTCATTATTTTACCACTAAGGTTTTTGCTTTTCTTTCTTACAAAGTAATAAAATAAATCTTTTCTTTTTTTTTAATATTTAACCTAATCCACCATTGTCTACGGAGAAGGCAATGGCACCCCACTCCAGTACTCTTGCCTGGAGAATCCCATGGACAGAGGAGCCTGGTGGGCTGCAGTCCATGGGGTCGCGAAGAGTCGGATACGACTGAGCGACTTCACTTTCCCTTTTCCCTTTCATGCACTGGAGAAGGAAATGGCAGCCCACTCCAGTGTTCTTGCCTGGAGAATCCCAGGGACGGCAGAGCCTGGTGGGCTGCCGTCTATGGGGTCGCACAGAGTCGGTCACGACTGAAGCGACTTAGCAGCAGCAGCAGCAGCAACCATTGTCTAATGCATCCTTAGCTCAAATTATTTTGAATTTCTGAAATTCCCGATAGACACCATGTGTTTCAGATCTTAAGGCTTTTTTAAATTATATTGCTATTCCTAGAATACGTCCCAACTGTGCCACTTTTTAGGTGGAGCTATTATTTACGGCTGCATTCATGATACTTCTCTAAGTGGTTTCTCATAACCCACTGTTAGCGTTAGAATTCTATTCTTTCTTTTGCCTTAGAATCATAGATATTGCTATAAAGATGCTGGATTGAGATAGGAATAAAGTAATAGGCTGTAAGTACATTTCACTGCAATTAAATGTTTATTATACCAAACTAGAAAAGAAGCGGTGTAGAGAAATGTCTTTGCTACCTTTCTAGTAAAAGTCAACCGCAGGTAGTAATGTTAATTTCAGAACCTTTAATTTGAGCTGACAACAGCAAATGGAGTAATGTTAGCTCTGCTATATTTGCATTTCCTACCCTTTGGGAAAACACAGTTGTTTGACAATTCCATCCATGAAATGTAATCGTATCATTTCAGACACCTAGGAAGTAGTGACAGGACTGGCATTTTATTGTTGCTTTTGAATTGGATTAAAAAGCAAACCATCTCCTTGAGACTCTTTGATGTGTAGAAATGTTCTTCCCCCAGATTTGAGTTATGGATAGCGATCTTGCTTTGTAAACCTAATCTCTACACAGCCAGTCTCTACCGTCAGTGCTTTTATTAGCTCTCACCCCACCTCCACTTCTCTGACCTTATCTCTTCTCCCCATGCAGCTGTCTGCAATCACACTCTTTCCTGACTCCTCCAGTTTCTTTCTTCACTTTCCTAGGAGTCCATAGCCTCTGGGTCTACCTGTGGCAAATTGTTCTTCTTTTAACCATGACAGACAATTCACAGGGGTCCAGAGAAGAGCTGCATGTCTTTAACATTCACAGCTGTTCTATGAATTTAAAATTAATTGACACTATGCTTCAGTGATACTTTTTGTCATTTTTTTCTCAGTAAAAGAGATATCAGTCATGTAATCACAATTGTATGGCAATAGGGTACAATATTTTCTTCGAGTTTTCATAGAAAAAATTGTTCAGAGTTTATGATTCATTACTATATCTAAGTTCAAAGGTTTAAATTTCATATTTAGAGAATGGCAAATTGTAGGAAGAAAAGTAAAATAAAATGTCAAGTAAAGTTGCACAAAATGGGAGATTAAATTTCTGCATAACAATATTTTTACTGAGAGCATTCTTATGTTTACTTGAAATGTAAATGATTAAATAAAACAGTACTTTATAATCATCCTTATTTATTTTTCTGATAAGCAACAGAGAATAAACTGAATTTGGGGTGCATGATAATCTATAAATTCACCCATAGTTAATACATAGCTATCAATAGTTAATACATAGCAATATATAGCATAGTGAAAAAACCTTGAAATACTATTGGGTAAATTCCTCTGCAAGTATGACAAAAGTATGACCACAAAATAAGTATTTTGATCCAGTATCTTTAAGTTCTCTTTTTATTTTCACCTTACATTTTGTTCACTGGAGTCACCTACAAGAGTGGTGTTCAGAAATGAAAATGTCCGTGAAATCAAGTGAAAATAGATTTTTCAGCATGTATTTATGCACAAGTACTCTGTGTAAAATAAGAAAGGATCACAGAGGTTGTAGACGTATTATTTTCACGCTGATTTGAAATATCCTCTGAAATTGTTGAACAAGTCTGAAAACACTTTTGGGAGTCTCCTGGTATTTAGGGTTTGAAATATTAATGATTAAAAATAAGCCAAAATTGGAAAATGAGATATTCCTTATATTAAAATGACCTACCTTACAAAAGTTAAATTACCAAGTTTAAGCTCTTGGGGTTTCATGTAAAATGCTAAATTTTTCATGGACCGATGCAAGATTTGTTCATTTAAATGTTGAAATATCTGTCCTTGCACACCTGTGTATTTGTGTAGAACTGAAGCTTACATGTAGCATTTTCTAGTTGTAACTGTTCATTTCTGTAATAAAATAGTTCATTGGACAGTAAAAATTTATAGAACTTTCTCAATCATAGTATATACTAATATATTAGTATATACATATATATAAATACATTCATGGTAATATGGAGGTAAGTTGTAGTTCAAATTTGCCAAACTTTTCTATAGGCCAGTATGAATGGGCTAGTTTAGCCTGATGTACTGTGATGTGAAGCAATATGAAGTTTCTCTTACGCTGAATTAACACTGCAGTCACTTAGATTAATGACTCTACTAAAAGAGAAGAAAAACTAGCTGTGTGTTTACTGGTCATTTGCTAACCCTATTAGGGTATGGTAATTTTCACCCTAGTTTTGTTCTGCCACTAATCACTAAATTTCATTGACTAAATCATATAAACTCTCTAGCCCTATTTACATCCCCTGGGAGTGTTCTGAACCAATAGTGAAAGTCTTTTTAGCCTTAAAAGCATATACATCTTAGGTTCTTAACTGTGGATAACTCTAGGCATAGCTTAAATTTAATCCAGAAATATATTTATATCATTGAGATGATTGATATGATTAAGTCATAGAGCTTAATAACTCTGTTAAAGGCTCTGGAATATGAAAAGCTTTCTTTCTATTTCTTTTCAACAGTGACGATTTTATTAGATAAAAACGCGACATTCTTCTAAAGAATACAAAAGAACACTGCTGCTGCTGCTAAGTTGCTTTAGTCATGTCTGACTCTTTGAGACCCCATAGACGGCAGCCCACCAGGCTCAGCCGTCCCTGGGATTCTCCAGGCAAGAACTCTGGAGTGGGTTGCCATTTCCTTCTCCAATGCATGAAAGTGAAAAGTGTGAAATCGCTCAGTCGTGTCTGACTCTTAGCAACCCCATGGACTTCAGCCTACCAGGCTCCTCCATCAATGGGATTTTCCAGGCAAGAGTACTGGAGTGGGGTCCCATTACCTTCTCCAAAAAAAAAAAGAATAAATTTATGCCAATAAAGTTTTATAAGTAAATTATATTTTTAATACATAGATACATGTAATTTCATTTGAAATACCTTTAGTTGAAATCCTGTCATATGTCATTACCAAAGTTAGATTCATAATTTCTTATTGAGATCATGTATCATAAGGTTTTCTATAGAGCACAGGTAATAATCACTTGCTAAGGAATTATGTGTTTAGCTGAAATGCAGACTTGGTTTTAATAACAATCAAGTGTTGACTCTTGGGCATTTCTCTGTTTTCTTTTCAAAGATTCATCTAAAGTGACTTAAGCACTGTTGTTTTTGAAATAATGCCTGGGAGATTGAAATTATACTGCATTTCCAATATTATTTTCATTCCATATTTCATTATTTTCTTTAGAAGTATGAAATGAGTTTTAAAATAGGGCTGAAATTTAAAAGCATGGATTTAGAATGGATTTTTCCCCTATTTTGAGTTCAATTATGTTCTATTAATTTCTGTAATTTATTTGTTATTCAGGTTATCAGATTTTTGAGCTTGAAGTTATATCTACATGGAGAATTGAACATATTTTAGATGGTAAAAATGTTAAGACTGGCATTATATCTTACTGATAAATGTATTTTTTTATAACACCTTATACAGAATATGTCATTAACAGACATTTTTACTTTAATTAACACTGAAGTATAATGACAGAACTAGTTCATTGGACTTCAAACATATTATTCTTCTTCAAAACATAGGATATCCCCTTCATGATTGTTGTTACCAAGATGATGCCATAAAAGGTTCCTGAATTTCTCTCCTCCCATGGAAACATTGACTATAAAGGTACACATTGATCAATTTCCATCAAGGAAATCCAGAAGCCAGTTGAGTGATTCCTGCAACTCAGAATACTGAGGAAATATTTGCACTGAATCAAGTAGGAAAATCTGAGATGCATTCTTGCCATAAAACCCACCTCCAGAACAAGACCTGAGGACTGGCATTCACAGATGGATAGTGGTCAAAGCTATCTTCATCCTTTATTTGAAACATAATCTGCAACTGTCACCCAGCTTCCATTCTGGAATCTCTCTATTCATCTTTCATAGGAGCTCAATTTTAAACCAGAATGCATCCACCTTCTTCTCAAATACTTCTGTGGTTTTTCATGTCTCCAAGACTAAAACCCATATCCAAATTATAACTGACAAGTTTCACCGTAGTACTCATCCTATTATTTTTCTAATGTTTTCTCTAGCACCTCCTCTCACACACTGTGCTCTAGCCAAAATGACCTAACTAGTATTCCTCCAACATATGGCTCAGCTCCTGCCTCAGGGCCTTCACACTTACTGTGTCTTCTGCCTACAGTACTCATGTATGCACAGGTTGTTCACACCTGTAGAGTGACTTCCTTTCAACAAACTGCTTTTTTTTCCTTTTAAAAATTTATTAGTGATTGGCTCAGATGTAGTTAAGAGAAGCTGGAGAACCACCCACAAAGCTTGAAATATACTCCCTCTGCTTGCACAAAAATGAGGGAGAAGTCCTCTAGTGCTCACAACCATCAGCTAGGAAGTCATCTGGCAAAGGAACTCGGAATGAGGTGGAGGCAGGATCCCCAACCCTAACATCATAGTAAAGACTGTGGAAGAGTAGGTTCAAAAACAAAAGATTAGAATATGGACATCTTCACTGTCTATGCTTTTGGTATAACTATATTAAGTTCAGTTCAGTTCAGTTTAGTTCAGTTGCTCAGTTATGGCCAATTCCTTGTGACCCCATGAATCCCAGCACGCCAGGCCTCCCTGTCCATCACCAACTCCTGGAGTTCACTCAAACTCACATCCATCGAGTCAGTGATGCCATCCAGCCATCTCATCCTCTGTCGTCCCCTTCTCCTCCAGGCCCCAATCAGTCCCAGCATCAGGGTCTTTTCCAGTGAGTCAACTCTATGCATGAGGTGGCCAAAGCTTTGGAGTTTCAGCTTCAGCATCAGTTTTTCCAATGAACACCCAGGACTGATGTCCTTTAGGATGGACTGGTTGGATCTCCTTACAGTCCAAGGGACTCTCAAGCACCTTCTCCAACACCACAGTTCAAAAGCATCAATTCTTCGGTGCTCAGCTTTCTTCACAGTCCAATTCTCACATTCATACGTGACCACAGGAAAAACCATAGCCTTGACCAGATGGACCTTTGTTGGCAATGTCATATCTCTGCTTTTTAATAAGCTATCTAGGTTGGTCATGACTTTCCTTCTAAGGAATAAGCATCTTTTAATTTCATAGCTGCAATCACGATCTGCAGTGATTTTGGAGCCTCCCAAAATAAAGTCTGACACTGTTTCCACTGTTTCTCCATCTATTTCTTATCAGAAATAGGATTTGAATGGGATGAGAAATAGGAGGAAGGTTCCAGAGACAAGGACATATATATACTTATGGTTGATTCATGCTGATGTATGAAGTAACTAACACCATATTGTAGAGTAATTCCACAGTCCATTGGATTTTCCAGGCAAGAATACTGGAGTGAGTTGCCAGTTCCTTTCTCCAGGGGATCTTCCTGACCTAGGGATCGAACCTGGGTATCCCACATTGTAAACAGATTCTTTACCATCTGAGCCACCAGTGAAGCCCCAATTATCCTTTAATTAAAAATATTTTTTAAGTAAGCTAAATACTTAAAATTTATTAGTTCTGCCTCTTGCTAAAATGAATGCAGAGAGTTATAGTTTAATATAATAGCCTCAAATTAAAATAAAAATGAAAAGGGGTAGCAGTAGTATTTTATACTACTCGTCCCCTGGAAAAGGGAAAGGCAATCCACTCCAGTATTCTTGTCTGGAGAATCCCATGGACAGAGAAGCCTGGTAAGCTACAGTCCATAGGGTCACACAGAGTTGGACATGACTGAAGCTACTTAGCATGCATGTAGTATTTTATAATAAATGTAAATACTTGTGTACATACCTGAAAATCCATGTATAAATGCAATTTGGTAAAATGGTTTAACATCCAATAGTGTTTAAACATCTTTATAAATGTTGGAATAAGTTTATAATTATTCATGTTAGAGCACCCATTCTATACTCTTCAAAATAGTATTTTTGATTCTCTGAAAACGAAGATCATGGCATCTGGCCCCATCACTTCATGGGAAATAGATGGGGAAACAGTAGAAACAGTGTCAGACTTTGTTTTTTTGGGCTCCAAAATCACTGCAGATGGTGACTGCAGCCATGAAATTAAAAGGCGCTTACTCCTTGGAAGAAAAGTTATGACCAACCTAGATAGTATATTCAAAAGCAGAGACATTACTTTGCCGACTAAGGTCCATCTAGTCAAGGCTATGGTTTTTCCTGTGGTCATGTATGGATGTGAGAGTTGGACTGTGAAGAAGGCTGAGCGCAGAAGAATTGATGCTTTTGAACTGTGGTGTTGGAGAAGACTCTTGAGAGTCCCTTGGACTGCAAGGAGATCCAACCGTCCATTCTGAAGGAGATCAACCCTGGGATTTCTTTGGAAGGAATGATGCTAAAACTGAAGCTCCAGTACTTTGGGCACCTTATGCGAAGAGTTGACTCATTGGAAAAGACCCTGATGCTGGGAGGGATTGGGGGCAGGAGGAGAAAGGGACGACCGAGGATGAGATGGCTGGATGGCATCACAGACTCAATGGACGTGAGTCTGAGTGAACTCCGGGAGTTGGTGATGGACAGGGAGGCCTGGTGTGCTTCGATTCATGGGGTCGCAAAGAGTCAGACACGACTGCGTGACTGAACTGAACTGAACTGATATTTAACACAAATGCAGGAAAATGCCCACTTTCTGATTAGTAGTATGATAGTTTATAAAAATAGATACAAATTAAACACATAACGAATGTCAATGGTGCTATTTATTTATTATAGAAACAACACTGTTGGAATCACTTTTTTAAAAAATTGAGAAATGTTGGTAGTGACCTTATCACCGTAACTATACCCATAAATGACAGTAATAACTGCAGTTAAATTTTTCCATATATGAAGTTGCTGCTGCTGCTGCTAAGTCACTTCAGTCATGTCAGACTCTGTGCGACCCCATAGACAGCAGCCCACCAGGCTCCCCCGTCCCTGGGATTCTCTAGGCAAGAACACTGGAGTCGGTTGCCATTTCCTTTTCCAATACATGAAGGTGAAACGTGACGGTGAAGTTGCTCAGTTGTGTCCGACTCTTAGCGACCCCATGAACTGCAGCCTACCAGGCTCCTCCGACCATGGGATTCTCCAGGCAAGAACACTGGAGTGGGGTGCCATTGCCTTCTCCATTATATGAAGTTAATAGAATGTAAATTTGTAATGAACCACAAAATAGAATGTACTTATTACAGACTTCTTTTTTAATTAAGTACAAAAATGAAATACACAATTTATATAAAAGCCCTATTGTTTGCTTTCTTATTACAATTCCAAGGCTCTAAATTTGGTTGAAATTAGTTTAACTATTTTTAGTGTATATTTGTGTAACTTATCAGTGTTTTAATTAACCTTCTTGTAGAGCAGACCTTGTAATACAAAGCAATTTCTTTTGTTTTTCCTTTTCTATTATGGTTTACTATAGGATATTGAATATAGATCCTTGTGTGATATGGTAAAGACCTTTTTGTTTATCTGTTCTATGTAGATAAATAGATTTGTGTCTGCTCACCCCAAAGTCCCAACGCATCCCTCCCCAACATCTCACCCCCTTGGAAACCACAAGTCTGTTCTCCATGTGAATCAGTTTCCTTTTCATGTGTAAGTTCATTTATGTTATATTTATACAAAGCATTTTTAATCAGAGGGTGTTTACTCCTTTACTATGATTTAGTTCTAGCACAGTGGACTATATGAAATAGTAGAGAAAATATGAAAATTACATAAGCTAAAATAGTTATTATTTTTTAAAATAGTAATTACCAAAGTGCTCAGTCACATCCAACTCTTGAGGCCTTATGGACTGTATCCCTCCAGGCTCCTCTGTCCATTTGGTTTCCCAGGTAAGAATACGTGAATGTGTTGCTGTTTCCTCCTCCAGGGGCTCTTCCTGACCCACATCTCCTGCATTGGCAGCCAGATTCTTTACCACTGAGCTACCTGGGAAATCACCAAAGTACACACCATTAAATATGTGGGAAATATTTGTGCTTTCTGATTCCAGAATAATATAATAATTTAACATGTGTAACACTATGCCATTAAAGAACTGCATTGAAATAGAGCCTTATACCACTGTTCCGGAAATGTGTGTTCTATTCTGTTCTGTTCTGTTCTATTCTTTACTTATTCCTCTTCCTCTTTCTACTTTTCCTACTTCCCCTCCCCATCTTCTTTCTCCTCTGTCTCAATCTCCCTCACTCCCTTCTCCCTCTCCTCTAATACTTCCTCTCTTTCCCTTCTGTCATTCTTCTGAGTTTATCATTGGTGTGAAAAATAACTGCTCTAGGAATATGTTAACAATAATCATTCTGGAAATGTTATTTGCCCAATTACTGATCCATAATAATACAGATTCTGCTTAAATACAATACTTCATTGAATTGGAGGAAGAATATTTGTCTCTTTGTTTCTTTGTTTATGGCTTCCAGTTTTCAGGTTTTTTTTTTTTTTTCTTGTTTATCACAGGTCTGGTGATGTTTAACTGATCAATTGCATAACTATAATAAAATATAATTACATGACACTAAATTACAATTTATATTGAATTGTTTTTCCAGTGTTTATTTTTCTGTGTATGAAAGTAATATTGGTGAAAACAAATCATAATTATCTAAATAAAACAAGTAGGGTATAAAAAATCTCATTTGAATCAGTTCTAATGAGGTGGATGAAACTAGAGCCGATTATACAGAGTGAGGTAAGCTAGAAAGAAAAACACTAATACAGCATGCTAACACATATATATGGAATTTAGAGAGATGGTAATGATAACCCTGTATGCGAGATAGCAAAAGAGACACAGATGTATAGAACAGACTTTTGGACTCTGAGGGAGAGGGAGAGGGTGGGATGATTTGGGAAAATGGCATTGAAACATGTATAATATCATGTAAGAAATGAATCGCCAGTCTAAGTTCAATGCAGGATACAGGATGCTTGGGGCTGGTGCACTGGGATGACCCAGAGAGATGGTATGGGGAGGGAGGTGGGAGGGGGGTTCAGGATTGGGAACTCATGTACACCTGTGGCAGATGCATGTTGATGTATGGCAAAACCAATACAGTATTCTAAAGTAAAATAAAGTTAAAAAAATATTACTTTAAAAATAAACAATATTTATTATTATTGGTATGCATGCTNTTTAGTTCCTCTTCACTTTCTGCTGTATGGGTGGTGTCATCTGCATATCTGAGGTTATTGATATTTCTCTCGGCAATCATGTATGGATGTGAGAGTTGGACTGTGAAGAAGGCTGAGCGCAGAAGAATTGATGCTTTTGAACTGTGGTGTTGGAGAAGACTCTTGAGAGTCCCTTGGACTGCAAGGAGATCCAACCAGTCCATTCTGAAGGAGATCAACCCTGGGATTTCTTTGGAAGGAATGATGCTAAAGCTGAAACTCCAGTACTTTGGCCACCTTATGCGAAGAGTTGACTCACTGGAAAAGACTTTGATGCTGGGAGGGATTGGGGGCAGGAGGAGAAGGGGACGACAGATGGCTGGATGGCATCACGGACTCGATGGACGTGAGTCTGAGTGAACTCCAGGAGTTGGTGATGGACAGGGAGGCCTGGCGTGCTGCGATTCATGGGGTCGCAAAGAGTCGGACACAACTGAGCGACTGAACTGAACTGAACTGAATTGAAGAAAATAAAGTCTAACCTTTTTTTCCTTTGTGCTTAGTCCAGTTTCCCTTGCTCGTAGGGTGCTCCGTGCAGAGGCCTCACACCTGACACTTCAGACTAGAGTTCCTGGTGTGAAAGGGTTGCCTGACATGTCAGCTCAGGCTGCAAGCAGAGACCTTGTGCACGACACTCAATTCAAGATGGTGGCAGTGAGCTGTGTGCAGAGACACTGCCCTGGGCACTGCGCTCTGGAGCCGCACAGCTGCACCTACCCCGGTGGACCCGGCCCCTCCCTGCTGAAAGAACCTGAGAAGGCACACCTGCTGACAGCCTGTTAGGGAGTGCTTGTACTCGAGAGTGGGGGTCCCCAACCTCCGGGATCTAATGCCTGATGATCCAGGGTGGAACTGATGTAATAATAATAGAAATAAAGTGCACAATAAGTGTAATATGCTGGAATTATCCCAAAACTTTCCCCTACCATCCCGGTTCATGGAAAAAATTGTCTTCCAGGAAACCAGTTCCTGGTACCAAAAAGGCTGGGGACTGCTGCTCAAGAGCACCAGCTCATACCTCTCGATTTTTTCATCAAAGGATAAAATGTTCCTTTGTCTCTTAACCAAACTCGGTCTCCTTCTGTTGGCTTGAGAACACCAGGCAGGAAGACTTTTACTGGAGCTCAGCTGGAAAGGGCCGGTAACAATAGTGGGTTCTGCAGCCAAATAGAATGAAACAAAATAAATTGCAGTTTTCACTAGGGTGAAAGTGTAATGTCTATTACACTGAAAACCATCCCGGAGTATGTCAAGCCCCTTATCAGCGTCATGGGGCATGAAAAATGGAAGAGTGAATAGTTTCCCCTGGGGAAGTCCACAGAAGGCAGTCCAGGTCTCAGCAGATGAGGGAGGTGGATGGTGAGCAGTCCACCGTGAGGTAGGGACTCAGGGGCACAGAGGAGAGAAGTGGGACTCGATAGCGAAAATGGGATCATTCAAAAAATAAGCGGGATATCTACAAAGGAAAAGGAGAGTCACATTCATTCTGTGATAGAGAACTGTAGAGATAAGAAGCTTGTTAGAAGATATTCCCCACCCCACACCCGATCAAATATTCTAACTGTGGCCCAAACTGGGCCAGCATCTCAGGTAATATCCACTTGGTCTCAAGGAGACCATGAGGGTTGCTGAAGGTTTACAAACAGTTTTCCAGATCCTTCCTCTTGTCTCCTAATACAAAAAAATAAAGTATTCTTATCCCACATTAATTTTTTATCCAGAATAAATTTTGCAATTAAAAACAATCAACTCTCAATCTTTTTAAATATGTTAAGTTAAAATGTGCAAAACCACTATTTTCTCCTTCCTTTAAAGAGAAACTGAGAAACTTTTACATTTGCTTTTTCATATTTCATAGGAGAAAAAAAATGGAGCAAATGATGTGATTGAAGCCAAGGTTGTCTATAAAGTGTGAAAGCACTTCCTTTTCTTCTTAGAAGCCAGGGCTAACTCTAGGACAGAGAGGAAATTAGCATGAAAGTTTTACTTAAATTACAAGATGGGTGAGGGCCTTGCCTGAAGATGGTATCTCCCTGTCTCCTGTGACAGACAATGAATGGCTTTCAAGACCAAGGTCATTCTCTTTATTATGTAAATAGTTTCCAAGAAACTCATATCTGTTCTATTGGAGTAAGTGTGATGGTGCTGAAAGCAGGCTGACCCCGGAGTTTCGAGGGGCCACTGGGTCTGTCCTCAATCTGCTGCCTATGCATTGTGTAACTTTCAGTGAGATCCTGTTTCCCATTAAAAAAAAAAAATCAGAATCTATGCCATAGAATGGCTATGAGGATTCAGTGAAATGATGATGGGAAAATTGCTCTGTAAGATGGAAGGCACCAGATGCATATTTGTCTATACTAAGGTGGGCTAGAACTGATGCTTCTGCATCCACTGTCTAACTCTTGGCCAAAGGAGTGGGCAGAACGCAGTCAGGCAGAAACTTTGGGCAGGCAGTGTCCTGAATGCTTCTCAAATGACACTGATGGGAACATTTCCTTTATTTGTCCATAACTAACCTCATTCATCCATTTGAAAAAATTTCAGAATAAGCGTAAATAAATACATCATTGTTACAATTTTCTTCACAATCTAGTCAAGAAGCAATAAAGCTTTTTGTTTATCATAGCGAAGTCTCATACACATAATTCAAAGGTCATCAAAGCTGTTTCTGCCAGAACTACATACCTATATAACATATATGCATTTATATGCACATATATAAGTATATATACAGATGTGTTGTGCTTAGTTGCTCGGTCGTGTCCAACTCTCAGGGACCCCATGGACTGTAGCCCGCCTGGCTCCTCTGTCCATGGGATTCTCCAGGCAAGAATACTGGAGTGGGTTGTCATTTCCTTCTCCAATATACACAGATACATACATAAATATATACATATGTATACATATACAAATAATTACAATATATACAACTGTATATTATAATTCTTTATACTAAATTCCTGCAGTATACCTCCATCTGGATGCCCACCAGTTCCTCAAACTCAAAGCCCAAAGTAGAGAATGAAACTTAGTGGTTAAAACAATGTACTGTTTCTCACAACTCCGTGGCCTGTCTGGCCTGTCTGTCTGGCCTGTCACAACTGTTCTTGCCTGGGATTATTGATGTGGCCACACTCACTGGCAGACCTGCAGCGGGCTGGGCTCAGCAGGTGCTGTTGACTGGAAGGCTCCGTTTCCCCCCACAGGGCTTTGGCCTTTCTGATGTGTCTCAAGACACAAGAAGAAGAAGCATGGCAAGAGTGTGAAAATGGAAGCTGCATGACCTCTGAAAGCCTAGACTCTGAAGCCATACAGTGTCACTGCAGCTGCCTTCTCCAGGTCAAAGGAAGTCGTGGGGCCAGCCCAGATCCAAAAGAGAGGAAACAGGCTCCAACTGATGAAAGAAGCTGCAACTCTCATTGCAAAAAGCAGGCAAGATGGGCAATGTTGCAGTCATCTTCGGAAATAATTTGCCACATCTGATTCCAGTCATCTTCCTTCTTTGCTTCCTTCCTGTTCATTAAACTTACAATTACTAAGCACCCGCTTATGAACCAAGCAGGTGCTTGGTCCTCTTCTGGGTACCAGGGACACATTCGTGAAGGAGACACATGAGAGCCCTGGAACTTAAATTCTAGTGGAACTACGCAAATAGATGAAGGAGCTCATCTTAGCTAAGAACAAAAAGTGAGGAGAATAAGGACTGAGGTGGGAGATGAGCAGGGCAGAGAGACTACCTTAGACTGGCCATCAAAGAAGAGAGGACATTTGGATAAAATTGGGGACAGAAACCCACAAGTGCAAAAGCCCTAAGGTGGGAGCAGATTTGGGCATAGCAGTAGCATAGTGAGCTGGGAGAGAATGGCAAAGCATTTTTTCTATATTAGTCACAGACAAAACTGGGTATCAAACTTGCAAGCCAGTTTACAATGTCATTCTAAAGTCACTTTCTCTCATCCCCAAATTCACTGGGGCCTAAGTACGAGTGTTTCCTCTGAAACCTCTCAGGTCTACTACCACACTTTGTCTTTCTCACCAGGATCCAGAATTCACTCTTTTGTCCGCCTCTGCTTTCTTCCCACTTCAATCCAGTCTTCAAAAAGCTGCCTGAATGATCACTTGAAGACATAGCTCAGCTACAGTTGAAAAGCCCTCAGTGGTCCCTGTTGCCATTGGATGAAGTCCAAACTTCTCTTCTCTTTGGAAGCCTACATAATCTTGGCCCCCTGTTTACTTTTTGAGCCTATCTCTCCACTCTGCGTCTGGACTCTATTGTGAGAGGGCCCTTCCTTTGAGGTTGAAGTATTATTCCTCAAGTGAAATGAGAACTGAATCCATAATCTGCCATTAATCCTTCAACATGCATTAGGAAAGCAGATGTTTCTAAAGCCAGCTCTTCTAGACAGCAGAAAATTGGACTAGAGAGGAATCAAAATGAAGAGGGAGGAGGGAAGAGATGGCTGAGAGACAGAAGGAAGGATCAAGTCTAAACCTGAAGTGAGTAACTCTTGGGGACAAGTCAAGTACATGAAGAATGGGGGTGAAGGAAAGATCTAGAGCCATTGACAGAAAGTGGAATGGTAATCCATGTATCATGTCTCATGCACAACTCATGGAAGGCCAGAGCTGGAAATGACTTTGGAGGTCATCCAGTCCCATCCTTTATCACACAGAGGAGGGTGACCATCCCAGAAAGGGGAAGTGCACTGCACATGGTCTCAAAACTGGCCCATAGGAGATCCAGCCTGGCCCTCAGCCCCCAGACTCCTAGGCTGTGTTGCCTCATCTCTCTTCCCTTTAATCCATCCTCCCACCCTCTCCAGGGTAGAATGACTTCATGGAGTCAGGCCCAGAAACAAGGAGCCTCATGTTGCTATAGAATGTAACAAAAAGCCAGGCAGGGGAGGGTTTTCTCTGGCCATCAGGGTTGTATTCTCCCTGGCATACAATGGAAGCAACCAGGTCCAAAGCGTCTGGGTCAGAGACAGAGGCTCCTTATCTTCAGCTGTGCTGATGTGACACATTAAGAAGCTGACAGGAGAACAACCAAGTCCATTTATTTGACTGCCATGATAAGTGAACTGGATCAGCTGTGCAGTTGCGCCAAGGAACTGCTTGGAAAGATGTCACTAGGGTGACCAAGAGAAAAAAAAAATCACCCTGGCAGCCAACACAGTGGCCTTTACAGCCAAAAATAGCCATAGCATCATAATCTTTCTAAAGAGGTTTCACATCCATTAAATTAAATTCTCCACCCAACACGTCTGTGGGGTAGGTACTATTTTCACTATTTAAGGATGCAGAAATGAGAAGCAGAGGGCACACTCAAGGTCACATGAGCTCATAAGTAGAAGAGTTGGAATTTGGGCACAGGTCTCATGATCGCAAATCCACATGACAAATATGATTGCGCCTTAAAAAGGAAGGAAATTCTGACACAGATTACAACACGGATGAAATTTGAAGACATTATACTAAGGGAAATTAGCCAGACATAAAAGGACAAAAATATTGTATGATCAAACTTATACAAGTTACCTTAAGCAGTCAAATTCATAGACAGAAAGTAACATGGTGGCCGCCAGGGCCTGGGAGGAGGAGAAAGGTAACAATTGTTTGAGGGGTATGGAGTTTCAGATGGGAATAGGAAGAATTCCCAGGGATGGACCATGGTTAAACAATAAATTTTACGTTATATATACTTTACCACAATAAAAAACAAAATTAAAAAATATTTTTAAAAATCTACATAAATGCAGCATTACATGTTTTCTAATAATTCTATTTCTAAATCATAGTTTGCAGAATGCTGGAACTGAAAGAAGGCCTTACTTTATAGAAGAGGAGACTGAGGCCCAAAGCGGAACATTGACGAATGTGGGTCAGTCGGGAGGTGAGGAGCCTCCGAGCTCTCCCAGTGCTTTCTGGCCCTGGTCCTCTCTGCCTGTTCCCAAACCTCCAAGGCTAGTGTCTCAGTCAGACATTTGGGCTGACATAACACAATACCACAGACTGAGGGGCTTAAACAACAAAAATGTCTTTTCTCACAATTCTGGAGGCTGGAAGTCCAAGATCAACAAGCTGCCCAATTCAGTTCCTGGTAAGAAACCTCTTCCTGGCTTGCTGACGACCACCTTCTAGCTATATCCTCACATGGCAAAGAGAGAGCTCTTTCCTCCTGTTTCTAGCTATTTCTAGAAGGCCCCAATCCTATTAGCTCAGAGCCCATTCCTATGACTTCATTTAACCTTAACTACCTTCTAAAGGAAGATCCCCTGGAGAAGGAAATGGCAATCCACTCCAGTACTATTGCCTGGAAAATCCCATGGACAGAGGAGCCTGGCAGGCTGCAGTCTATGGGGTCACAAAGAGTCGGACACGACTGAGCGACTTCACTTCACTTCGACCTTCTAAAAGCCCTGCTAAATATTCAGTCACTCAGAAAGAGAGGGGTTAAGGATTCAACATGTGGATTTTTGAGGGACATGATTCAGACCACAGCATCTGGACACGTTATACCAGGCGCTTACCACGTGCCAGGCCTTGTGCTTTTCTGAGAGCCTCCTTTTGTCCACCTAGTTTCTTACTGATGGAGGGCCCTGGGCTCAATCCTGGATCTCTTCTTTGCCTACATCCATTCCCTAAAGTGACTGGGGTCAGTTCCCCAGCCTTCTCACAGCTATATCTTTAGTCCTGATCTCTCCTCTAAACTCAATGTTTCCTTATTGAAGATGCTAAAGAATCTCAGATTTAATATATCTAAAACTATACCCTTTATTGCTTCCCTGGTGGCTCAGTGGTAAAGAATTTGTCTGCCAATGCAGAAGATGCAGGTTCTATCCCTGGGTCAGGAAGATCTCCTAGAGAAGAAAATACTCCTACTCCAGTATTCTTCCCTGGGAAATCCCATGGATAGAGGAGCCTGGCTGGCTACAGTCCATGAAGTCCCAAAAAAAGAGTTGGACACAATTAGCAACTAAACAACAACAATAACACCAAACTCTTCCTTGCTGTCTCCCAAACATCCCTCATTTGGTTTTCCCCATTTAAGTAACTTTATTCCACTTGCTGGAAGTCATCCTTTAATGTCTCTCTTTCCATTCTAGGAAACTCATTTGCAAATCCTGCGAGCTCTGCATTAAATGATTATTTTTCAATTCTAATTCTGGGTATTTTTCTGAAGAAAATGGGAACATTAATTTAAAAATATGTATACACCCCAGTGTCATTGGAGCTTTATTTACAATTGCAAAGATATGTAAGCAAGCTAAATGTCCATTGATAGATGAATGGATAAAGAACATACTCCTCAGGCATACAAAAGAATAAATCTTGCCATTTGTAACAACATGGATGGATCTTCATGGTATTATGCTAAATGAAATAAGAGAATCAGAGAAAGATAAATGTATAATTTCATATATATGTGGAATCTAAAAAACCAACAAATGAACAAACAAGACAGAACCAGACTCATAGGTACAGAGCACAAACTGTGGCTACCAAAAGGAAGAGGATTAGGGGACAGACTTAACAGGTGAAGGGGATTAAAAGGTACAAACATTCAGCTATAAAATAAATCACAGGGAACATAATGTGCTAATAGGAAATACAGCCAATCATATTGTCATAACTTTGTATGATGGCAATGGAACTAGACTTATCATAGTGATTATTTCATAATATGTAAAAATATTGCATCACTATGTTGTACATCTGAAACTAATATAATATTGTATGTCAGTTATAATGCAATAAGAAAAAAATATAATTTCTCACTTTCTCTCCTCCAATTCTCCCCATGCAAATTATCATCACTTCTTGGCCAGACTATTTTAACAGGCTTGTGTCATGGGTTCTATGATGCACTAATCAGGCCCCCCCTTTAGGACTGAAGTATTTGTTTTCCTGGCTGCTGAAGTCTGAGTTACATCCTTCTTTGGGAACGGCCCTCAGAAAGGAGCTGCTTTACCCAAGTTTGCTCTTCCCCCTAGATAACCACCTGGGGCAAGTCTTCATGTAATCCAGTAGTGAAAGTGAAAAGTGAAAGTGTTTGTTGCTCAGTTGTGTCTGATTCTTTGTGACCCCATGGACTGTAGCCTGCCAGCTCCTCTGTCCCTGGGATTCTTCAGGCAAGAATATTGGAGTGGGTTGCCATGCCCTCCTCCAGGGGATCCTCCCGACCAGGTACTGAACCTGTATCTCCTGCACTGTAGGCAGATTCTTTACCTCCTGAGCCACCAGGGAACCAGATGTCTGTTCATTATGAAGGCCTTCTGACCACTTGAATTGAAAATATTATCCCCTTTATTCTCCAGGGCCATGACCCTGCTTTAATTTTTTCTTCATAGCATGTATCAGGCTCTGACACATATTTATTTGTCTATTTATTTATTGTTCTAGAATTTAAGCTCCAAATAGCATGGAGTACATGTGTGTGTATATGTGCATGGGTGACTGCTAGCCCTGGTCCTTAGAACAGAATCTGGTGGCACATGGTAGACATTGTATCAGTTTTCTCTTGTGGCTGTACTAAATTACCACAAACCTAGCGTCTCCAGTTCAGTTCAGTTTAGTTGCTCAGTCATGTCTAACTCTTTGTGACCCCATGGACTGCAGCACTAAAATGCTGAGATATTACTTTGGCAACAAAGGTCCATCTAGTCAAGGCTATGGTTTTTCCAGTGGTCATGTATGGATGTGGCCTGGCATGCCATGATTCATGGGGTCGCAAAGAGTCAGACACGACTGAGCGACTGAACTGAACTGAACTGGACTGGACTGGACTGCAGCATGCCAGGCTTCCCTGTCCATCACCAACTCCCGGAGCTTGCTCAAACTCATATGCATTGAGTCAGTGATGCCATCCAACCAACTCATCCTCTGTCATTCCCTTCTCCTTCTGTCTTCAATCTTTTCCAGCATCAGGGTCTTTTCCAATGAGTCAGTACTTCGCACCAGGTGGCCAAAGTACTGGAACTTCAGCTTCGGCATCAGTCCTTCCAATGAATACTGGAGAGGCTTAAAGAACACATATTTATTATTGTACAGCTCTGGTGGTCAGAAGTTTCAAACAGATCTCCCTGGGCTAAAATAAAAGTTTAGGCTGGGCTGCATTCCTTCTAGGGGCTCTGGGGAAAATATATTTCCTGACTTTTTCCAGTTTCTAGACGCCTCCTTCATTCCTTGGTTTGCAGCCTATTTCTCCATCTTCAAAATCAACAGCAAAGCATCTTCAAATCTATCTCTGACTCAGGAACCCCACCACACTACAAATCTCCCTCTTACACTTTTGTGGAAGGACTTTTGTGATGACACTGGGTCTATCCCATTAATCCAGGATAATCTTTCTATTTTAAGGTCAGCTGACTAGCAACCTTAATTCTGTCTGTAAACCTTACTTCCCTTTTGCTATGCAACCTAGCATATTCACTGGTTCTGGGAATGAAGACAGAGATACCTCTGGGGGTGCCAATATTTGGCCCACCCAACAGTCAATAAGTAAATGAATGGTTAATTACCTAATTTCACTCAGTGCTACTATTCTCCCTTCTTACAGATGAAGGAAATAAAGCCTAAAAGGTTAAGTCACTTGTCCAAGATCACCTCTCTAATAAATAATAAAACAGAATTTCAAATATAGACAGGCTGACTTGAATCAGTCTCTGATTGCCTCCATTTGCTTCACTTTTCTGTAATTGTCAACTCACAAATCTCTCTCCTGAACTACACTCAGAGCTGCTAGAAGGCAGAGACCATGGCTTTGCAGATTTGCAACCCCAAAGCCCAGCCTAGGGCCTGGCAAAAAGCAACAAGAGCAATAACAATAATAACAGTGGGAGTTTACTGAGCATTTGACATGTGCCAAGTGCTGTTATAAACATTTTATCTGCACCCCAAAATATTTATTGAGTGCCAGTTGAATGGATAAAACCATCTTTTCTCACTAAATCTCATTTTTAGCCCTATCTAATACTCAAGCTCTATACTAAATGTGCAAATTAAGTCATATTGAATTGGAGAGGCTCTAAAATATCATCAAGAGTAGATTTATTTCTGTCTTCTGGTCTGAATCCAGAATCCCAACTCATCATCAATCAGTCTGTCTAATGAATGAACATTCACTGTGAATAGATTTATCCATTCTAGATTAAGACTTTGATTTGACAAACTAGAAAATAATGACTAAGATACACAGAGGTCCTTGCAGTTTCCTAAGCACATTCACATATATATTTAATTCTGAGAATGGTATCATACAAAGGGGAAGAATGTATAATTACTCTCATTTCTGACATGAAAGCCTTGACTAAGAAAACCTATATAGCTTGCCCAAGGTCATCCAAGTACTGAGGACCACAGTCCAGATTTCCTCCTTCTAATTCCACATTTTTCTGCTGTATCGTGCTGCCAAATAGAACATCATATGCCTTTTAGCAAGGGGACTGCCCATGCAGACTGGCAAAGCTCAGCTTCCATGCGGATCTGTGGGGACTGTGCCAGCTCCTCGAATCTGCTTTACCCAGTCAGATCACCCAGCCCTCCTGATTACGAGGTTTACAATTTCTCAGTCTGCACAATGAAAGAGAGGCCCTATGAATTCAAATCACTACCAAAAAATCTACAAAAAAAGGGGAGGGGGGGAAAGGGAAAAATTGCTATTGGGATGGCTTTTTATTTGCCCTGAAAATATATATATATATATATATATATATTTTACTGAATATAAATTCTGCGTGAGATTTAGGGGAAGAATCTATTTTGTTTTCTTTTTATCCACTTTTCTAAGCATCCTTTCTATTTCCAGTGAGCTTTTAAAAGAATGCAAGAGGACTCGGACTCTGGGATAAAGAGAGAAAGAAGAATCCTAGAGTTACAGAGCCTGGCTAACCCCTTTTCTGTGAAACTCTGTGTGTTCCTTTGTGCAGTAATGAAGAGATGGGAAGAAAAGAATTGTCCCCACATTATCCAGCACTAGGCCAGCCAAAAGGACCTCTGACTCAAGGAGCAAGCATACCCACTACTGGCTCAGTCCCCTCGCATCTTCACGGCCAGATGATACTCTCAGAGAACTCTGTCCTCACAGCAATTGTCCAGAATTTGGGGGTCAGAAGCTGCCATGGGAAAAGTATCTAATTCCACTTTCACACACTTGCGCTGTCATCAACCCAAATATGGAAGTCTATTTTGGCTGTATTTTCACTACACAAAGGCAACAATGCAGGGAAAGAAGCTCACTTGCCAGAACCAATGAAGAAATCTTCTAATTCATTTCTGTTATAATTCGTCCTGAATTCATCTCACCAAACATCCTCAAGGCTTGGTGTTCCAAGTGACTGTGGGGTTTCAAAGGTCAACTCACATTACATACTCTAACCAGAGAGAATTTTCTAAAGCACAGATTTCTTCCCTTCAGGTCTCTTTTCCAAATTGTCTCTAGATTGATTTTTCTAAAACACATACTCATTTATTTGACAAGCATATATACAGTTGGTATTAGGTTGAGTGATAGCAACTTATCTAGGTATGGTGAGTGATCAAGGCAGGAAAGTACCCGTGTTTGTCAAGAGAAAGAGGACAACATTAATCAAGTAAACAAACAAGATTAATCAGATAACTTGTTGTTCAGTCACTAAGTCATGTCCGACTCTTTGTGATCCCATGGACTGCAGTACACCAGGCTCCCCTTTCCTTCACTATCTCCCTGAGTTTGCTTAAATTCATGTCCATTGAGTCAGTCATGTTCTCTAAACCTCTCATCCTCTGCTGTCCCCTTCTCCTTTTGCCTTCAATCCTTCCCAGCATCAGAGTCTTTTCCAATGAGTTGGCTCTTCACATCAGATGGCCAAAGTATTGGAGCTTCAACTTCAGCATCAGTCCTTCCAATGAATATTCAGGGTTGATTTCTTTTAGGATTGACTGGTTTGATGTCGTGTTGTCCAAGGGACTCTCAAGAGTCTTCTCTAGTACCCACGATTTGAAGGCATCAGTTCTTCAGCACTCACCCCTCTTTATGGTCCAGCTCTCACATCCATACTTAACTCCTGGAAAAACCATAGCTTTGACTATGCGGACCTTTGTTGGCAAAATGAGGTCTCTGTTTTTCATAGTTTTTTTTCCAAGGAGCAAGCATCTTTTAATTTCATGGTTACAGTCACTGTCTGCAGTTCTAACTTAGTAGTAGTAGAAAGAAATCAAAATGGGTCTTGGGATAGAAACTGATATGGGTGGATGGATACTTTGGTAGTAAGTCATATCTGAATCAAGGCCTTAGAGACAAGAAGGAAATTATGCCAAGATCTAAAAGAACAGCATTCTAGACAAAGGAAGGAGGAATAAAGGAGGTAGAAATGAGCATGGTCATTTGCAGAACACAAAGAAGACCCAGGAGACTGGAAGATTCAAGGGAAGGGTAAGTAGGGGGAGTTGAGGCAAGAGAAATGAGGCTGGTACAGTAGGGGTAGAAAAGAAAATACAGAGATAGGCTCAAGACACAGCTTGGATGTAGACTTCATAGCACTTTCAGATTGACTTGGCACAGGGCACAGGAAAAAATAATCAACAATGATTTTGGGTTTTTTGCTTGAGTGAATGGCAGTGACATTTTGAGTAGAGGCAAGAAGGAACAAAGCTGGGAGAAAAATAAGTGTTTTTCTTTGAACATGTTACACATAAACTATCCACTAGACATTCAAGTAAAATGTCAAGCCAATAGCTGGATACAAAATCCATAGGTAAATAGTCTAGGCTAAACATAAATGTAAGAGTCATTGACAAATATACCTATTACCTGTACCTGTGAAATTCCTGGGGAGAAAGGACAAAAAGAGGGGAGAGCAGAGCCCTAGGGCATTCCAATATCCAGAGGTTCAGCAGTGGAGGATGGACTAGCAAGGGATAGTAAGAGAGGATGGCCAGTGAGGTGGGAGGAAAACAAGGAGGGTTATAAAAAGCCAGGAGAAGAAAGTGATGGAGAAAGAGGGAGCAGTTCATTGTGTCGAGTGTTGCTGAGCAGTTAACTGTGTCAAGGGTTGCTAAGCAGTTTAGTTGGAAAAAAGAAAAGGAGGAGAAGTGACCAGTGGATTTAGCAAAATGGAAGTCCCTGGTGACCTTGAGAGGAGGTTTCAGTGTGATGACTCACTCCAGCTTGGCTCCACACTCACAGCGCAGACTGGGGCTGGCAGATGCCTTCCAGGCTAGTAAGTACACGCTACAGGGTCCTAGAGGAAAGAACCCACGGCGGTACCTCCTTGAGGGGATGGTTTTGTGTACAAGGGATGTCTGAGCTCTTGCTTCAAGGTGCAGATGAATTTGCAGAGTGAGGAGAGCATGGGGACTGGGGACAGACGGGAAGCTGGGAAGGACAACATAGGTAGAGGGGAGATGACCTCTGTGAAGGCACAATGCAAAAGGACTTGGTGTGTCTTGGGATGGTATGGAGGGTGAACGGTGGCCCCTAAGCAGTGTGTCCATGTCCTAACCATTGAGACCTGTGAACGGGACCTCATTTGGAAAAGGGGTTTTCACTGATGGGATTAAGTTAAGGATCGATCTTGAGATGAGTTCACCCTGGATCATCCTGGATTGTTATGACAAAGATCCTTCTGAGAGAAAGACAGAAGATTTGAGACAGGACAGAGGGGAAAGACACACTAAGGAGAGGCCACATGAGGATGGAGGCAGAGATGGAAGGGTGCAGCTGCCACAGGGCCATGGAAGCCCAAAGAGGAGGGACGAACTCTCCTAGGGCCTTCAGAGGAAGCATGGGCCAACCAACCTTAGCTTCACACTCTTAGCTTCTCAAAGTATGAGAGAGACTATTTCTGTTGTTTTAAGCCACCAAGTTTGTGATCCTTCATCTCAGCAGCCCTAGGAGCCTAATACAGATGGACTGAAGTTTATTGTGGCAGGAGTTCAGGATGATTTGCTGGGTGCCCCAGAGACCCCTTTTCTAGCAGATGTGGATCTGGGCCATGCTCTCCTTGCTGGGTAGCAGAGAAAGCAGCCACTTACAGGTAGCCTGGCTTCTTTACAGGGAGAGCCAGGCTTATTAGTCAAAAGCAGACATAATAGTCACCTAAGCTTCTCAAAGAAGCAAGGCCAAAACACAGTAATGGGAGGGAAAAATTCTCCCTCTCTAGGACTTCAAATGGGGTGGACTCATTCTAAAAACAGAGCAAAACTCCACTGCTGCCTGGGTGAAGTATATCTGCCTGGTAGGTAACCATACACAGAAATCAGACACTGCTCTCAGCAGAGATCATCTGAACTGGACCTGTGGACCCGCTGTCACCTAGAGGAACACAGCCATCCTCACCTCTCCCTGGGGGACCCATAGAAACCTGAAGTGTCACTAAAGCTTGTGAGCTCAGAGAGAGGTGCATGGCTCCTAGGCAGAAGTGAGCAGTGAGGACACCACACTGCAGAAGAAAGCGTGTGGGGAAGGGACGCCACAGAGATAGGGACCCATCGGCGGAAGGGAGACATAGGCCAGGAGCCCCCTTTGCCGCATAAAAGAACAGGGAACCAGTGTCCGGATCCTGTGCCTTGATACCATATGCCCCTTCTTAGATCTAGGAAAGACCCTCTCAGAAGGACACCATTGCCCATTGTCCGGCTGACGGGATTGGTGGAGGCTTGGTGGGGTAGGCTGGGGAGGGGAACCCTGGGAAGGGAGCAGCCTTAGGTGCCTCTGGTTTTTGGGACTGGAGGGGCGCTGGGCCTTACACCTCCTCTCCCCAAGCTCCAGCCTGAGCTCCTATGTGAGAGAAGTCATCGCGGGCGATGACAGCAGCAAAGAAACCCCACCCCAACTAAGCTGGGAGTAAAACCAAGGTACTGAGGTTTTCCAGCCATGATTAGAGTTGCTTTTTATAGAGATCACTCTAAGAGCAGTGTGGAAAATGGAGTGCATGGGAAGAAACTGGTAACAGAAAGATCACGTTCCAGAATGTTTAAATAACAGTCCAAGAGAGAGATGAAGACGACCAGATGAAGGCAGTGGCAGTGTGGGCTGAAGCACTCACTGAAGAGGGGGTTCTAACTTGGGAGACTGAGCTGGGAGATGTTCTGTTAACCGAGATCTAGACAGAAGGCGAGTGGCAGGATTCTCCAGCTCACCCCTACTCCCAGAACACTGGGGTGTGGCACACCAGGGCTCTTCAGGGGTCAACAGATATCCTAGGCATTTCTGTGTTTGAGGCTTTTGGTGCTTTAAATAAAAGGAAAGAAATGCTAAAACACGGCCAAATAAACTGGTACCTCTGAAATATTTGCTTTTTAAAAAATTCTGGCTTTTAAACCATGTGCACAATGCAATGTATGTTTGGTTAGTCTTCCAAGGCAATCATAGGAATGATCAATTTATTTATTGCACCATCAGGGCTCTGGTCTCACAAAGAGTGCAATTTTCTGTTTTATGAAGAGAGTCTTCTCCCAGGTTTGGCAGTGCCTCACTAAGACAGTGTGTATAACCCCGATCAGGGATGAGGTTAAAAATAGAGGGCTCCACACGAATGTGAGACCTAGGCATACAGTCCTCTGGGTAGACATCTTGAGGGCTGGATGTGAATATCATATCCTGAAAAACCACCCAAAGAAATAATTAATTCAAAGGTGCTGGCTGGAAAGAGCTATAAGCCAGAGAGACGAGGCTAAGAGCAAAAGCAAGAAGCAAATGGGGCAGAGCCCAAAAGCACCCCCAGCCCCACCAGCTGGCAGCCCTGTGGGTGATGATGTGCTCTGAGATGTTAAGGAGACAGCCTGGAGCTGAATCACTTAGTCGCTCCAGCCAGTGATGCAAGAATAAAAGCACATTTCATGGGAACCCAGAGCTTTTGATCAGGTGGGAATCTATCTCCTTCCCATAGCACTCTTTTGAGCCATGTACTATGGGGCAGTAGAAAACGGTGAGAAAAGCACTAGGTCACCCATCTCTAGCTTCAAATGCTTGGGCACAACCGTGCATTATTCTGAACCTCGGCTTCTCTACCTATAAAATGGGGATGACAGTAGTAGCCTCACAGGATTTGTTGAGAAGATTAATAGTTGTGAAGGTGCCCTGTGATCTCAAAACATCACAGGCACTAGCCCAGAATGAGTTCATCCTTATTGTAATTGGCGTGGGGAATACCCCCAGCCCAGAACAGGGAGTCAGGAGTTGTAGCCACAGCATCATGACATATAACCTAAAGTTCCAGGCAGCCACAGCTCCCTGCCTGTGACTCAGTGCCACGAGACACCTTTCACCCCAACTTCTCTTTCTCTGCTGCCTGTAACTACCTGTCTCACTCCAACTGGCTCTTGCATGGCCCAATTTGAACCTATTCTTTTCATATATATGGGGCCTTGAGCACTGTCCTGAGCTCAGGTTCCCTTTCATTGGCATGCCTGTCCTACAAGGGCCCTCACCTGAACACTGACAGAGACACATCTGGTCTCTGTTGGTGGACAGAGCAGAATAAGGAGGGGAAACATGATCACACTGACCGTCCACCAATGATGCCCCATGGACAAAGTTTCGTGTTTCATCCTAGTGGTTCCTCAAAGCCCAGTTAACGTATAAAATCCTCTAGAAAGCTCCTTTTGGTTCCAGATGTTCTGAATTCTGAGTTCCATAGGCCTCCTCTAATGGTCCTGAGAACTCTGAGCCTTATATGATAGTGACGTGAATTCATACAGGTCTTTGCTCTGCATATCATACATTCCTTGACTTAGCTACGATTTATGTGCCGGACATATGTGGATGCTCAGTAATGTTTATTGAGATTACAACAAATCGCCTCATTAAGGTTTTCTATTTGCCAAAGGTATCTTTTCCCACAATCTCAGTGCTTTATAGCAGAAGTCAGGAAACCAAGGCCCACCACCTGCTTTTGTAAATAAAGTTTTATTGGGACACAGCCACATCTGTTTGTTTATTCAGAGTCTATCTCTGTTTTCATGTTATAGAGGCAGAGCTAAGAATCATCACAGACACCTCACAGACTGCAAAGCCTAAAACATTTGCTATCTGCCCCTTGACAAAAGTTTTGGTTACCCCTGTTTTACAGCAAGGAAGTCCAAATTTTCTCATCTGCAATGCAGAGGTAATAATAATAAGAACAACAACAACTAATATCACAGAACTGTTGTGAGGATCGGAAGCAGATGTAAAATTGTCCCGTACATCTGTAAAATTATATTAGCGGGTATAAAATTGTTCTGTAAACGGCATCTACCTGCACAAAACACGGGGTCAAGATTAGGCTAGAAATCTCAAGTGACAAGTGTGATAATGTGACAAGTGTGAACATTCACTTGAGGGATGGCCTGTCCCATCTAAGTTGACACCTGGTAAACATACAGTGCTGCACAAATACGGAAGTCAAATATCTGCCCACAGGAATCCAATTCCCCCGCCCTCCAGGGCAGACTCTCTGGATATGACATTAATTCAGATAGGGCTTGGCTGCGGGAGAGAATGAAATAGGCCCCTGAATGTTCCTGTTCCTCATTTGTGATAAACACTCTGAGGAGTAAGGAAGTCCTTTAATTAATGCCATGGGCAGATTTGCATAACTGCTGCTTGTGGTAGATAAGAATGATTTTTTACTTGATTTGACAGAGCTAACAGCAAACTCCAAAATATTTTCAATTAGCCTCCTAGCTAGTTATCAACATGGATCTCACACTTCCTAAGGTGGGCCTCCAGGTCCTGTGGAAGTGGCACGTTTTAAGACCCAGGGGAAGTGTGGGTAATGGGGGAGGCTGGTGGGGACAGAGCCCTCGGTTTATAAGAAAGAAGGAGGCAATTTATTGTGACTGAGCTGGAAGAGGTGTTCGTCACCAGGGCAGGGCTGTGCTGGGATTTGAAGGCCAGGCAGATCCTGGCTGCAGGCTGCCTATGGATGGGGATGGTAGGATGGAGGGGGGTGCTCTCCTAATAGTGGGTAGGAAGCACAACTGCCATCATCAAGCTAAGCTTTTTCATTCATCTTAATGAGATGTGAAAGGGGGAGTCATGTGGGGTAAGCTTGACCCCCCAGGTTCCTCATACCCACTTGGCTGTCCTCCCCCACTCCACACTGCATCAGCACCTCACATTCCATCAGCCACCCTCACTGCCCTCATCACACTGAACCTGGGAAGGAGACAGGGATCTTAACAGTCTGTGCAGAGGGGGAAACTGAGGTCTACGAGGTACACACATGGAGGAACGTGACTCTCCACCCTGCAGTCTTCTCCACCACACTGCCTGCTATAATAATGGCCTCATGGCTCTCCAACCCTGGACTACAAAACTCTGGGCTGGTCCTTCTGATCCTAGTGCCTGCAGTGAGGGTGGATGTCTGCTAAGGACCAGACTTCCTGTCTGAGATCCCCCCCAGGTGGTGCCCCCAAATCCTGCTCCGTGTATCACTGACACATGCATCCTGGCAGGTAAGCCCCTGTTTGCTCAGATGGTAAAGAATCTGCCAGCAAGATAGGGACCTGTGTTCAGTTCCTGGGTCGAGAAGATCCCCTGGAGAGGGGAATGGCTACCCACTCCAGTATTCTTGCCTGGAAAATCCCATGGACAGAGAAGTGTAGCAGGTTACAGTCATGGGGTCACAAAGAGTTGGACACGACTGAGGGCCTAACACTTGGACTTGAATCTTGCCAGGCCTGGGGCTGAACAGCAACAGGGACAGCAGGGCACAAACTTCAGGAGGTGCTCACTCTCAGGGTCATCAATTACCTAATATGAAGATTGAAATGAAATAAAGTGCTTCTTTAGAAGCAGATAAATAAAGTGCTGGCACACAGAAAGTGCTATAAAACCATTCACTGTTGTTATTAGTAGTAGTAGCCTTAGTAGGAGTAGTGCTGAGAGAATCTGTTTCTTCTTCTGTTAACTAGAGATGAAATTAATTTTTGTCAGTGACTAGACTGTGACTGTTGTAAAGCTACACGAATTCAAGCCATTGTTCCCAAAGGTCTGACACTACTTTGGGGGTTCAATTGTCCCTGAATGACTGATACTTAGCTTTGTCCTATTCACAGCCACAAGCAAATCCTGACCCTGCCCTGCCCCTCTTACAAGCCAGGAAATTTGGACTCCATGCTGGAGCTAACTGCAGATTTCAAGCTGGAAGTGATACTGCAAATCTATGCTTGATGAAGACCTCTGTGGTGGTGTGATTAGACCAGAGAAGGCCAGACTTGAGGCAGGGAGACCAGTTAGAGACAAGTGAACAGTCCTGGCAAGAGACAATGAGGTCTGAAGTAGGGCAGTGATAGTGGGGCCAAGAAAGGACCAAGCAAGAGAGTGTAGATGAGGAAGTAAAATCTGTTCATCACTCCTGGAAAAACAACTGTGAATCAGTGATACCATCTTTATCCCCCAAAGCAAACAGATCCTTCATTAGTGCTAGCAATTGGGAGCTGTGTGAGGTTTGGTACCCACTAGCTGCTAAACATGCATATAAAAGGAAGCGGACCATATGCTGTGATGAGTTTATGCCAATTGGCCCACTCAGATATATACTGCTTTAATTTTAACACTTTATTTGAACAAAAGTCTACTTCTAATGAAGCTTAGGATTCCCAGAGTTGCTTGCTGCTAGCCAATTAGACTTGATTTCTTTCCTCAGTGATGAAATGTCTGTTTCAATAAGTATGGCCAGGATTCAGATGTCAACTCACCAGAACAGGAAACTTCATGGACAGATGGAATGAGATGTCTCTGAAGGCAATGAGTTCTCTGTCACTGGAAGCATTCAAGAAAGACCTAGAAGACCACTTGATGGAGTTGTTGCAAAGAAGATTCAAACATCAGAAGGTAAGTGGGATGGGGATATCAGACTTGACGACCTTTAAAGTCTTTAAGAACCATGAAATTCTAAGAGGTTGAATCACAAATGTAGTATTTGACTGATCAGGGGAAGCCCATAATCACAGTAGAGTCAGAATGAGGATCTAAGATTTTTCAAGCAAATCCAGAAGTTATAAATGCCTTAAAGAAGAACTCTGGACAACCCATGGGCCAAGATAGCCTTAGGGCATGTGAATGGAAAGCTCATCCTAGAGTCTGGCTCTTTGACAATCTAGAGGTGTGGGATGGGGTGGGAGGCGGGAGGGAGGTTTGAGAGGGAAGGGATATATGTATACCTATGGCTGATTCATGTTGCTGTACAGCAGAAACCAACACAAGATTATAAAGCAACTACCCTTCAATTGAAAATAAATAAAAAGAAAGAGTCTGGTACAAAGGAGAAACTTCTTTTAGGAATAAGAACTAGGAAAACACTTTGGTTTTCCTTTTTATATAACTAACCATGTGTCTCCTTTCACTTTGATCCTTACAAACATAATTTGCACATGAAAATAGCAACCATGCTTGTTTATCATCAGTGGTCTCTCCTATCCTACCTTACACCATTCTGGCCTCTTATTTTAACGTATACTTTTCCTAGACCTAATACTGTTTCTAAGCCATAGTTTGCCTTCTATTGCTTCCTATAAACTACCTCAACTGCTCTGAGAAACAAGAAGGAAATAAATAAGAAAATAAGTAATAAGCCACCACCTGGGATGCCAATTGTTGGAGTCCATTGGTAAATTGTGAGGAAACAGCAGGGGAAGCATTACTCTGGGAGTCACTTGAGTCATCAGCATTCCTCTGCTGTGGTGGAAGTGTAGGGAAGATGCTTCCTGAACTCAGTCTCCCTTTCTGTAAAATGGACTGAAGCACTGGGTGGGATTAGGCTTTGGCTCCCAAGACCTCCTTCTAGTTCCTGCTCAGGTTCCCAGGTACATCTCCAAATGCTCTCCCTCTACTAAGTTCAGGCTGCCCCTAGACTTTGAGGTTCCCTGCCCTAGACAGCATCCTAGCCTTTTTATTTATTTTTTTAAAACAACACATGTATACGGTATTCATTACATTTCTTGCACTATTTTGAATGCTTTCATGTAGTAGTTAATTTAAATTTCATAATGATATTGTGACAGAGGCACTCTTTATGCCCATTATAAACAACACTGAGGCCTTCGCAGATTAAAAAGTCATCCCTGGTGGCTCAGAGGTTAAAGCATCTGGCTGCAATGTGGGAGACCTGGTTCGGTCCCTGGGTAGGGAAGATCCCTTGAAGAAGGAAATGGCAGCCCACTCCAGTATTCTTGTCTGGAGACTCTCATGGACAGAGGAGCCTGGTGGGCTACAGTCCACAGGATCGCAAAGAGTTGGACATGACTGAGCGACTTCACTTTCACTTTCAGTAATTGACCGAACCAGATTTAAAACCCAGTCAACTAAGCTCTGAATTCAAGCTCTTAACTACATGTTCCTTCAAATCCAATCACTGCTGCTACTGCTAAGTCGCTTCAGTCGTGTCCAACTCTGTGCGACCCCAGAGACGGCAGCCCACCAGGCTCCCCTGTCCCTGGGATTCTCCAGACAAGAACACTGGAGTGGGTTGCCATTTCCTTCTCCAATGTATAAAGTGAAAAGTCAAAGTGAAGTCACTCAGTCATGTCTGACTCTTAGAGACCCCATGGACTGCAGCCCACCAGGCTCCCCATCCATGGGATTTTCCAGGCAAGAGTACTGGAGTGGGGTTTGGCTCAACTCCCCATCCTTATGATAAACCCTAATCTGGATTATCAACTCTCCCGGATTACTGCCTTCCTGCCACCCAATTAAGCAAGGACTTTTCTGAATACCTACTCTGGGTCAAGCTCTGTGCTGCACTGGGGACAGGAGTCAAACATATATCTCATTCAGCAGAATCCAGAAAGAAATTAAATAGATGCTATGTGGAAGGTCCAGCAATGGGCTATGTCAATGGTACTTTCATTGGTGAAGATGGTGATAGAAGAGGATGGAGAAGAGCATTGCAGGGGGAGGAAAAAGCATGAACAAGGCTGTTCTGGATATGAAAGTACAAGGTATGTGTCCCACAGTCTGGCTCTTGGCTTTCTCTGCAGTCCAGTCTTAGATCACTCTTCCCATTTAACTGTTATTAACATATTTATTGAGGTAAGTCAAGCGATGTTCTAGGTCCTGAGGATACAGGAATCAAGAAGACAGCTTCATTCATGACCCTTACAAGGTAATGCTGCTGCTAAGCTGCTTCAGTCGTGTCCGACTCAGAGAAGGCCTCTTTGATAACATTCAGCACAAATTCACATAGAATGAAGGAATGAGCTATAAAGACATCTTGTATGAGGATGTCATAGGTAGAAGGGAGAAAAAAATGCAGGTGTCCAGAAAATGAACTATGTTTGCCATTTTTGAACAGCAAAATGAGGCTGATGGGAGAGGGGGAGAGGAAGTGGGAGGAAATGAGATCTGAGCTCCAGTGGGACCCTGGACCATGTGGGGTCTTGTGCACTAGAGTAAGGACTTGGGATTTTGCAGTCCCTACAAAAGGAAGCACTGCAGGCTGTTGTGGGTGGAACCATGATAGCCACATGAATCTTTCTAAATCTCCTTCCAAAGCCAAGTTCTGTTCTACCTCAGGGCCTTTACCCAGGCTGTGCCTTCTGCCAGGAATGACCTCCCAAGTCTCTCTGCTGAGCCATTTCCTATTCCCCTAATGCAGTCTCTCAGGGAAGCTGGTCTTGACCCTCCCAAATAGATTAGATTCCTCTGCTGAACAATCTCACCATCCTATACTTCCCTTTTTGTGGCACTTATCAAAACTACATTACATAATATAAACCATTATATAATATAACTTTCATTTATTACTGTTTCTCCCACTAGACAAAGTCAGCTCCATGAAGCAAAACTGTGTATATTTCCTCTTTACCTCTGCATCTTCAATTCCTAGCACAGAGTCTGATTCTTAAAAAATACTCAATAAATATTTGCTTAATGAATGCAAGAATAAATGAAATGAAAGATAAGGATGAGAAGGCAGGTTGGAGCCTCTAATTCTGGGCTGGTAAGCAATTTTGGCCTACAAACAAATTAAAAAGGTCACACGGCAAGCATGTGAGGGGTGTGGTTCAAGGTACAAACAGGTCAAGCTCCTGATGGCTATGAGTAGGAGAGATGGGAAGGTATTCAGACTAGAGGCTAAAAGAATATAAAGCAATTTTAAAAACTGCTTGGTGGACTCCCCGCCCTGTGTAAAACTCTCATATCAAGAGAAAATATACATGTTATAGATGCTTTCGTGAATCTGAGGATTCACAAAGGCTTTAAGGTATATCCCAAGGGATTCCTCTGTGGATGGTGATCACAATCAGCTAGTAGTATGATCAAACAACAACAAAAACAAGTGATAAATTTTACTATATGGGAATCAAGAGAACTTGGTTCATTCATTCATTCACTGTTCATGCAATGAATATTGATTATTGACCACAAACTGGGGCTAAGCCTTGGAGATGCACTGGGTTTAGGCTTTGCCTGTTGCCTACTAAGTATATAGACTTGGACTAGTCACTTAACCTCTCCATATAAGAAGGAAAAGAGCTCTCATTTATACGGGAGTGGTCTTCCCTATTAAAGAGAAATAATAAGCCCTCCAGTACTTGAGCTGTGCCTTCACATGGGAGGAGATGATATAATAAAAGCCCTAATTTTGTCCCTTTAATTTCCTTTCCCTCTCGAGTTCTCACTTTGATTCTAGCTAACACACTCAAAAAGTCTAGAAAGTTGTCATCATTTGCTTTGTGGCCTAGCAAAATCTCTACTTATTCCTTAAGGCCCACATCAAATGTCAGAGCTCTTGACACCTTGCCTGGCTCCCTGCTCCATGAATCCCTCCCATCCTGCCCTACACAGTACACTGGGTTTTATACGGCTGACCACTCCTTGTGACTTACAGTTGGGCTCATCTGAGAACTGTGCCTTCTCCCTATTTCCCCAGCCTCTGGCTGAGAGTCTGGCCCAGAACAACATTCTCTGCAGCTAAATGGGTAAAAAGTTACTACTAGGCCAGCAGAATAGCTGGCAAACCATGCTGGGGTAAGAAGTTCAGACAGACTTACTACAACCAGAAAGATGAGACTTGTTAACTAAACCAGCCAAGAATATAATTTAGCCTTTCTGGATACGGAGGAAAAGATGACGGCAGCTTATTAAGCCATCTATGTGGATATGCTCAAGTCTCCAGATGGAGTTTCAGCCCAAGGTGACATATCCTTGATGCCTTTCAGGCCTTGGGCACCTCTGACTTAAGCTTGTTAATACCTTTTCTAAAGTTAATAATTAAGGGACAAATACAAGACATAAATTAAGTCAAGCAGAGTAGTCTCATGTATATCAAAGCTATGTATCTCACTACACTTTCACTTTGTCTAAAGAACAAATTTTTGTTTGTTGAATACTACTCTTTGCAGGCTTTGTGCTAAATGTTTTATGTATATTATATAAAACTAATATAGTGCAATGGAGGAAATTGTTTTGTTTTTTGATTTTATTAAAGTATCGCTGGTTTATGCTGCTATATTAATCTCTGCTGTGCAGCAAAGACGTTTAGTTGTGTTGTGCTGTGCTCAGTTGCTTCAGTCATGTCCAACTCTTTGCGACCCCATGGACTGTAGCCTGCCAGGCTCCTCTGCCCATGGGTTTCTCCAAGCAAGGAGTGGGTTGCCATGCCCTTCTCCAGGGGATCTTTCCAACCCAGGATAGAACTCAGGTCTCCTGCATTGCAGGCAGATTCTTTACCATCTGAGCCATACAGGAAGCCCAAGAATACTGGAGTGGGTAGCCTTTCCCTTCTTCAGGGGATCTTCCCGACCAAGGAATCAAACTGGTCTCTTGCATTTTAGGCGGATTCTTTATCAGCTGAGCTACCAGGAAAGCCCATGTATCTATATACTTTTCCATATTATTTTCCATTATGGTTTATCATAGGATATTGAATATAGTTTCCTGTGTAACTATTTGGTAGGACCTTGCTGTTTATCCATCCTATATATGTTAGTTTGCATCTGCTAATCCCAAACTCCCAATCCTGAGGGTGGTTGTTTTTATATACTCCCTTGGGATATAAAGGGAGCGTTTTCTCCCTCTCTCTTTCAAGGAGAAAAGTTGAATTGTATGCAATATTTTGATAGAGCATTTGAGTGAGAGATGAGACCCCCAAAGACATACTGAAGTAACAACAGATGAGTTTAGACCTTTTTCTGATAATAGGCAGATGTTTCCTTAATGGCAAGGCTTTTGACCTGCTGAGTAACAAGATGACTCTGGATGTGCAATGATGTGCAAGTTTGGGGCAGAATTGAATTGTTCAGAAATAATAGAGGAGAGGCTGACGACTGTGTTCTGGAGAGATCCTGGGGAATGTTGGGATTTCCCATCTTTCCTGGGAAATCAGCAGAAAATTCTTCCTTATTCCCCAATGCTCTTGGGACATGAGGATTATTTGACAGGACAGAAAGAAAAGCTAAGATCAGGAAGTCAGCAAACATAGGGGAATAGTCATAAGGATTAAACCTAAACAAGTTTAATCCACAACCCTATGAGGAAAAATGTACTAACTCATCTTACAGATGAGGAAACCGAGGCTTATACAGCTTAACAAACTTGTCCAACATACACAGATAACAGTGCCTGGGAAGCCACTCAAAACACATCTGCTTGATTCCAGTGCCTATAATTTTTAACTCTAGGAGACACTTTCCTCTATGATTCAATGACTTTCTGCCTATCAAAAGTTTGATAAGTTTGGTTACTGCTCTCCTTAATTTTATTTTAAGCCATATTAGCAACTGGAAAAAACAGTTGTACACAGAATAGCAGGGGAGAGATGCTTCTTGCCACGGGGTGTAAATAGCCTACTGATCTCCCATCTTCATAAAGGGGCTAGAAGTGAATCTTCAGCAGGAGGAGTAATTGCATGTAAGGGAGGGGAGCAGACATGGCACACATGGGCACATGCTGCTGAAAATGAGATGGGAGTTATCACTGCCATAGTCTCGACAACCGCCCACTATGGAATGACATCACTGCCAAAGCCCAATTAGCTCAGAGAGGACCCTGGCACTGGATGATGTTCCTTCAAGATGGCATGATATTCCAAATATAAACTGGGTCTGCACTGGGCGATGATTCAAGAAATCGTATTGGCCAGTTCACAGGACAGCTTGGCAACTAGAAATCCTTTAAACAGTCTTTTGAAAGTGTATCACCCCCTAAACAGACAGAGGTATAATTATACCCCAGATTCCTCAGTAAACATTTAGAAGAAGAAATGCAGAGGTTTTCTGTAAATGGTGTGGTTGTATCATAAACTATACTTAAAGAAGATAAAGGAAAAGTTTATCAAGATGCATCATCTTCTGGAGTTGCTTTGTCTTTTCACGAAAATAATTGTTAAACACTTAAAACAGAAAAAATTCCTCACATTTTACAGCTCTTTACACTTTACTCCATACTTTTATGTACTTTATTTGATTTTACCCTCACAACAACTCCATGTGATTATTGTTGCCATTTTATAGATGAAAACCTCACACTTAAACGTGTTAGTTGCTCAGTTGTAAATGACTCTTTGTGACCCCGTGGACTGCAGTCCTCCAGGCTCCTCTGTCCATGGAATTTTCCACACAAGAACGCTGGAGTGGGTAAGCCATTCCCTTCTCCAGGGGATCTTCCCAACCCAGGGATCCAACCTGGGTCTCCATGCATTGTAGGCAGATTTTTTACCCTCTGAACCACCAGAGGATCTTTTAAGGATCTGAGAGCAGGAATTTTGCATCACTCTTCTTTGTGCCGTCAGCATGTTTCCTAGAGCCTGACATATCACAAGGGCACTATAACTGCGAACAGAATGGAATACATTGGAAGATAACTGAGTGACTCGCCCAAGCTAGAGAGCAACAACAGAACTCACAGCTCAGCACCCATTATCTGATGTGCTGCCACATCATTCAACCAAATGTTTACCATCCACCTGTTTTGTGCCTGGGCCTAGAATAAACTGGAGGATCAGAAAAGCATGGAAGAAGGCCAGATGTAAAAGAAGCAGAAGATATGGTTCCTGAATATGTAAATGGACGATGGCCAGACCATACATACAGATACAACTCTGACCCACAATCAGCAGCCATCAGTCTAGGAAGTCAAATAACTCCTATAGCCATCAACCCCAAATGGCAGGAATTGATCGATAAACAGACAACTTTTCCCCTATTTTTGTTCTGACTTTCAACTTAGGACTAACCAGAAAAAAGCCAAATATGTACTACTAGCCAGTCACATAGGCTGGCCCACCCCTAGTTAGCCCATCTCCAGCCTTCTTGTGCCAACAGCCTCCAAGCAGGACATAACATTCTTACCTTTTCCCCACTATGAAGCTTTTCACTCTGCCTGCTTTTGAATCTCTGCCAAACCCAAGTGATGGTGGCTGATTCCCTTGCTATTGCAAACTCCAAATAAATAGCTTTTCTTATTTTCATTTGGGTGGTGTTGGTTTATTTATACATCTGTGTTTAAGGAACTTATACTACAACGAAGAAAGAAGGAAGACATATATGTAGGAAACAATAAAACAACAGTATGAAACACTGCCAAAATGAGTGGTCAACTACTTGATAAAATAAGGATTCTTTTTCCTAGTAGTGCAAAGAAATCAGTTACAGCTATCTGGAGGAAGCATTCTATTACCAAGATTGACTTGTCTCAGATAAGGGGTCTAGAGGCGGCCTGATGGACAGGGTGTGAGGAACACCCAATCATGAGATGTCCAGAGATGATCAGGTTTCCCAGACTCACTGATTACTATGCATGTCTATAGATCAACAGAGTCTCTAAAAGACCATAGATATCTCTATTGTCAACTGAAAGACTAGAGAACCCACATCCTCTTCCAGTTAAAAGGTGTAACCTTGAAAGATAAGCAACTGTAGGAGATGAAAATTCAGATACATAAGAAGGGTGGAGAGTTAGGTGTTCAGGAATGTGGGTGATAATGAACTTTTGGAAAAGTACAGGGAAATCCTATTAGAAACACAAGATTCTTCATCAACTTGATACAACATTAATTCATTTAATAATTATTGAGCAGATAAGTGGTATCAAGTATTTTTCAAGAAGCTAGAGATATAATAGAGAATAGCATGGACTATCACTCATAGCCCTAAAAATTACTTGCTGTAAGTTAACATTTAAAAGCAAAGGAAGAAAAATGTCAGGAAAATTCTAAATCAGATCATAACAGAGTTTTACATAAAAGATATATGAAGTATCCAACAGGAGAGGCAACCCATGTATCTATCCTTGGATATTTACACACCAATGCCCAAAGTATGGACATAAAAAAAAATCGCCCTAAAATGTTAACATCAACTAGGAAGTAGAACTTAATAAGACTTATGTATCAGTCTTGGTGTCAACCGACTTTAAACTTCCATCCTTCCCATCCTCCAAAGGCCATCAGAATATTATCTTAACTCTGAAATAGTTGTGACCACGTTACTCTCCTGCTGAAAACATTTTAGTGACTCCTCATTACCTAGTGCATGTATTTCAAGGGCCTCTGTTAAGTGGCCTCAGTAAATCTTCCAATGCATTCTTCCAAAAACCCCATCCCCCAAGATCCCTTGCTCCATTCACTCTAGATCTGTGTTGTCCAATATGGTAGCTTCTAGCCACGTGTGATTATTTCAATTTAAATTGATTAAAATTAAATGAAAGATCTAACTCCTTAGTTGTAGTGGCCACATGTAAAGTGCACAACGGTCACATGTGGCTACCATGTCACACAGTAAGATATATAACCATCATCATTGAAAGTTTTATCAGACAACACTATTCTAGACTGATCACCAGTCTCTGAACACATCTTTGATTCCTTACTTCTGTGCCTTTAGTAATTCTGATCCTTCTGTCTAAATTGCCATTCCCCATCTCTAGCTAAAAGAATTCTAGACATCATTAAGTTTTCCATTCAAATGTCACTTCCTCCAGGAAGCTTTCCTGAGTAAAAATGAATGCTTGTCCTCTGTGTTCCTTCAAACTACATGGAACCACTATTTTGTCACTAATCTTACCTGCCGTGAGCTAAAGTCCCTGCATAAGTAACTGTTTCCTCCAACAGACAAAAGTTCTTTCAGGGCTTTGTATCTGATAAACTGTCTTACACATAGTTAAGGACCAAACATTTTTTGACTTTCTGTTAATTCCTGGTTGAACTGAACTCCTGACTAAAACAAAGCAATGGGAAATAGAATGACAATACCCAAAGGAAGGAATGAATGGTAGGTAGAATGATGCCCCCACAGCCAAAGATGTTCATGTCCTCATCCCCAGAATCTGTAAATATATTAGGATAAATGATAGAGGAGGAAAGATGGTTACAGATAGCATTCAGGTTGCTAGTCAGCTGACTCTAAAATAGGAAGATTATCCTGGATTGTTCAGGTGGGCCCAAAGCAATCACAAAGGTCCATAAGAGTGGAAAAGTGGGGTAGAACAGAGAGACCCAGAGAGATGCTAGTGTAATGATTTGGTCGAACATCAAATCAAAGGATTTGGCCTTTGAAAATCTAAGAAGGAGGTCATAAGCCAAAGAATGAGGACAACCTCTAGAAGCAAGGAAGGGATCCTTCTTGGAACCTCAGAAAGACACCTTGAGTTTATCCAGTGAGACCCATTGTGGACTTCTGACTCCCAGAACTGTAAGATCTTAAATTTGTAATTTTTAAGCCATTCAGTTCAGTTCAGTTACTTAGTCGTGTCCGATTCTTTGTGACCCCATGAATCGCAGCACACCAGGCCTCTCTGTCCATCCCAACTCCCGGAGTTCACCCAGACCCACGCCCATGGAGTCAGTGACGCCATCCAGCCATCTCATCCTCTATCATCCCCTTCTCCTCCTGCCCTCAATCCCTCCCAGCATGAGTCTTTTCCAATGAGTCAACTCTTCGCATGAAGTGGCCAAAGTATTGGACTTTCAGCTTTAGCATCATTCCTTCCAAAGAACACCCAGGACTGATCTTTACGATGGACTGGTTGGATCTCCTTGCACTCCAGGGGACTCTCAAGAGTCTTCTCCAACACCATAGTTCAAAAGCATCAATTCTTCAGTGCTCAGCTTTCTTCACAGTCCAACTCTCATATCCATACATGACCACTGGAAAAACCATAGCCTTGACTAGACGGACCTTTGTTGGCAAAGTAACATCTCTGCTTTTCAATATGCTATCTAGGTTGGTCATAACTTTCCTTCCAAGGAGTAAGGGTCTTTTAATTTCATGGCTGCAATCACCATCTGCAGTGATTTTGGAGCCCCCAAAAATAAAGTCTGACACTGTTTCCACTGTTTCCCCATCTATCTGCCATGAGGTGATGGGACCGGATGCCATGATCTTTGTTTTCTGAATGTTGAGCTTTAAGCCAACTTTTTCACTCTCCTCTTTCACTTTCATCAAGAGGCTTTTTAGTTCCTCTTCACTTTCTGCCATAAGCCATTTTTTTAAATGTCATTAAATTGTGGTAATTTGTTACAGCGGCAATGCACAGTGGCAAAGGAATATCATGAGTCAAGATGCATGATTTGTGCATGGATCAAAAACTGACAGTATTTCTATTCTTCATCTAGCACTTTACCTCCAAACATCTGTCCTATGAAAACAATCAGAATTCTCATAAAGGTTTATATCAGGATGTTCATTCACAGCATTATTTATGCCAGTAAAAAGTTCAGTAAGAAGGGATTGACAGCTATCCACACAACACAGTATTATGTGGCCATAAAAATATCAGTTCCTTGAAAAAGATTCAGTGACATGGGAAAAGCTGATGATAGAGTTTTAAAAGCAGGATACAAAACAATATATGATACTAGTTTTGTGAAAGTTGAAGCAAATGTTAATGATGGATTTAAAAAAAGGGTTCTAATGTTAATGATGATAATCCTTGTGGAATAAGATTATGGGAAATTTTTGGTTTTCTACTTATATGTTTTGAATCTTCCAGTTGTTCTATAATAAGCATGATTAACTTTTATAATCAGAAAAACAAGCAATTTTCTTATATAAAGCAAGCCCCTCAGGCAACAAGAATCACAAAATTAATCATGCTTTTGACTGAGTATTCTCATTCATGAAAATGTGTCCCAAGGAAACAATTCAAAAGAAGAAAAAATCTTATAAGTAAAAAGGCTTTCATAGTACTGTTACTTATAATAGTTTAAAATTGAAAGCCACCTGAATACCCAGCAAGTCAATTATGATAAAGCAAATTATAATATATTTGCTTGATAGAATATTGGGAGGTCATAGAAATAATTAATATAAAGACTATCTTGGAATACAGAACCGACAGAATAATGCAAACCAAACAGTTCGAGCAAGAAAAAAAGTTTACAATTATAATAACTCCATATACATGTGGATAAAGACAGGAAAAGAGGAGTTATAAGTAGTTTCTATGCTAAGGAAAAGAGGATTTGAGCATAATTTGTAAAAAGTTGTTTTGATAGTAAATACAATTATTTGATAAAGACATACAACATCATGTCAATCAAGAAACCTGAGGAATAAAGACTGGTTCAGTTCAGTCACTCAGTCGTGTCTGACTCTTTGTGACCCCATGAATTGCAGCACGCCAGGCCTCCCCGTCCATCACCAACTCCCGGAGTTCACTCAGACTCATGTACATGGAGTCGGTGATGTCATCCAGCCATCCCATCCTCTGTAGTCCCCTTCTCCTCCTTTCCCCAATCCCTCCCAGCATCAGAGTCTTTTCCAGTGAGTCAACTCTTCGCATGAGGTGGCCAAAGTCCTGGCGTTTCAGCTTTAGCATCATTCCTTCCAGAGAACACCCAGGGCTGTCTTCAGAATGGACTGGTTGGATCTCCCTGCAGTCCATGGGATGCTCAAGAGTCTTCTCCAACACCACAGTTCAAAAGCACCAATTCTTTGGTGCTCAGCTTTCTTCACAGTCCAACTCTCACATCCATACATGACCACTGGGAAAACCATAGCCTTGAGTAGACGGACCTTTGTTGGCAAAGTAATGTCTCTGCTTTTCAATATGCTATCTAGGTTGGTCATAATCCTTTCAAGGAGTAAGCGTCTTTTAATTTCATGGCTGCAATCTGGTTAAGAGAATTGAAATAATAATGATACCAGAAATAGAAGCCATATCTGTGAGAAAGGACATGTGAGACCACCCACACAGAGACCACCCACACACTTTCATTCATCTACCCAGTAAATACTTATTGAGCATTTCCTCACATATTAATAAAACCATAATGAATAATGAGGGAAGAGAAACATAAAATTTAGAGTTTGAGCTACTTTTGGGGAAGTAGGTAAGTTCTTTTGAGGAGGGGAACCCAGATAGTTTCATAAGGATTGATCATTTTTTAAGCTATTTCTTAAACTGGGTACATGGATTTTTTTTTTTTTTAATTCTTCTTCTGATGTTTCACAAGTGCTTACTACAGTGTCTGGCACATATTGGCTCATGCAAGAAATTATTGCAGGATGAAACTTTTCAGTGGCTCCATGAAGAAAGCTCAATTCCTCAATATGGTGTACAGAACTGCTCTGGACCTAATTTATTAACACACTATGATATCCCACTAATCTACAACTACTCTTGCTCAATACTTGCCAAAAACACAGGAACCATTTGCTGCCTCTGAGAGTTTGTTTCTTCTACCTGGAATGATCTTCTTTACCCAGAAAGCGCCTAATCTCAGGCCAAGCTCACCATATCTGGTTTGTAAAACATTGTTGATCTTCCTAATTGCTTTCTCCTCTGTGTCCCTGTGGTGTTTCCCATATTTAATGCATTAGAACCTGACTTGCACTAATCTATTTCAGTCTCTCACATTAATGCTGTTTGCTAACAAAGTCCTCTTAGCTCCATTATATTTGCAATAACACTGTGAATTGTAATTAGCCCACTTAAAAAAGATGCAGAGTCGAGCTTCCCAAGGTCACATGATTGGTTAGATTCAGTGAAAGAGCAGGACTTGAACACTGGTCTTCATATCATGTGGCTCTGAAAGGACAGGGCTTTCAGGGCAAATGAGAGCAAAAAGAGGCTAAAAGGATAAAACTGAAGTCTCTAACAATAAGTCAGCACCTATAACATGAGAAAGACTATTTTCATGAGAATTAAGATAGGCCATGAAGACCTAATTCAGTGTGGTTTACTCTAGTTACACCTGTTAAAGTAAAAAGTGCATGCATGCGTGCTCAGTCACTTCTGCCATGTCTGACTCTATAGAATGGACTAAAAGAATGATCACAAAAAAATTTTTAACATCAAATGAATTCAACACAATGAGCCCTACATCTCACAAAGAGATTCCAAACTAGCAGTAAAGTCTCTAAATTAGGAACCATGTCCTATTTTTTCTCTTACTCCAAGAATCTAGAATAAAGTCCTAAAAAGGACTCAAAATATGCTGAATTAATGAATGAATGAAAAGAGATGCTATTATAAAACACAATAGTTTTTAGCTTTCCTGCAACTGTTTCTCCTTGGTCACTTGGCCCTTTGAGTTTAGGGGAATTGAACCTCAGTTTCTTAGTTGTTCAGATACTGAGGGATGTCTGTAATGTTCAAAACCCAAACAAAATATTCATTTGTTTGAACCAGTCAACAAGTACTTAGGCAGTAAACTGGATTTAAACAGCAGACACCTGCTTTATCTTCTACATTATCTTTAAGACATGTACATGTATTTGAGACATGTACAATGCCTGATTTGAAATAAACCCCAAAGCCACAGATCCAAAGAAGAGAAAATATACAAAGCAAGAAACCTTGACTTGCCATAGATAAATGGCTGGCTCTGATGAAATTAATAGTAATTCAGAGAAAAAGAAACCACTGAAAAACTCCAAGGCTTTGAACCATCCCATTGAGCACCAGTAGCTATCCACTTTATAAGCTGATCATAGAAAACATATTTTTGGAAAACTAGTCACTGGACAAATCAACCTTTAGCAAATTCTTTTTTGTGAACTAATTTTTAAAGAATTGACCCAGAGCCAAGGCTGGATAGTTGGACTCAGCACCGTGCGGGGTTTCACAGCCTAGTCTGGGGAGGGAATTCTTAGTTCATGATTGACCATGGTTCTGGGATACACTTCAGGCAAAGAACAGGTGTAGGTTGAAGTAAATTGACTAAAAGGCAGTGTTCTCAATAAGAAAGGATTTAAAGGATGTGCCAAGGCATATCTATCCTGGAATGGGCTGAGGGGATTGCCCCAGCTGCCTTCTCTCTGTGCCTCATTGCAGGTTATCCTTTAGCCACAGAGAGGAGGGTGTAGACAGCAATCATTCTCAAAGAACTAGAGTTAGAGCACCCATACTACAGCTCACATGTGCAGTTATTCTGATGGGTTCTGCCATTCCCAGATCCAAACTTCACTTACTCATTCTCTCATTTAATAAATACTTAACAAGTGTCTATGTCCTGTCTGAGAGGCTAAGAACACAGTAATGAACAATACAGACAAGGTTGAGATGCTTACCAATCTTACATTCTAGAAGGAGGAAATAGTAATAAGAAAATATCAGAGACTGTGAAAATTGAAAGCTTCAAAAGTCTTTGCTACCACGGACAACAAGGTTCAACCTTCCCAGTGACATTAGACGAACACTTGCTGTTAAACTAGACGGATCAGCAGACCTACTCAGATGCTCAGTGGTCCCTGCAAGGATCTGATTGTGGGGGATGGTTAAGGGGATTTCTCTAACTATTTGGTCCAATTTCTAAATGGAAACTCACAGTGTTTGATGAATAATGAATGTGAATAATTAATGCATTTGAGAAAGGAAAATTTCTTACCTGTCAGTTACTTATCTTGGAGGTTACACATCCATCACTCCTCCCCCTAGGGGCTACACTCATCTCCATAGAAACTGGGGGAACCCAGAATGTTAATTATGCCTCAACGCCAGATTCCCCTGCTCAGAACGTGACTCACCAGAAGACTTTCTAGGGCTAACTTGTGCTGAAAAGTATAAAATTTAATTTATCTGACTTATTTTCAAAGCCACAAATAATGAAGTATTTTAATAAGCCTAAGAAACTATCAAAGGACTGACTCTGTGTGCCCACACATATGGGAAAGACTTGCACAGAAACACGTGCATTCTCTGGGAAAGACCGAATGGAAGAAACGATCCTTGACCCATTAGTGACTTTAGCAACAGCACCTGGAACAATGACAAACACACAGTAGATGCTCACTGAATATTATTTTTATTGCTGAATGTCATGTTGAAGGTTGTTGAATGAACTACGAGTTCTGTGCTGTGAGTTCTTATTTTATGGTGATATTGTACATAATATCCTTTTATACACTTTTAAAAATTTATTCCTTAAAACAACATGAAAAATAGGTACAAGTCCACAATACATTATCCATAATTTTTTAAAACTCTAAAAACTTCCCTGGTGGCTCAGAGGTTAAAGCGTCTGCCTCCAATGCGGGAGACCCGGTTCGATCCCTGGGTTGGGAAGATCACCTGGAGAAGGAAATGGCAAACCACTCCAGTATTCTTGCTTGGAGAATCTCATGGACTGAGGAGCCTGGTAGGCTGCAGTCCATCAGGTCACAAAGAGTCGGACACGACTGAGTGACTTTACATTACATTACATTACATAAAAACCAAAACTTTAGGGAAACTCATGGCAAAGCTTGATTTCAGATTAAATGAGCCTATGCATCATCTTTATATTATTTCCTTAAATATTGACATATTTTGCTATATCAATAATAGTATGATTGCTTTTGGAGTACTGCCCCGGTCATGCTGGGTTTGTGTTGACCTATATAGTATATACAATATACTACCTTTATAAAAATTCTGAAAAATTCAGAATTCCAAAATACATCCTTCCCCAAGAATTTTGGTTGGAAAAATTATGGACTCACAGTATCATCCAATAATGAAAGCTAAGCAATTTAGCCAATATCATGTTAGTAAGCAGATACTTAACCCAAAATTCTCTAATGGCAAATCTTTTGGGGTTTATTTTCCCCACCACACTAACCCTTCAAGAGAGCCTAAGTTAAGTATTTTGATAATTATTTATCCTATTAACATAAAGAGGTAAAATGATCAAAGGCAGCACACACTTGGTCAGTGCAGCAGAAACTGGGGAAGAACAAGTGGCATAGCATCTGGAGCTAGGTGCTCCCTGAAGGAAATGTCTTCTGAAATGCAATCTCATTCTCCAGTGCCATTTCAAGTGCATATGAATTAGCTGATCAAGGGTTGTCCTATAGGCGTCTTTGAATAAATCAGATACGATCAAACATGATACTATAATATCACATCCATTTTTTCTAATCATGCATCTTTACATTTATTTGAAGGTAAAAACTGAAGAGACAGCACACACACACACCAAATAATACGCAGATCCCCCTCTTGGGGAGAGAGAACAATAAGACTAAATTATAAAGTTGGTACTTTTATTAGTCAGGACAGTCTAAGTTATGCTGCAGTAACAACTTACAAGGCTCTGTGGCTCAAAACAAATGTGTTTCTTGCTCTTGTGCTGTGTGCTGTGTTTAATTGCTCAGTCCTTTGGACTCTTTGTAACGCCATGGACTGTAGCCGGCTAGGCTCCTCTGTCCGTGAGGATTCCTCTAGGCAAGAATACTTGAGTGGGTTGCCATGCCCCCCTCCAGGAGATCTTCTTAACCCAGGCATCAAACCCAGGTCTCCCACATTTCAGGTTGATTCTTTACCATCTGAGCCACCAGGGAAGATGCCAATCAGGAGGGCCTCCATTCATTGTAAGCACTCTGGGACCAAGGATGCCAACACAGCCACCCTCTCAAACATTGCCAGCTGTCTGACAGAAGGAAAGAGAAGCTAATAGAGCATGTACTGGCTCTTTAAGCTTCTACCTAAGCTTGTCACTTGTTGTCATTTCCACTCACACAATCCATTGGTCAAGTAAGTCATTCAGTCACACCTAACATCAAATGGGGAATAAGAAGAACAAAATTCATGACTTCTGAGATTTTCAATAAATTTCCCTATTCAATAAATATTTTCTTGACTGCCTTCTAGTGCTAAATCCTGTTCTATGTACTGGGGATAAAAGAAAAAGTTGTATTGAATGCTATAAAGAAAAGTAAATGAGGGTAAAAGCTGGTGAGCAATTGGGTTGGCGAGGAGGAGGTGAAAAGTAAGTCCAGGGAAGGAGTCTCTGAATGAGAAACCTGGAACAGTTGTGGGAGAGAGTGGGATAGGGAGATTCTGCTTTCAAGGCCAAAACAAGACACAAGGAACTCAAATCCCAAGAAAATCCAGAAGGATTCCTAAAATAGAGACTGAGGGGTAACACATCAACTGGTTGAATTTGTGGGGCTGAAATAGTTGAGTTCTTTCTCTTCAAGCCCCGTAATACACCACCCTAGTTCCTTCTTTTTCTGACTGAAACAACACACGCAAAAGAACACTTCCCTTTTTAGCCCATAGTCAAGTAACATACAAAAGTGCTTTACTTCAGGAGAGAAGAGCAATCAGCAAGGGTTCTGTGAACAAAATTAGCTACCATTACCAGCAGAACTTATACTCTAGGGAGTGTCCTAGGTGTTTTAGATACTTTGTTTCACTGAAGAGGGTTGTTGCAAAAAGAACAGACATATAGGACTAGTCCCTGGAGAAGGGAAAGGCTACCCACTCCAGTATTCTGACCTGGAGAATTCCATGGACTACAGTCCATGGGGTCACAAAGAGTCAGACAGGACTGAGTGACTTTCACTTTCACATAGGATTAGTATTACCATTTTTAAAATGAAGAGGCTATAAAGAGAGGTACCTGAATTTCTGGTAAGGCATACAGATTTTTTTATGTGTGTGTGGCAAAAAATATGGAGTCTGCCTCTCAAGCCTGCACTATAAATTACCATGAGACGTAGTAAACTTTAGAATTTGGGGAGGAAAACTTGTGGAAATCCTTATCCATATGATTCTTCCTTGATAAATTTAAAGATGGAATCACCTTTGTAATAGGAAAAAGGAACATTACTTAGGCCTCTTTGCTAAGACATCTGCAATGGTAATTAGGTTTTTCTATAGGTAAGAGTGAACTCATGGCTATTTCCTTACAGGTTCAAATAATTGTCCAAAGATCACTTTCTCAGACGGTCCTATTTAGAACTGTAGTGCCTCCTCAGCACTTCCACTCCCTCTCCTCTGGCTTTGTTTGTAGCATTTATGACCTTCTTATAAACCTTAGGATTTATTTGTTCACTGCTTGTCACCCACCACTAGAAAGTAAACCCCATGGTAAAGGAAATTCTTGTCTGCTTTGTTAATTACCTCTGTTTCGCCCAGAGCATAGAAAAGTGTCTTACACTTGATTAGTAATTATAAATGGTCAAAATGAATAAATGAATGAGTGGAAGGATTCAGAGAATTGTCTCTTACTTAAACAAGAGTTCTTTTTTTAAAAATTGAGGTATAATTGGGCTTCCCTCCTAGCTCAGATGGTGAATCTGTCTGTAAGGCAGGAGATCTCAATTCAATCCCTGGGTCAAGATGATCCCGTGGAGAAGGAAATGGCAACCCACACCAATATTCTTGCCTGGAGAATTCCATTGACAGACCATGGGATCACAAAGAGTGGGAAACAAGTGAACAACTAATCCACATACTTGACATTTAATATTAGTTTCAGATGTACAACATAATCATTCAATATTTGTGCCCTGCAAAATGATCACCACAACAAGTCTAGTTACCAATCCATCACCATATAGAGTTACAAAAATTTTTCTCTTGTGATGAGAATTTGTTAAGATATACTCTTTTAGCAACTTTCAAATACGCAATACAATGTGGTTGACTATATTCACCATGCTGTATATTACATCCTCGTGACTTATGTGTTCTTTAATTGGAAGTTTGTACCTCCTGACTCCCTTCATTTCACTCATTCGAGTTTTCAACCTGGGATACACTAATAGGCCCAGGGGTCTCTGTTAATGCTTAAAATTGCATAGGGAGAAAAGTGTATTTATGTGTATAGTCAGCATCTCAAATACGGCAACTCAAAGGTTAAAAACCATTTTGTTTGCTATATCCATCCATACAATAGGATATTATTTAGCCATAAAAAGAAATGAAGTACTGTTACATGCTACAACATGGATGAACTTGGAAATGGTATGCTAAGTGAAAGGAGCCAGACACAAAACACCACATGTTGTATGATTCCATTTATATGAAATGTCCAGAATAGGCAAACCTCTACAGACAGAAAGCAGTTTTGTGGCTGTCAGGGGCTGGAAGAGAAGGAGAAAGACTGCTTAATGGATAGGGGGTTTCCCCTTGAAGTGATGAAAATGTTCTGGAACCAGTGTTGATGGTTTTACAACATTACAATTATACTAAATGCCCCTGAATTGTACACTTTAAAATGGTTAAAATGGTAAATTTATGTTATATGTACTTCTTTTTAAAAGAAGAACCATGTTGTGAATAAGGGAAAGAAAGAGATGGTAAAGATGAGGCAGATCATCTCATATATCTAACAAGATGGATGGTGGAATCTAAGTTTGAAAAGCTGTCGGTTGCTATAAAACATTCTAATAATATATTGAATTGGAAGATTTATAATATTAGGAATAACAACTTATATTTGAACCAGGTTTTGCAGTTTTGAACAAATTTCCAAGCATATTCAAACTCCTAGGGAGCAAAAAAACTAGTGAGGTAGGCAGGTTAGATAAAATTCTATGATTGTCTCCATTTTATAAATGGCAATAATGAGGTTCAGAGAGGTTAAGTAATTTTCCCAAAGTCACATATGTAGCTGGCAAAGAGTAAATGAGGATCTAAATCCAGCTCTGTTTATGATTTGGGAAATTTTGTTCTTCTAGCTCTTTTCAACATTTTAATATCTTTCCAGAAATCACCAGTGCTCCTGTGGTAAGATTCTCCATGTGTGTGTGCTAAGTCCATGCTCAGTCATATCCAACCCTTTGTGACCCCATGGACTGTAGCCGCCAGTTCCTCTGTCCATAGGATTCTCCAGGAAGGAATGCTGGAGTGGGTTGCCATTTTCTCCTCCAGGGGATCTTCCTAACCCAGGGATCGAACCCATGTCTCTTACTTCTCCTGCGCTGGCAGGTGGGGTCTTTACCACTAGCACCACCTGAGAAGCCCAGAGGAGGTCAAAAGCCATGTTTCTTCTCTGACATCTGGAATCATATCATAACAGTGTGGTCACACTGGGTACTTCATTGTGAGCAGAAGTTCTGTCTAGAAATGGTACACAGCTATGATAAGTGAAAGTACTAGGAAAATAGTGTTACTGGTGTAAATGTGTGAGCAAGAATGTTATAACATGTGGGTCAATGGTAGGAAAAAGAGGTAATCAAAGCTAATAAATAAGCTAACAAATTCATCATCTTACCAATGAGAAAATTCAGGCACAATGGGGTTGGTAGCTTATCTAAGACACAGAGAGTTAGTGCTCAAGGTAAGACTTGAAGGCTCTGTGAACACACAAGGGTTCCTGGTGAACCAGCCTTCCAGCAGAGTAACTGGGAAGAGATCACTGTGTATTTACCCTCCAAGAATAAGATGACATTTATTATAAACAGAAAGGAAGAATTGGAGATTCTGTGATAATAAATGACCTACTGCATAAATTTAGCCTCAAATGAATTTATTTTCCATCTTAGTTGTCTCCATTGGGCTGAAGCACACTAACATGGTGGGCTTTTCTATCTTACCCAGGAGTAGTCAACTATGCAGAATTCACCAGTGATGTTTCATAAGCACGGTAGTGGCTGGGTGAATAACGCAGGCCCACAGTGTCACTTACATACACAGAGACACAGATGGTCAGAGCTGAAGGGGCCGTAGAGATCTGCCAGTATGGGGTTTCCCAGCCACAGTCACCTGACCTCCCTGAGCCAGCATCCAATGCCACCTTCCTTCTCAGAGACAGAGTTTATGTTTGGTCCCCTCCTGCTCCTCATCTTCTGCTCCCTAACTCTGAGAGAGGTTACAATGACTGGAGCATAGCCATCTTGGGGAAGACATGGAGGAGAAAACTTGAAAGACAAGAAGGAACTTTGTAGAGAAAAGTAACTTTAGCAAAGCTCTTCAGTGTGTGATTTGAGCTGGAAAGACCTTCAAAATCATGTAAACTAAACCTTCACTTCTTCCATGAAGAGACAGATGTTCCATGAAGGGAACAGACGTGACTTGTCCAAAATCACAGAGTCAGGAAGCAACAGAGCCTAGTCTAGACAGATCCTTCAAATCCTAGTCCAGGGCCTTTTCATGATACTTCTCAGTCTCCGTCATTCTTTTCAGGTGAAATAATCATGAGCAATAACACACCAGGGCCACACTGACACTGACCATACTATATATTGTTTTCACACTTCATAGGGTGTATTTTGACTCAGGACACATGCGTGAGGCCACGGGTTCTGTGTTATGCACCTGTATCTCTTTGTAACTAGTACTTCAGGGCTGTCTCATTGGAAATGCACATGATTTGCGATGGAATGGATGCTTTGGATGGGACAGGTGAGATGGGTAGAGTTCTAATATGGTTATTAATGTCTTTCATGACAGGTCACCCTGTCCTTAGGTGAAAGCCTTCTCATCTTCTTCCGTCTCCTCCACATTTTCCCCCTGTTGAAACTTTTTCAAGGGACCAAACTTTGTCTCTTGTTCTCTGTAGTGGGAAGGGAGTGCCCAAACTCTGGCAGCTAACAGCCTTGAATCTGGATGCTACCCTGACTGATTCTAACTGTATGATGTGGGTGAGTTACTTAACCTCGCTGAGATTTAACTCAGCCAGTTGTAAAAGTGTTGATAATACTGATCTCACTTGATTTTTCTGTGGAAGATATAATATATGTAAAATTTCTAGCATAATATGTGCTGCACAATAGCTGCTTAACAAATATTAAATTCCCCTTGCCTGGGAGATTCCTCACATCTCAGTGTCCATGGTTCTTTATTTACCCTTCACTAGTTTATTATGCATTATTTTAAAGATTATCCACAACCTTAGAATACTTCTGTTTTCCTCTAGATCATAAACTTTCCTGAAGGTGCTCCTATATCAGAGGAATCTTTGCATTTGCCCCTTCAAGATTTCTCACAGCATCTGGAATGATGCTTAGCACGAATGTGGCACACAGAATTTATTTTGCAGAATTGAAGCAAACATGTGTGGTGGTGATGGAGGAAGCACATACTGTATCAGGCCTTTTGGATAATTTGTCTGAAAAGTAACTGCTCCTATGCTGGTATCATGTGTTTCTTAATCGTATATCTGTTTCTCCAGCAAGCGTAGGTGACAAAGGTTTTTGACAGTGATGCCCCTCCATTAATAGTGAACATCTAAAGAGCTGACTCCTGCTCCATGAGTGGCTGAGCTGCGTTTCTGTTTTAGGTCTTCATGTCCCCAAGAAGAGGAAGTGGTATTTCAGGAATGGCAGATGACAAGGTGACATCACCCATCTCCGTCAGTGCTCATTTCATTTCTTCAATTTCAACAAACAAATGATAGAAAAGGTTGTTCCTTTATCACATGGGTGGCCTCTCTTTGTGTTTATTAAGGAAAATAGAGAAGGTTCTCCTCACTGTGCCCTTCACTACAGAGCTTCCCATTTCAGCACCTACCTCTTTGTCTCAACTTTCTGGAAGAGGGAAAGGCCAGTAACTGAAACTTAAGTGGTTAATTCACAGGTTGTATCTATCCAATATCATAATACAAAATAATTTTTAAATTGTTTTAAAAAATTAGAGTATTCATACCTATGCATTCCTAGGATAATAATAAAAATTAACAAATATCTGTAAATTATTATGCCCAGACAGCATTTATTGAGCTCTTCTTACAATCAAGTCATTGCGCTTTAGGTTCAATTACTCTGTCCACCCCTCAATCAGTGATTTCTATGTACTATTGTAATTGTTTTTCTGTTCTGTATATTTTAACTAAGATATGTATTTTGCTTTCTAAGACATAATGCTGTTGCAAACTTAATAGACTATAGTTGAGTGTAAATACTTTTATCTGCACTGGGACCATAACAATCTTAGATTCACTGTATTGCAATAGTCACTATATTGTGGTAGTCTAGAACCAAACCTGCAATATTGCTGAGGCATGCCCCTATATAAAATAATATAATTATAACATAGAGTGGTGCTATATTAATGCTATTTACAAAGGGCTCCAGGAGACCCCAAGAAGCAGAACTGAATTCTAAGTTGAAGTCTGGATAAGGGAGAGAATTGAACAGCTACCAGAGGTTGCTCTAGGTGTTTTCACATAGATGATCTTATATCATTTTATTTAATTATAAAATACTCCAGTGGGATATATGGGTAACACTATCCCCATTTTACCCATGTGGAAACCAGGTCCCACATGATAATAACAAATACCTATCTAGTATTTATCATGTATTGAATGTTATTCTAAAGGCTACACAAGCATTAATTTATTTAATCTTCATAACAATTCAGTGGTATAGGAGCAAATCCCTTTTCAGAAAGGAGGAACTGAGTTCTAGGTGTTTGAGTCATTTGCCCAAGGTCTTACCACCACTAAGTGGTAGAGCCAGGTGGAGGGGCTCCTGAGTCCTTGCTCTCAGCCCTCATGTTACTGCCCTGTAGAGGCTAAGTAATGTGGTCAAAGTTACCACCTGGAAAGGGGTAAAGGCAGGATTTACTCCATATCTGCCTTTCTGCAATAATAATAATGTCCTTTTAAAAAATTATTTAAAAAATTTCATCCCAGAAAAAGAGAGCAGAAATATAGGTTGGAGTAAAATGCCCTGAATACCATAGTAAAGACTTAGAACTCTGTTCCATGATAAAGGAAACCCTCTAAAGATTTTGAGCAGAACATTTAAAAATCAATATGATTAACTCTGCATTGAGGAGGGGGAAAGCTCCCTAGAATGTAAAGAATGAATGACAAGTGGATGAGGCAGGAAGTAACCAATCCAATTAGGTGGAGGCTGCAAAAGTCCCAGTGATGAAGGTCTGAGAGAGGACAAGGTCACAGTTAACAGAGAATAAGGGTGGGGGGAAGATTCAAGAGAGTCCTCAGAGAGGCACCTGAAGGACTTATCCAGTGTGGAGGGAGGACAATTCAAAGAGGAACCTGAAGTTGGTAGCTCAAGTAACTAAGAAAATAATGGTTCTCTTAAATGCCCTCAGTAACACATAGTTTTCCTGTAGTCATGTACGGATATAAGAGTCAGACAATAAAAAAGGCTGAGCACCAAAGAATTGATGCCTTTGATCTGTGGTGCTGGAGAAGACTCTTGAGAGTCCCTCGGACTGCAAGAAGATCAAACTAGCCAGTCATAAAGGAAATCAACCCTGGATATTCATTGGAAGGACTGATGCTGAAGCTGAAGCTCCAATACTTTAGTCACCTGATTCAAGGAGATGAGTCACTGGGAAAGACCCTGATGCTGTGAAAGATTGAAGACAGGAGGAGAAGGGAACAACACAGGATGAGATGTTGGGTGGCATAAATGACTCAATGGACATGAGTTTGAGCAAACTCTGGGAGATGGTGAAGGACAGGGATGCCTGGAATGCTGCAGTCCATGTGGGGTTGCAAAGAGTCAGACACAACTGAGCAACTGAACAACAACAACATAGATGGATAAGAAAGTTTTCAACCTGTTGAGTTCCTGGTGCCTATAAAGCCCTCTATGAAGCTAACCAGGAGACAGTCATTTCAGCAGGGAAGAATGATTTAGTCTCCTGTCTCTGACCCTCCTAAGTACCCTTCAGGACTGGAACCAACCTACTCTTTGTAAGCTGTTTTAGCCAATAAGGCAGCAGTTGGAATCTCTTTTCTGCAGCAACACAAGTGAGGGATGTCATCATGGACACAGCATCCCTTTAACCACACCCACAACATCTTAGACTCCTAAAGTTAAGGGAGACAAGTGGTATTCATTGTGCATAATTCCCAGAGGCCCTGCCATCATTCCAGATGAGACTGGGTGTGTTCAGGGTGGTATGGCCAAAGACCCAGCTATCATCCCAAATCACAAAGTTTTTTCCTTAAGGATTTCTAATGACTTAAGAAAATGATTATGATGTAATCAGGTTAAGGAAATAAAAGCTTTGTAACAACCTAGAGGGGTATGATAGAGAGGGAGATGGGAAAGAGGTTCAGGAAGGAGGGGACATATGTACACTTACAGCTGATTGATGTTGATGTTTGACAGAAAACAACAAAATTCTGTACAGCAATTATCCTTCAATTAAAAAATAAATAAATTTAAAAAAATTTTAAGCAGAGAGAACAAAAAATACATATAATGTATATAACATGCATAGAAAAGACACAGGAAGAAAATGCATCAAAATGTTAACAGAGGTCCTTTATTAAGCAAATATTTATTGAGCACCTATCATATGCCAGGAATTGTGCTATTCATCAGGCATGGTGGGGAAAATGACCTATTTGATCCTTTCATACAGTTTATAACCCGGGGACTAAGCTAAGCTAAGCTAAGAACTTAAAGACACTTAAGAAACAAGTGCACAGATTCTCAGTACAAAATTCTTTTAGACTTTTGGAGCTGACTGAGTCCTTCCTCTCAACCATCATGTTACCATCCTGTAAAGGTAAAGTAAAATGTCCAAAATTACCAGCTAGAAAGGGGCTGAGCCAGGACTGGAACCATGTCTGTTCCAAGGGTTTCTAAAACATTCAAAGTTCCCATAGAAACAACTCTCTTTTGTGCTCATATTTCATTGATGTATATAATACACAATCAAATTCTATAATTATAATAACAAGTATAACTGGCATTTCCCTATTTGTAAATAAACACAAGTGATTCTTGGTGAGCATGGGCCCATTTGGAGCAGGCACAAGTGCCTGAATGCACTAAAGATCCCCTGGCCACCAGCATACAGCATTCTGTGGGCCTTGGTTGCCATAACTACCGAAGTAATCAAAGGACTACATCAATCCAATAAGGTGATTAAGTGGAAACTGATTAAGAGAACATATACTGTGTCATGTATCTGGTCGCACACCTTGAGACTGCCATGACATCAGGAAGCCAGTTAAATCATATCAGCTTCCCTGTCAGCTGAAATCTTATTTTCATTATTACTATATCGCCACTAAGTCACAATTTTGTGAATTGTGTCACTCCCTCCCAAAATTTGCATGTTGGAGTACTAATCCCCAGTACCTCACAATGTGACTTTTTTGATTTCTTAGGGCTTTTAAAGAAGCAATTAAGGTAAAATCAGGGTGTATGGGTGGACCCTGATCCTATGTGACTGGTATCTTTATAAGAAGGGAAGATCAGAACACAGGCAACCCGTGCAGACCAAGGGATGACCATGTGAGGACAAGAAGGTGACTGTCAGTTAGCCTAGCAGAGAGGCCCCAGAAGAAACCAACCCAGTTGGCACCTGCCTCTAAAACTGTGAGAAAATAAGTTTCTGTTGCTTAAGCCATCCAGCCTATGATATATTGCTATGGCAGCCCTGGCAAACCAATAGAGTGCTTATCTCAACAGCTGGCACATGGTAAGCACTCAGGTAGTGATGAAACAAATGAATGAATGAAGACTGTAGATGTCTCACATCTTGCATTTCTGTGATTGACTTTTTGAGGACTTTTTAAAAAAGAAGTTTATTTTATTATTATTGTTAATTTATTTATTTTACTTTACAATATCGTATTGGTTTTGCCATACATTGACTTGAATCCGCCGTGAGTTTACATGTGTTCCCCATCCTAAACTTCCCTCCCACGTCCCTCCCCATCTCATCCCTCTGGGTCATCCCAGTGCAGCAGCCCCGAGCACCCTGTATCATGCATCAAACCTGGACTGGTGATTCGTTTCACATATGATATTTTACATGTTTCAATGCCATTCTCCCATATCATCCTGCCCTTGCCCTCTCCCACAGAGTCCAAAAGACTATTCAATACATCTGTGTCTCTTTTGTCTCGCATACAGGGTTATCGTTACCTTCTTTCTAAATTCCATATATATGTGTTAGTATACTGCATTGGTGTTTTTCTTTCTGGCTTACCTCACTCTGTATAATAGGCTCCAGTTTCAAATAAGCAGAGGTGTACTTGAGTCATCTGCCAGCACTGAGATTTTCAGATAAGAGAGTGGGCTTCTCTTTTATCCATGTCTAGTTCTTAATCCCAGGACTGGGAAAACGAGTTCTTACAAATTCCAATCTAAGAGCATGTCAAATGATCAGAGCTGAAACCTCTGCATTATTAGAATAGAGCCAGTCCTCAACAGCTTCACAGAAGCGTTTAGCTCCCTCGTGTTGGGCAATGATGTCTCTTGGGGCTTCATAGCAGCCCCGGTGCACACAGACAAGGCTGGGAGGTGAAAATCGCAAAGAAAATTGGTAGAAGGTCAAGAAAATCACCAAGGCCTTTGATACATGGTTTGTGAGGTCTTGAAAACACTGAACTTTCTCCCTCTCTTCTCCCACACAATGAGAATTAAGGTACTTCAAGAACCTGACATACCACCTGTGTGTGCTCTTAGCAATATGACCTCAAAACTTAATGGCAAATTATCTGGATTGTTAGCATTAGCACAGAACAGAGAGCCCACCGAAACTTCTAGGATCCATGGCCAAGCCGTCTCTATTTTGAAAGGAAGGAAACTGAGGTTCAAAAAGGGGAAAGGTCTACCTCCACTCTTATCATCATCATTTCTTAAGCCTTTGGCATAGAAACTGAAGACATAGTTGAGTACTTCAGTCTTTCATATTATTACTTAAAAAAAAATTTTCTTCCCCAGCATCCCTAGTCACTGGTCAGTAGACTTAGCTGAAATACTTCGAGGAATGGGGAACTCATGGTGCCTGGAGACAGTGAGACCATCTCTAAACAGAATCAGTTGCAGATAATTCTTTTTACTGAGCCCAAATTTACCTCCCTGCATCTTCCCCATTCTCAGTATGGCTTCTTGAGCATCATGGAATCCATCTAACTCTTCTTCCCCATAGTAGCCTTCAGATATCTAAAGATCAAGAAAACGTTTAACAGTATATCATAAGTCAAGGTTTTGAGCTCTCTACTCATCCTTGTCACTATCGTCAATGGCCTTAAATTCTCATAAGGCAGACAGACAGAAATATAACACACCCATTCAACAAATTAATTCAGCAACTGTTTATAAGTTGTTGAAGACATAACTGGAGATGCTGTGACAAAAAGCATGCATGGTTGTTGCCTTTGTGGAACTCATAATCAAATGGTCCCTGTTGCTCTTCAACTGATTTTGAAAATAGACATCTTCACAAACTGTATTGGTGAGGGAGTAAAACGGTCAATCATCTTGCTAAACATCTTGTTATGGATTGAATGTTTATGTTTCCTCAAAATTCATATATTGAAACTCTAGCCCCCAGTGTGATGGTATTTGGAGATGAGACCTTTGGGAGGTAATTAGGTCAAGAGAGTGGAGACCTCATGATGGGGTTAGTACTACTATAAGAAGAGACACAGGAGGGCTTGCATCCTTTCTTGCTTTCCAACATGTGTGGATACAATAAGACAGCCAGAAAGCAGACCCTCATGAAGAACCAAATCAGCCAGGACCTTGATCTTGGACTTCTCAGCCTTAAGAGCTGTGAGAAATATATTTCTGTTGTTTAAATTATGCAGTGCATGGTATTTTCTTCCCCTAGCAACCTGAACTAAGTCATATATTCATGAACACATACCACACCTTGGCAGTTCTCTTGAACTGTTTATTGAGACTGGATGGGAACTGGGTACTGAAGGAATGGAAGCCTGGGTGACTGAGTGGTTGACAAAGGGACATTCCCATATACACACATGCAGGTTTATTACAAAGATATATGGGAATGTCCCTTTTTCAACCACTCAGAAAAGCATTTATCAAGAAAGTAGGACTGGAGTTAAGTCTTAATGTATGGGCAGGAAGGGTGGTCCTTCTGGGCAGGAATGAAGGCACAGAGGGATACAAAAAAAGAATTCAACAGTCACTGGATAGGGATAAACAGAGGAGAACCAATTAAATAACCACAAATTGTAAATGTTACAAAACAAAGCCAAACAATTCAGATCACACCTAACAAACAAAATTATAATAGAAATACCATGTTTGCTCCCCAAACACATGCACATTCTAACACATTCTTGGAAAGAGTGCTGTAACATTGATTTATATTGACAGTCCAAGTAAAAAAATGAAAGAGCTGCCAAATCTGCCTATATAAATCCCAGTGATTTCACATGTTTTTATCCTATGAACTGAAGGCAGAAAAAGAGATTTAAGCCCTCAAGACAGCAGACAATAAAACAGTACCCTAGTGAAACTTATCCGAGGAGCCACTAGAATCATATTTATCATGTCCAAGACTGACATTAATTCTAATGTGCAGACATTCTTCATCATTCAGATGCACAATATTAAATAACTCTAACAGGTGAATTTATCGAGTTATGCAGAGCTGCATTGAGCTGTACAGAGGGAGTGTATAACTACAGTATTACACAGTATCAAACACTCCATAGGAGCCATGACAAGCTTCTTCTGTTGACAGCCAGATGACTGACAAGACTCTCTTCCAAAATCATCCTGGATGAAAGTGCTTCTCTTGCGCCTTGTCACAGAAAACTTTTCAGCTGTAAAAGCCTTGAGCAACTGATCAGAACCAAAACTGTTACCTATGTAAGAGCAGTCTAGGCCATGCTTTGTAGGTAACCCTGACTGGTCCATGAAAAGGAGGAATGACCCTCTGTCTTGGTGAGGTTATAAATGCAAAATCTCTTAACTATCAGATGAAAAGGTCATTGGTGCTGCTTCCTTGCTGCTATAAAGAACACCCTGCCTTCTAGACCCCACTAAAAACCCTCAATTATTAGCTCTGCAAGCTATTGTCCTCATCAAAAGCCTAGCAGAAAGGTAAAAGCATGGATCTCTGGGGCAGCACCAGAAATACGCATTTTTGATAAGCCATCCCTAAGTAGTTCTCTAACTTGGTTGATTACCAGAAGCATCTGGGAGCAGTTTCAAAGCGTAGATTCTCAAAATATACCCCAGACTCCCCCCGAATGGAATCTCCTTCAGTTTGTAAACTGCAACTGAAATCATGGATCATTCTGCTGTTCAGTATTGTTTATATAACGATGAAAGAGAAATTCCAGTTGGTGTAGGTGTCACTTCTCTCTAATTGTTTGTTTCCTTTTCAAGAAAAGGAGAGTATGGTAACCCACTGAGTTTCTACTCTTGCCTTGGACACCAGGAAACTGAAAACTGATGGTAACTCTTCCTGGTTTAGATTTCTAGGTACAATTGTTTCCCTTTCTATTATTAGGTTCTCGAAGTATTCTTTTCAAATGTAACTTTGAATTAAGTCACATAGAAACAGTCAAAGCATAAATTACAAATCAGTGAGATATAAATAATTCCAATTCAAATTTACCTTAAATTTCAGAAAGTCACCCTCTCTATTCTCTATTCACCTTCTCTACAAATGTGAGTAGATCTTACATTTTACAACTTTGTACCAGTGATGGGGCCCCATCAACTTACTCATTGGACAAATGACAGAGGATAAAGAGCCCAGAAGGATGGCTAAACTTGACAGAGTGGAGGAACCAGGGCCATGTTCAGTTGCTTTATGAGCTCACTTGTTCCCTTTCACCCCAATTATCTGCTAAAGAGAACAAGCTGTGATGTAGTGACAATAGGTGTGAATCTACAGTCAGAGGACTTAGGTTGGACTCTCAACTCTTTAGGGCATTTCACAAGTCATTACCTCTGTGGGTCTAGTTTCCTCATTTATGAAATGGGGGTAACCATCTTGACTTTGCCTGTCTCCTGGGGTTATTGTGAAGGTTCTCTGTAAAATGAAATGTTTTATAAAATGTAAGTTATTTAAACTAATGGCAATAGCTCAGAAATACTAAATAAAATATACTCAAATGCGATAACTGACTCATCAAACAGAGGTTTCCCATTTCTAAAGACATCTAGAGTATTCTAATGTGCTCCCCAAATAGATGAAAACTTGCAAGAGAACAGTGTACAGCATGAGGTTCCAGTGAGGGATGGCCTTTGACTGTCAGGGGCTCAGGTTTCCATTGACAGATAATGCTTACAACTGATCAGATAAAGCCTGGAGTACTTTTTCAATCCCTGACAGCTCCCTGTAGGAGGCCTTCACCACCTACAGCATGTCTGAGGGAAACCAACCAAAGTATAAGAGCCTGGAAATAATGTCCCATTAAAAATAGTTAAAGGAACTTGGTAAACATAGACTGGAGCAGGTTCTCAGGACAGGCCCTGGTCGTCAGATGTATATGGTGACAGAAGTGTCACGTAAAAGAGAAGTCCATTTCTTTCAGTGTGGATTCCCCAATGTGTGAAAGCTGCTGGAGACAAGATGTCAATTAGGGGAAGACAAATTTCAGAGTAGAGTACATTAGCAAGTGAAATGCTGAGCTTCTGCAACATCAATTGCCAGATATTTCAAAAGCAATTCTTGCCCTTAGTGAGAAGCTGCAATAGATAGATATTCTTTTAAATGTTCTGACCATAAGATGCTACAGGCCAGTCCCATCATCACTGGCAGACGCAAAGTTTCTCATTCTTAGAGACAAGACTAAAATTCTTCTGCTAAAGAACCTAAACTTGACTTCAGTTCATAGACCTTGGGAATTACGACTGAGAAAGCCTTGACTTTGGGACCTGAAGCCCATCCCATGCCCAAATTGGTGCTCTTCAACATCTCTGTACTTACTACTTCACTGTGATTGCTATGCTTCTCAGATCAAAGCTTCATGCAGCACCATCCCCCAAAGCAGCCTCTCTTGGAACCAAGCCAGAAATCCACTGCTGCCATTTGTGTTTTCATTTAGTAAATAAAGATCAGAAATGGCTGCTGCTTTAATAGATTGAAATAGATTATTTGGTCTGCAAATAAATATCTTGGGGGAATTAGAGAAGATTTGGAGAACAACAGTCAATCTCAATATAATTAAAAATAAGCTCTCACCTGCTACTAATTTCCTTCTTGTTTCTTTGCTAACAGAAATCTTTGTTTGAGCAAAGAGGTAAAAGGCACAGTTAGAAGCTGTTTACATAGTGCAAATGAGAGTGCTAATTGTAGGGAGCCTGCATGTTAATGAGAAAGAGGTTATTTATCAGTGTGAAATTCTGAGCGCAATAAATTGCAGGTGATATTTCAGGAAACATTCATTTTCTAATGATTTCTTTTCACCTCCAACATGGTCCCAAATCAAAGTGCAGTATGTTGTAATGAAATAAGAATTGGTCTGAAAGCCAAGAGATCTAGTTGTGGTCTCTCTTGAATGAGGTGCTTTTCCCTCTCTGAGTTTCAGGCTCAATCTCTGTGAAAATAATACATGTCTAAGTTTCCTTCCAGCTTTGATCATCATGATATAAAGAAGTCTGAGGAGTATATCTACTTCTACTGAGAAATCAGTTTCTCTTTCTTGGGATAACCTTTGTTGTTCTGAAACCAACTTAACAAAAACACATTCTTGGAAAAGGCCTGGCTTCCTAGCTCCCAGGTTTTCCCCTACTCTGGCTGCTATGGTTCTGCCCAGCTCTTTTTGAGGAACTCACTGCAGATCCCCGGAAGAAAGCCTTTTGGCAGGACCGCAATATCATGTGCCTCCCAGCTGCCCCCAGACCCACCCAGCAGCTCTGAAGATGCTCCAGACCCCCAACCCCCTGTGACTCATTTATTTGGCACTATTCTTCGAATATCCACTGTATGTTCAAGGCATCATGCTGAACACTAGGAACCCAGCATTGCGCAAGGCAAACACAGGCTATGCCTGCATAGAAATGACTATCTAAAGGGGAAGTCAGATGTCAAACAAATAAGTATCCAAATAATAATAAGGGCCAAGTGACAAAAATAGGGCAGGTCATGACGGGGGGTCAGGGTGGGGGTGCTCACTTATCCTGGAGGGTCAAGAAAGGCCATCCTGAGTGACATTTTCATTAAGGGCTAAAGTAGAAGAAAGCTGGCCATGGTGGAAGGACAGTACAAGCTGAGGAAACAATACACGAGACGCCGGGGTAAGGAGGCCAGCACATCCAAAGACTAGAAAGTCAATGTGTCCGAAGACTCTGAATAAGCAGAGAATGGACAAACAGAGACTGGAGATGTAGGTAGGGCCTGATTAGGATTTTTGGACTCTGACTCAAGACAATTGGAAGCCATCAATAGACTTCAAATGGAGAAGAGATGTGATCAGACAGAAGGGTTCTATCAATTGTGAGTCTACATCTAGGTTTCTGAGGGGCTTAGCAGAATCCCTGTAGCTCTCTTCCATTCCCTCCCAGAGCCAGGTATGTGTACCATGCCCCAAGGGAAAAGGGTATCCCAAGTTACCAAAGAAACCAAATGTTTCAAGTGTTCAAGGAAAATGAACCCACAAATAATGCATTAGTAACCATCCTCACTATGGAAAGAGATTCCAACATGGACCTTAGGGAACCCTTCACCCTCCTTCCTTCCTGCTCTCTGCCCTCAGGTGTATCAGGCAAATGGGATAGGGAAATGGGAAGGACCCTACTCTGAGGGAAATAGCAGGACAGGAAGTGATAAGCAGGGAACCCCCAAGATAACAGCACAAAATGAAGTGAAGACACAGGAAAGGGTGTAGAAGAAAAGACACCTGCAGGCTCTGGCCACAAACAAATGGAGTTTCAGCTCCTGCTCCCAGAAGCCTCTGCATGAACTCTTGTCAAGCACTGGTGGGCACAAATGCTTGTTAAGTGAGAGGCAGCAGTAGAGGTGGGTCATGGGATGCCAGCTCCCTGAGCGCACTGGGGATGCTAGAGGATGAGGCTGAGGGAGACAGGTTAACAGCCTTCACAGTGTTTCTTAAAGCATTATCCACAGATCATGTTTCTGAGTAAAAAGGGTGTGGGGACAAATATAGATCTCCCAGCCCTAGAATCAGTCCTTGTAAGTAGTACAAAGTAGAGGGCAGGACCCAGGCCCTAAGTCAGACTAATGGTTTCAAATCCTGATTCCATGCACTTACTAGTGATGTGAACTCAGGCAAATTGCCTCATCTGTTTTAGTCTGAGTTTCCTGGCATGTAAACTGAACATCATAATAGTACCTACTTCATATGGCTGTTGTGAAGAGGAAATGAGATAACTCATGCAAAGTATTTAGAATGGGACCTTCCTGTGACAAAATAAGACACTGAAAATTGTTAACTCTTGGGATCCCTGGTGGCTCAGATGGTAAAGCGTCTGCCTACAACGCAGGCGACCCGGGTTTGATCCTGGATTGGGAAGATCCCCTGGAGAAAAAAATAGCAACCCACTCCAGTATTCTTGCCTGGAAAATCCCATGGACAGAGGAGCCTGGTTGGCTACTGTCCGAGGGGTTGCAAAGAGTTGGACATGACTGAGCGACTTCACTATCACTATTAGTATAACTAAGTCAGAATCACCAACAGTGGGCCTGGGGAACCTGCATCTTAAGCTTCCCCGAGGCGATTCTTGGGACCACTCATTAATGCTCTATCTTCAGTTAGTAGAGCCATCTATATGCCAGCCTCTAAGCTAAGCCTTTTATATGTCTTATCTCATTTAGTCCCATGAGGTGGCACTAATAATCCTCCACCTTTCAGATGAGGAAACAGAGACCTAGAGTGGTTAACTACCTTGCCCAATGCCAGATCTTGAAGTTCTAGATGCCCTTTAGGGACAGTATATTCTACCAGGTTGGAGACAAAGAAGTCAGTCAGAGGGGACCAGAGCAGGCTGCCACTGCTGAGCTCAAAACAGCCGTGAGCAGACTCTGTAGCCTCTGTCCAGTCCAACGGGTGGGGAAGAGGGGAGAGTGGATTTAAGGAAGGGCTGAGGCTCACAGGTAGACCTGGAAATGCCGCTTCAGCCCTAGTAATTAAAGGAGCCAAGGAAAAGGGCTCAGCCTGAGTGCTGGCTGTCAGCTCAGCCCTGCCCATCATCCACTGTCAGTCTCTCTCCTTGCTCCATACTGCTCCCATCACATCACAACACCTTTCCAGCAATTTGAATGCCTTTCTCAAGGCACAGAGTGTGTCAACCCTCATTAAACCTGACCACCTTATTGAAGATTTGCAGTGTCCTCAAAGCTAAGTGGGCTTCCCTGGTGGCTCAGAGGTTAAAGCGTCTGCCTGCAGTGCGGGAGACCCAGGTTCGATCCCTGGGTTGGGAAGATCCTCTGGAGAAGGAAATGGCAACCCACTCCAGTACTCTTGCCTGGAAAATTCCATGGACTGAGGAGCCTGGTGGGCTATAGTCCATAGGGTCGCAAAGGTCGGACACGACTGAGCGACTTCACCTTCACCTTCACCTTCACCTTCAAAGCTAAGTGTGGTGCCTGGAATATGGGAAGCAGGAACAATAGAATGAAACATAAGGGGGCAGTAAAAATCCCCAGATCAAAAGATTTTGTCCTTCCAGTGGTCAAAAAGATTGGCAGTCAAGAGTTCAGCATTTCAGTCCCATCTCTGCCATTTTCTTGCTATGCATCCCAAGCACACTGTTTAACATCTCAATATCTGCTTAATTTTCTATAAAATGACCAGTATAATCATTCAAGTGAGAAAATGGATTTGAAAGATACTTGTACACAATAAACTGATGTGCCAAGATGACATTACCCCCAGGTATGGAGACAAGACATTGCGCTACTATGAGAGTAGAGCACAATGTGTTACATCCTTAAGAGCTGCTGCCTTCCTGGCAGGACTGGCCCTCCTTTCTTGGTATCCCAGGCACTCTCCATGAATGCATGAATGAACAAATGATCCCTTCCCAAAGAGGATCTTTTCATTTAAAAAATTCTAGAGGTAAAAATTTCAAAACAATATCAAGTTTCTCTAGAAACACATGTCAGGCACAGGAGCACTAGTCGCGGTAGACATCTAGCTGGGAATCTGGCCACTGACAAGGCTGTCATATGTTTCTCATGAATCCCTACAAAACTCCTATGGGGCAGACATGGCCTTGCTCTGACACACTCTTCTCTGCTCCTACCTGCCTCCCTGTGTCACCCAGCCCACTCCAAGCCCATTTGCTTCCTCAGTTCATCCTTCAGATATGATCTGAGCTCAAAGGTCATTTCTTCCAGAAAGTCTTATTGATGAAGGATCTAAAGGAGCAGGATGCCCAGGTTTCTCCTACGACAGCTGAGCTGCCTATCAACTCATTGCAAAGGTACTGGTCTCCAGTGGAGAAAGAGAGAGACTGAAATGCAATGCTTAAACACCCAGGGCCATGTTTACTAGAGGAGGGAAGGTGAGACTGCTGCTGGACTCACTAGAATTAATTACTAGAAGCCATCAGGTTAGCAGGAATAACAACAAAGAAAGGACAGCCACCAGTCAGGGTTAAAACCAGCCCTTCTGTAAGAATAGGAACTGAACCAACAGGGCAGTTTTCTGTGGCAACACATGGGGAAATTTTTGGTGGGGGAAGGGCATGGAAATCAGCTAGCTCGCTGTGCAGCCAGAAGAAAAGGTTTCTGTTGTGGTCCTGTTTCCCTTTCTACTGGAGGCGGAGGATGGTGCATACCGCAGATGGTCTCCCCTCACCATGTCCAGGAGCTACAGTGAAGGGTCTCAAAGAAATACCTTTCTCTATAGTTGGCTTCTAAGGGAAATTATAATCAAGGACATAGCTGAGTATTAAACAAATAAGAAAATTATTTCAAACAAGAAGGGACTCAAAACCAATGTTGGTAGCCTAAAAAGTGATGAAGAAAGAAATGAAACTTCCACCAATTCTTAACATGATGGGAAAGTCCCAGTTTACTTTAAAAAAAAAAAAAAAGGTAACAATTTATATTGCTCATAACAAATTCAGTGAGTTTCAGGTACCAGGAAACAAGAAGAATCTTGTTACCATCCCCTCTACCACATACACACACACAAACCTCCCAGGAAAACAAGACGTGCCTCCTGTACCATAACTGATGCAGCAAACTCCTAGACCCTACCTCCAAAAATACAAACCCCGTCAAGACTCAAATACTCAGTCTTAGCTTATGGTGGAAAGGGCTCTGAGGCCAGCCAGGTTTGGATTAGAATCACTTTCAAGTCATGCAATAAAAAAGCAAATTACCTAACCTTTCTGAGCCTCAGTTACTTCATCTATGAAGTGGCAAAAAAAGTCATTTTTCACACAGGGTTGTTATGGGCTTCAAAAGATATCATTAATGTAAAGCACTTGGCATAATGCCTCTCAAATAGTTGTGCGTCAAAGATGTTCAGAGTCCTTCCTCTATTCCTATAGATTTACTTGAGAAAAAAGAAGTCAGAAGAAATCTGGAGAATGTCCCCATTAGGTAAAGGAAACTAAAAATGTAGGAAGTCATTTCATCTTCTAATTGAAGGTTATGAGTATTGAATACCTTATTTGATCCATGAAAAGCATGTTAGGGTCACTCCCGGGTCCCGCTATAGCACTTGCATATGATCCCAATCATGATTACCTACTTACTTGTCTCTATCACCTACTAGATTATGAAGTTCAGCATCTTCTTCATGGATGTTTATCCAGTCCTTTGTGCCAGGTCTAAACATTTTCAAAATTACTGATACCAACATTTTTAAATTAATAAATATTTGTTATTATTTAAGAGAACTATGTAGTGTAAGTATCTTACAGTTAAAATTTGGATCAAAATCTGAATCAATAATAAGACTGGAAAACGGAAGGCAGGAATAAAAGGTGAGTTATGGAGTGAAGCTCCTTGACTCCAGGAGGAAAAAGTCAAAAGATATTGTTTACCTTCTTCTCTAAAACTTAGACAAAACAAGCTAGAAAATGCTCTTTAATTACAAAAGTAGCATTGAGCTTAAAATAAAGAAATATTTCCCTAATAATGGAGAAGCTAATAGGAAAGAAATAATATATTATAAATAGAAAATGATGCCCTAAAAGGTAAGAAAAAGTAGAAAAAAGAAAGTTAATGAAACAAAATGATAAAATATATACATATCTGTTTTAGCAAGAACATGTAGATGAATTATAATGCCCTATTCAAAGATCCTCAGATTAGGTCAAACAAAACCTAACTATTTGTTGTTTACCAAATATATCTTAATACAAATCAGCATAAAAGTATAAGGAAAAGGTAAAGGAATATTATGTAAATGCTTAAAAATGATAAAATATAATTGTCTTGAATATTTATGTGTGAAATAACACTATATTAGCAAATGTAAAGCAAAAATTGTTAGAATACAATGATAAAAATGACAGAAATGTTATATTCATACATGCTAACACATCTGTCTTTGACAGATAAAATAAATGAAAATAGAGGATATAAAGGTGCTGATTAATCTATTTATTAAAATTGATTTAATATACAGTTTATAAGTAAACAATATTGTACAAACAGAAAATATACTTTTTTTCCCCAAGATCTATGATCTATTTACAACAATTTACCTAATATTAGGATATAGAGAACATTCCAAAGTTCTAGAACCAAAGTGTCACAAGCTATATCTCTGAATATAATTTAACAAAATTATAAATTAATAACAAACATTTCAAGAAAGTACCAGTCCCTTGGAAATTAAAAACTTACCCTACTAAACTGTTAAAGAGGAAATATAAATCACAAATATAGATAATTTTTAGTGAAGATGAGAAAACTATATATAAAAATTTATATGAAATGTCCAAATAGTCCTCAGTGAAAAGAATCCACAGTCTTAAATATTTCAATATGTGACAAGATGGGGAAAAATGAACTAATCTGTGAATTAAACTCTAGAAAAAATAGTATAATAGTATAAAAATAGTATAATTTGATATTTTAAAAATAAAAGGAATGAATAAATATAAAGGAGTCTAACAAAGGTAAAATAATAAAAAGACTGAATACTCAGTACTCAGAATTGGTAAATAAACCCAAGAGCTGGTCTTTGAACTCAGCAGTAATGTAAACAAGCTTCAAACATGTAAATTAGAAAGAAAGAGAAGATTCTGGGGAGATGAAATTGACAGTCGCAAGATCTGTCAGAAACTAGAGAGACTAGACAGCAAACCAAAATCCACAGACAATGTTTACAACAAAACTAGGTGGCAGGTGATGTCACCATATAAAGTTAAAATTTGATCTGTTTTTTTCTTGGTGGTAGGTTGAATAATGGTCGCCAAAGGTATCTATGTTCCAACCCCTGGAACCTATTAATGTTACCTTATACTGCAAAAGGGACTTTGCAGATGTGGTTAAGGATGCTAAAATAGGGAGATTATCCTGGTTTCTCTAAATGGGTTCTACGTACAATCACAAATGTCCTTTTAAGAGGAAAGTAGAGAGGAAGACACAGAAAATGAGGTCAACGTGACAAACGGAGCAAGCTGCTATATTGCTGGCTCTGAAGGGCCATGAGCCAACTGGCTGCCGCTAGCAAGTAGCGAAAGGCAAGGAAATGGGTTTCTCCCCAGAGCCTTGATTTCAGCCCAGTGTAGCTAATTTTCAGATGTGTGACCTCTAGAATTGTAACAAAATGTGTGTTGTATTAAGGCATCAAGTTTGTGGTAAGTTGTTAGAGCAGCAGTAGGAAGCCAATAAATACAAGAACGAAATCATCTTTGATAATAAAGCAAGTCAGGAGCAATACAGGTGTACCTCAGAGATAATGCAGGCTTGGATCCATACCACCACAGTAAAGTGAATATAGCAGTACATCAGGAGAAGGCAATGGCACCCCACTCCAGTACTCTTGCCGGGGAAACCCCGCGGACGGAGGAGCCTGGTGGGCTACAGTCCATGGGGTCGCAAGGAGTCAGATACGACTGAGCGACTTCATTTTCACTTTTCACTTTCATGCACTGGAGAAGGACATGGCAATCCACTCCAGTATTCTTGCCTGGAGAATCCCAGGGACGGAGGAGCCTGGTGGGCTGCCGTCTATGGGGTCGCACAGAGTCAGACATGACTGATGTGATTTAGCAGCAGCAGCAGTAAATCAAGTCCCACAAAATTTTTGGTGCATATAAAAGTTATGTTCACACTATACTGTAGTTTCTTAAGTATTCAATAGCATTGAAGAAACAAGTACATACCTAATTTTAAAATACTTCATTGCTAAAAAATGGTAACCACCATCTGAGCCTTCAGTGAATCATAGTAGAAACATCAAAGATAACTGATCACAGTTACATTTATTATTACGATGCCATAATAAATACAATAATAATGAAAAAGTTGGAAAGACCATGCTCCCTCAAATTTCATATATTGAAACCTAATACCCAGTGTGTTGGTATTAGAAGATAGGGCCTTTGAAAGGTAATTAAGTCTATGAGGGCAGAGCTCTCATGAATGGGATTAGTGCCTTCATAAAAGAGACCCCAGAGAGCTGCCTTGCCCCTTCTGCCATGCAAAGTTATTGTGAAAATTCATGTCTACAAACCAGGAAGTGAATTCTCACCAGACACTGAATCTGCTGGCATCTTGATCTTGGACTTCCCAACCTCCAGAACTGTGAAAAATAAAGTCCTGCTGTTTATAAGCTACCCAGTATGTGGTATTTTGTTATAGTAGCCTGAATCAGTTATGACCAATTAATACAACTGAAATATCATTTCAACCTTAAAATCAACAAAAAACATTAAAGAACTGTCAGTGAAATATTTGCATTCTTTTTCCTTAGTTTTTGAAATCCAGTGTGCATTTTTCACTAACAGCACATCTCAGCTGGGACTGACCACATGTTAAGTCCTCAACTGCCACCTGTGGCTAGAGGTTATACCATACTGGACAGCACAGTTCTGACCTGTAGCTTAATTGAATACCCTAGAAAGGTCTAGAAGTCAAATGGATCAAGATTTTATTTTAAAAATATGAATAGGCTTCTTTAAAGCATATTGAAAGTCTGGATTCACAAGAAAATGCAAGCCCTCTCACCAGGGCAAAAACCATCTCCCTTTTTCGGTGGGCTTTCAGGCCATGAAAACCACCCCCATTATTGGTGGGCTTTCAGGCCGTGCCACCAGATTGTGTGAATTCAGGAGACTAGGCTAATGTGTGGAGCTGTGCAATTGTGGCAGTCCTGACTTTAGGGATGACTTCAGGCTGCCCAGAACAAAAAGCAACACCTAATTAGGGTGCAAAATCTCCACACTACTCACTTTGCTAGGGTAAGAGATTGCAAGAGAAGGCCATCACAAAGCAACTCTAACCCAACTCTTACATATTAAGCCATTGTCAGCTAACGGCATTTGTTGAAATTTCCTCATTAGATCACATACTCAGTTTTGTAGAACAGAATATCACTGCATGACAATGTAGAGTTTATAAGTATTTTTCTATCATTATCTTACTGCTGCTGCTGCTAAGTCGCTTCAGTTGTGTCTGACTCTGTGCAACCCCATAGATGGCAGCCCACTAGGCTCCTCTGTCCCTGGGATTCTCCAGGCAAGATACTGGAGTGGGTTGCCATTTCCTTTCCAATGCATGAAGTGAAAAGTAGAAGTGAAGTCGCTCAGTCATGCCCAACTCTTAGCGACTCCATGGACTGCAGCCTACCAGGATCCTCCATCCATGGGATTTTCCAGGCAAGAATACTGGAGTGGGGTGCCATTGCCTTCTCTGCATTATCTTACTATATTTGTCTAATATAATTATAGATCATTGCACTAGAAGAAAGGAACAAGAAATATGTAAGCTTTGATAGGGGCACCAGACCATTTTATACTGCCTTATGTGGGCTTCCCAGGTGGTGTAGTGGTAAAGAATATGCCTGCTAATGCAGGAAAAATAAGAGACACAGATTTGATCTCTGGGTCAGGAAGATCCCCTGGAGGAGGGCATAGCAACCCACTCTAGTATTCTTACCTGGGAAAGTCCCATGGACAGATGAGCCTGGTGTACTACAGTCCATAGGGTTGCAAAGAGTTGGACACAGCTAAGTGACTTAGCACACATGCACAAAATGATCTCAGGCTTCCCTAGTGTCTCAGACAGTAAAGAATCTGCCTGCAATGTTAGAGACCAGGTTCAAACTCTAGGTTGGAAAGATCTCTTGGAGAAGGGAATGGCAACTCACTCCAGTATTCTTGCCTGGAGAATTCCATGGACAGAGGATCGTGACAGACTACAGTCCATGGGGTCACAAAGAGTGGTATATGACTAAGAGACTAACACTTTCATTTTCAATTCTAATTAAATGACAGAACTATAACCCATCATTAATATAAACCTTTTTCTCATATATTGAGTTTTCCACAGTAGAGGGAAGAAAATATTTCTTAGCTCATTAGCACATGTTAACATAGGATAGTCATTAATAGTTTATTTTTTCCTACCAGTGTTCAAATAACAGCCTATTGGTAGCAAATAGAAGGCTAAAAATAGGTGAAATCTCATTTAAAATAGTGTTAAATTTCTCCTTCACAGAAAGTAGGTATTATTCACAGTCATTTTTACTCTTATTAAGACTGTAATCTAAAGTATTTACTCTTGTGGAACAGGTAAAAGTGGAAATCTTTGCCTGCATGCTATATTAGTGAGCTAAAAACACCTGTTTTCCTTCTGTCACCATTTCTCCATCTCCCATTATTGGAATGCTTAGACATTATGACAAGGGTGTTATTTCACTCTGAAGCTTTATAAAAAGGGAGGAAGAATAGTTCAAAAATATGATGAAAACATCCAAGGTCATTATGCTCCTCATTTCTTTGCACTAAATTTATTTCCTTTTTGTATTTTGCTGTGCACACAAAAATTTCAATGTAGAAGAAATTCAAAAGCTTCTCTCTTCCTCCAATAAAATCTTTAAAATTCATATATTTCTCCCAGAGACTTGAGTTAAGTAAAACATAATCAAACGTCCAAAATTCAGTCTAAAACTGTCAATAATGTAAGTCCTTTTTTAAAAAAAATCCTGTATGGAAAATGTAGCATCTGCATTTTAGGAAGTCTAGTCAGTTCAGGACAGTCACCATCTCTTGAAATAGTTATCACCATTTTCAAAAATCATCTCACTAATATCTGCACCTTTCCTCTGGGGCTCATGCAATATGCCTGGCTGCATTTGCACTACACAAAAATAATTCTTAACAGATGCCTTTGAAAGGTCCTGTTGACTAAGGTCTCAGCAAAGAAGTCCTGAGGGATCGCCTAATGAGACTAGCCCATGAGGACAGATAAACATGGGGAGTTCAGGACTAACAATCTGCAGGAAAACCATCCCAGAAAAGCAAATGCTTATTAATAAGTGGGAAGCAAAGCAGACTGGCCAAGTACCCCCAAAGTTAAATTTGAGTGGGTTGCCAAAATGGCGCAAATAGAACTACAGAGAAATGAGCAGGTATTGAAACGGAACAAAATGAGATAAGATCAAGAATCAAGTGAGTATATAATAGCCAGTATGGAAAAGCAGAGACATTACTTTGCCGACTAAGGTCTGTCTAGTCAAGGCTATGGTTTTTCCAGTAGTCATGTATGGATGTGAGAGTTGGACTGGAAGAAGGCTGAGTGCTGAAGAATTGATGCTTTGGAACTGTGGTGTTGGAGAAGACTCTTGAGAGTCCCTTGGACTGCAAGGAGATCCAACCAGTCCATTCTGAAGGAGATCAGCCCTGGGTGTTCTTTGGAAGGAATGATGCTAAAGCTGAAACTCCAGTACTTTGGCCACCTCATGCAAAGAGTTGACTCATTGGAAAAGACTCTGATGCTGGGAGGAATTGGGGGCAGGAGGAGAAGGGGACAACAGAGGATGAGATGGCTGGATGGCATCACTGACTCGATGGACGTGAATCTGAGTGAACTCTGGGAGTTGGTGATGGACAGGGAGGCCTGGTGTGCTGCGATTCATGGGGTCGCAAAGAGTCAGACACGACTGAGTGACTGGACTGAACTGAACTGAACTGAACTGATGGGAACTAATCTGGTGAGCATTGTGTCTTTCAGATAAGACTTTATCTCCGGGTTGGATAAGAGCCTGTTTTTAGAGCAGCATTTTCCAAAACTTCAATGTGTATAGATTTCCCTGGGAAAGTTGTTAAAATGATCTGAGGACAGGTGGAGATTCTGTATTTCCAGCTAACTCCCTGGTAATGTTGATGCTGCTGGGCTAAGGGACACATTTTGAGTAGCAATCATCAAGGACAGAATTTTGTCATAATTCAATAATGACTGTGGTAGTAACATTTTCCATCTTTGTTCTACATAATCCTACTTTTTTTAAATTAATTTTTATTTTTTAGTTTGTTTTGCTTTACAATACTGTATTCGTTTTGCTATACATTGACATGAATCAGCCACGAGTGTACATGAACTCCCAATCCCGACCCCCACCTCTCTCCTCCCGCCCCACACCCTCTCTCTGGATTATCCCCGTGCATCAGTCCCAAGCATCCTGCATCCTGCATCGAACCTAGACCGGCGATTCGTTTCACTTATGATATCATACATGTTACACTGCCACTCTGCCAACTCATCCCACCCTCTCCCTCTCCCACAGAGTCCAAAAGGCCGTTCTATACTCTGTGTCTCTTTTGCTGTCTTGCATACAGGTTTATCATTACCTTCTTTCTAAATTCCATATATATGTGTAAGTATACTGTATTGGTGTTTTTCTTTCTGGCTTACTTCACTCTGTATAATTGGCTCCAGCGAAGCCATTTCTTCTTAAAAAAAAAAAAAGTTTTAGTCAGTGCTCTTTAGTATTCATACTTGGGTAAAGAACAGGGCAAGACTGGACTTGGACAAGGGCCAGTATCTGAGAGAACAGAAATACTCTAGGTCCTCAAGGAAATCATGATCTATAGAGAGAAGGACCTATTTGAACTCCTTCTTATTTAGAGGGTGACCTAAGGTGCAGCAGGTACTGATATAAAAATAGCCAAAGAGAAAGCCTACAGGAATCTTGAAAATGACCCATATTCAACTCTTTAAAGCGGCCTCACTCTGAGTTTCTGCTTAATAGCAACTCTAAGAAGTAAAACAAGAACAAAAGAAAAATTCCAGGAGCTAGCCTCACCACAAACCTGTGTAGTAGGTGTTGCTGACAACTTCATGTTACAGAAGAGGGATGGGGCTTCAGAGAGATTAAGTGATGTGCGACAGGTCATTCTCCTAGTAAGAAACAAATAAGAAATAAACTAGGATCACAAACCAAGGCTGGTTAGAATATTTTATAATAAAAAGATTTTTAAAAATTAAAAGACTAGTTATAAAACCAAAATGCAATTTAAAATGATCATTGCCATATCTTCCCAAGCTACTTCCTAAGGTGTTTATGAAGCTCCAATGAAATAATTAGAGATTTGAAAGGGCTTGGAAAATATGTATAGTGAAACAAAGAAAAACAGAAAGAAAGAAGTTGGCAAACAAAGGTACTTTGTAAACTGTAGAGGATGAGTTTAGTTGTTGATGTGATTTATCATTATTAGGTCTCAAGATTGTGGAGCCAAGTCAAGGCTGCAAACATAAATCAATTCTTCTTCCAGTTTTAGGAGATAAAAGAACCTCTTTGAACTCTAAACTTCAATGTCTCTTGGCCTTGTATCACCCTGTGGTAATTTATATAAATGAAGCCTAATTGTGAGGAAGATTATTTCTCTTTCCCCAAGGAAATACTGATGGAATTCCCTCTCCCTGACATTCCCTCTCTCTCTCTCTCTCTCTCTCTCTCTCTCTCACACACACACACACACACACACACCCCATTAGATATTACTTAACTTCTTATGAAAGCAACAAAAACTAAGATCCATAGAACAGTGGTAAGACCAAAGTCAATAGAAGACTACAGAAGAGTCAACATTTAAATCAACTATTTGACTACATATCACCTCTTCTTTGAAGCGAAATTGGAAGCAGGATGGATTATCCCTTCCTTCAAACACTGTTTTTTATTCATTCATAATTAGACACATGTTTGTCAGAGCCAGACACTGTGTGAGTGTCTGGTGAATGAAACATTCTACCCTCATGAAGTGTTTCTTTGTGCTATCCTAGCCACTTTGAGAATACAAGTATGAGTTAGACTCGGTTCCTATCCTCAAAGAGCTACTACCTAATGTGGAGGGCGAACATGTAAACAACTAAATTTCAATCTATGTAAAGATAAGGGATCCTGAAGAATGGATAAACTTTTGAAAGGAAAGAACAAGAGCAAAGGGACAAATTGCAAATGGTTTTTGCATGCTATTTTAATGAGCTGAGAATTGACCTTGTAAGCAACGGAGAACTACTAAAAGTTATTGAGCATGGGAATGCTTAGAAATGCTGCAATCAAGAGAGGGGAGAAGAGATAGAAGGGAGGGAAATATAGTGTCCAGATGTAGGATCTGAAATATAGGGCCTCACTACTACAGAAAGTGGTAAAGAAACAGGATCTGGATCTGGAAATGTTTGGTTGGGAGGCATATGGTTGGGAAGAGGACTCAAAGAAGCCTGGGATATGAGTTTGTTTCTAGAGAAAATAGCAATTCTATTAAAAAGATAGATTTGTGGGAAAAGATAATGGGTTTGATGGGACATAACAACCCTGGTGGAGACTCCTGGAAATACTATAACTGGGTTCTGTTTTTCATCTCATTCAATGTTTAAGACAGCACACATGCAGTTATCTTTTCAAAGTAGAACCAAGCTTCCCATTCATCCTCGAGAGCCCTTAGGACTATTTGGGCCATGGTTTTTGATTTGTGGATATCTCTGCTCTGAGTTGGACTGATTTCCTGGAAACAATAAAACCAGAAGATAGTTCTATTTTTCTCTCCCCAGCCTCATCTGCCCACATCCATAGCTCCAAAGCCTACCTTAAAAACTTTAACAAAGCCATTTCCAAGCCTCTTTAGTAAAGCATCCTGGGCCTTGGGGTTCCATTGCTTGAATTTTGCACCAGAATCCTTCACATGATTTAAGTTCAATCCCTCTTCATAGGACTTCGAGGAAGACAGCTGATTCTCATCCACCTCTTAATGACTAATCAAACCCAACATTATTTTGAGGGAAGGTCTGACCTGCTCTTTGTCAACATACAACATATCTGAGCACTTCCTATGTATCAGGTCTGTGCTAGAGACCAGGGCAGATAAAGAGAATCATGCACGATTCCTGTTTGAGTATCTTAGTTTCTAAAATGAAAATACTGCAGTAAAATAACTACAAGGAGAGGGATAAAACACTCAGAGGCAGAGGAGAGAGGTATTAAGGACTGAAAAATCTGAGAAGGAAGAGATTTCTTTCATATCAGGGACAAGGAGGCTCATGAGAGGCTATGAGGATAAAGTAGCCCTTAGCTAGGCATGGAAAGAAACGCCTGTAGATGTTTGGACTTGGAGAGCAGCAAAAATGGTTTCTTCTGAGCCAAAAGACAGGATGCAAGACAGGTTTGGCTGAGGGAGTTTGAGGGGAAGGTCAAGCCACTGAAAGGTGATATATGCAGAGGATCTACCCTATAGGGAGGAAATAGTCTTTATTCATACTTGGTATAGGTTCTACATTAACTCATGAGCCTTTTTCATCTATAGTCAGTCACATGAACCTGGATTCAGAAGAAAAATACATAAGGATTTTAAATTTAGCTTTAGAGGAAGTTTCTACAAAAAGGGGTGGGGGCTGCTTTAAATGGTGAAGGAGGACAAGGGTAGGAGGTTTGCTTTTATCTCAAGAGTGGTACCATGGCAGGGGACATAGCTACACCAAGAGAGTGTTTGGATGAAATGTCATGCTTTAGAATGAAGTCTTTCTTAGATGCTAGACTATGTAACAACACATAGGAAGAAGGTCAGTGCACTCGATCGAATAGGGAAACAAGCAAATCTCCTTAAAAAGTGAATGTCAGGAAATGATCATTATCCCCCATTCTTGCCAGACTAAGTAATGTGCCTGTAAGTTTTATCCAAATAACATCCTCAGTGAGAAAAAAACACAGAACAATATAATTACTGAAAAGTCTGGCAACCAAATTAAAGACTCACCCGGGGGAAGGGAGGTGGGGGGGTGGGTGTGGAAAATGCCCAAAATAAATGTGCTGGAAACCCACTTTGCTAATCATGCCAAGAACTAAACCCCACTTGAACTAGTAGGGCTTATGTGTGAACCTTCTTTAGTGCCATTCTCAAGAGAGTGCACCTAACAAATACAAGTTTCCCAGGGAGAATCACAACTCGGCAATGGCATTTTTGTTTGTTTAATAAAATGCCTTTTTGTATGTCCTTTATTTGCAGAAGGGGTTTATTTTTCTTGAGATACTAGATCCTTTCTGCACCTCATGCAACTTTGTAGGTACAAAGGAAGAAATAAAACATTCATTTGGGGACAAGATCAAGAATAAAAAACCAGTATCTTGAATAGGTAAGATTAATGGTGAATATTTTAAAACATAGCATAGCTTATTAAGAAATATGGATCAAAGATTCTTTTAAATTATTTTCAGAAAACTAAACATGGTTGTTATAAAAAAAAAAGAGGTGCATTTTCATTTAGCATATAGACCATTTCTGACAAAGTGATCCTACCTGGAAAATACTGGTGATCCCCACTGAAATCAACACAGCTAAATAGGGGTAATCCAAGTTTTCCCCTCCAATAGCAGCAAGGCAAGTTGAGCCAGAAGGACTTTCTTTGCCCTATTTTCCACTAATTTAATTTCTCTAATGAAGAAATATTGTTGAGGCATCAGGTATCTTATTTTGGAGGAAGGCACTGAACAAGGCTATACAAGATCATACAGGCTTGCAAACATTGGCATCTGCCTTTCTGTAAGGAAAAGAAGACAGGAAATAGAGCCTTTTATCACATGAACTGGCTAAAATGAAAAAGAGAAGAGAAACAGAATGAAGGTAATCACCTCCCACAAAGGATCACTGCATATATTTTCATTTGAAAATACTAGAAAATAAAGATGTGATCATCAGCAACTAGCACAAGTTCCACAGGAGTTCTGAAGGCATGTTCAAAACGCTAATACATGCATATCTATCACACACACACACACACACACAACGTGGCAATTTGGCATTTTGAATGCCCATGGCAAGTTCATCCTACTCTTTTCCCTAGTAAATGGATCTATGTAATCAGCAAAACCATAGATCTCAATCCAAAGATATAATTGTGGGAAGAAGGAGTCTCAGAAAAAAACAAACAAAAAAAACCCAACAATGTCCTAATTTCATAAACCTTTCATTCATGGATAATCTTAACTACCTCTTACTTTTTTAAAAATTTAAATTTATTTATTTTAATTGGAGGCTAATTACTTTACAATATTGTATTGGTTTTGCCATACCTCAACATGAATCTGCCACAGGTATACACGTGTTCCCCATCCTGAACCCTCCTCCAACCTCCCTCCTTGGACCTCTTACTTTTTGCATCTATATGTGACTCCTATGAATTGTATTAGCAGTGGCAAGCCGCCACTTTCTCTGTTTTCTGAAGCCAACAGGCTTTACATTTTTTTACCTTTACTCCCCTCTCCTCCTTTTGGATAATTAGAGGAGCCACTGTATTTCAAGCTACTCAGAATTACAACCCTTCAGCTCTGTAGAAACTATGAAACTGAGTCACATAAAGAAATCTGCTGGCTTTTCTGGCTCTAGGAAGTAGAGATCTGCTAACCACTTCAACAGCAAAGCATGGGCCATCCCTGCTGCCCTTTCCTTAACTGCACTCTGGATGCCAGTCCCACTTCCATGGTACTATGGGGAAAAAAGTGAAGTTCTCAAAAGTTCCTGAGCATCCACTGAAACATTGCTTATCTTTACCTAATACAGCATTTCTCAACTCTGTAGCAGGTATCCTTTTGATTAAAAGCATTACATCTTCCTTGGTTTGTGTAATTACTGGATATTTTTTTGATACTGCAAACCTCAAAAGAGCAAAAGTCAGTCTAAGTGGTCTCAGGGGAGAATAAATTTTGCTCAAATACTATGGCTAGGATTTAATCACTTGGCAGCCAGGAAAAGAGTTAGAAGATGGCAACTGTTCTTTGAGCAGAGTCCCCTCCATGGAACATAATCCTTTCAAGTTCACCAAGAACAAGTCAAAGCAAATCTCACCTACTTTTCTGATACAGAAGAGGACCACAGATATAAAATATTTCTATCTCAATCAGCATTATATCATACCAAGTGCCTCATAATTACTTATATATCAGAAGAAGAAATACAGATTGAAAGATAACCATCATATGGTTGCCCAATGAGTTGTGTTTGGTGTATCAAGGTCAACCAGGAGAGAACACTCCATTGGTGTAAAAGGTTGCTTAACTAGTTTCATCTCCTAATAGCTTTCTCAGACCCTAAAAATGCAGTACCAACCTAGACAGGTATTTATAAAATCACTATGTAGTCTTCCAAAGTTACTATATTAGTTACACATCTTCTGTGCATTCCTATGAAAATATTTGAGTAGCTGACCTGTGCTTTTCCCCTGAGAACTTCTGCACTGTCTCCCACTGGTTTCTTCTAGGTCCCACCTACCAGAATCTAAGTTGCTCTTACATTTAGCATTTTTACTTTTCTCTACAATATTCAGTTAAGTCCCTCGTGGTAGGTAAAATGCCCACAAAAAAACCCCATTGTTTTTTCCACATCTTAATAAGAGATACTTTGTAATATTAGTTTGAACCACTTTTGAAAATCAAAAGAAATGGTCAAATACAGCAATTTCATATAGTTCTACATAGGAAATCAAATCCAATGTCTTCTGCTAAAAATTCCATTGGAAATCATCACAATGGGAGTGGGAGGCTGTAATTTATAGAAGTCTGTGAAGATGATAAAGGCAAACATTTGAAGAAGTAGATATTACCTCTAATATCAGCTCAGAAAAACACATTAATTGGATAAAGTTCAATGAGCTTCAAGCACGTTTTTCTCCTTCTCTTTACAACTCTGTTCCTGCAGATGAATACTTTCTTTTTCTGCCTGATACCATGAAGGTCACTACTTCCAGCAAACTTAAGAATTTACCATGCTGTATTCTAATGTTGATGATTTTCTCTGTGCTAGATTTTTAAGTCTTCCTATAAACAAGGGAAAACAAAGAAATACTCTCTTCCTTCAACAGCTGGAAATTCCATTTAGAGCAAAATTGAAAATATATAAAAGGAAATTTAATCATTCTGTTTTAAATTCTTAATAAAAAAAATTTTACACAAAATTTATCAAGTAAAATTACAAATAAAATTATGCATAAAATGCTCTGTATTTTTAAGCAACAGTAACTGTAATCTAGAAAGAGTATTTATTTAGTACATTTTGTAAAATATAACTGCTTTTCTCAAAGTAAAGTATTTTTGTAATTAAAGATATATATTTATCTTATGTCTAGATTCAAGGTGGATTCCCTGATGGCTCAGCAGTAAAGAATCCATTGTCAATGCAGGAGACACAGGAGACTTGGGTTCAATCCTTGGGTGGGGAAGATCCCCCTGGAAGAGGAAATGGCAACCCACTGCAGTACTCTTGCCTGGAAAATCCCATGGACAGACAAGCCTGGTGGGCTACAGTCCATGGGGTCACAAAGAGTCGGACACAATGGAGCAACTGAGCACACACACACACTAGATTCAAGGTATTACAAAAATTTCACCTCACCAGTCTGAATTATAGTTCATAATAATCCTTCAATGAGCTCCCAAAAGACAGACCTGAAAATATTATAGAATGTGCCTTGCCATAACTATTTCAAATATAATTTTCCCTCGATTTTTTATTAAAGAGAATTTATGGCCAGATGGAATAAAACGTAAGTATCTAAAATGCTAACCTATTTATAATATATGACCAATTAAAAAAATGGGAAAGGGGAACTGAGAATATGTTGCCCAAAAGAAAAATGACTAAAAGGGAGATTTTAATAATTTTTACTGTTTCTTAATTTGATCATTTTTGTTGTTTCTTAACATCAAAAATATGAAAGCATAATTTAATGAATCTGTAGGATATTTAGAAGTGAAGAGATGGGAGGAATGTAAATGGATATCTACTTTATTCTTAAAGTGTCCTATTTTCATGGTTTTTAAGATAGCAAAATATTTTATGACTAGATTATTAATGCCAAGAAATTTAAAAAATTTGAAATGCAGGTAACAAAGAGGATTTCTCCAAGTCTGAATTATTTTCTACTGTCTTTTCTCATCTTTAGATCTAAGAATTCATGACTTAAGCAGGATAGCTTATTGTGAAACAAAAAATGAATGTGAAAATAGTTGAAAATTATGAGTGTTAACCTACAATGATATATATTTTAGGCAGGTATTATTTCATCTAGCCTAGTTCTGTAAAATCCTTTCATAAAAGTCCCTGACTCTCACCAAAACAGTCAGAACATGATGGAAGAATTCCTTTTTTGAGTTTGTGACTCATATAGCTAAAACTTCACTTGAAGTATCAGAGTTTCAGTTTAAGTTCCTTTTCTTTTTCCTTCTGAGCATGTAGAAAGTCATAAGCTATCCAGACATTTCAGGTAGAAGAAACAGACATGGAATAAAATAATCAGCATATGCTATGGGTAGAGATAGAAATTACCATGCAAATTATTTATCTGCCTGGTTGAATCTGTCTACACTTTGCAAGCCAATTCTAGGCAAGACACAATGCTAGATAATTCTGAGACTTTAAAACGGGGGCATTTTCCTATTGTATTTTCGCCTCATTGAACAATATAAATAGAGAAAGATGCTTACAATAAAACTGAAATATATAAATTGAAAATAAACAAAAGGACAAAGTAAAATATAAATAACAGCTATAGACCAGGGAAAAACAAGCTCAGATAGGCAATCTTGATGCCTTCCCACATTATGGACTATAAACTTTACACTAACCTTCTGGAATGCCATGCCAAAGGGAAGCGTTATTCTTATAATTCAAGATGCTAAAATGTAGCTCTGCATATAAGATAATTAAGCAGGGTGACAATATACAGCCTTGACGTACTCCTTTTCCTATTTGGAACCAGTCTGTTGTTCCATGTCCAGTTCTAACTGTTGCTTTCTGACCTGCATACAAGTTTCTCAAGAGGCAGGTCAGGTGGTCTGGTATTCCCATCTCTTTCAGAATTTTCCACAGATTATTGTGATCCACACAGTCAAAGGCTTTGGCATAGTCAATAAAGCAGAAATAGATGTTTTTCTGGAACTTTCTTGCTTTTTCCATGATCCAGAGGATGTTGGCAATTTGATCTCTGGTTCCTCTGCCTTTTCTAAAACCAGCTTGAACATCTGGAAGTTCACGGTTCACGTATTGCTGAAGCCTGGCTTGGAGAATTTTGAGCATTACTTTACTTGTGTGTGAGATGAATGCAATTGTGTGGTAGCTTGAGCATTCTTTGGCATTGCCTTTCTTTGAGATTAGAATGAAAACTGACCTTTCCCAGTCCTGTGGCCACTGCTAAGTTTTCCAAATTTGCTGGCATATTGAGTGCAGCACTTTCACAGCATCATATTTCAGGATTTGAAACAGCTCAACTGGAATTCCATCACTTCCACTAGCTTTGTTCATAGTGATGCTTCTTAAGGCCCATTTGACTTTGCATTCCAGGATGTCTGGCTCTAGGTGTGTGATCATACCATTGTGATTATCTGGACCATGAAGATCTTTTTTGTACACTTCTTCTGTGTATTCTTGCCACCTCTTCTTAATATCTTCTGCTTCTGTTAGGTCCATACCATTTCTTTCCTTTATCGAGCCCATCTTTGCATGAAATGTTCCCTTGGTATCGCTAGTTTTCCTGAAGAGATCTCTAGTCTTTCTATTCTATTGTTTTCCTCTATTTCTTGCATTTATCACTGAGGAAGGCTTTCTTATCTCTTCTTGCTATTCTTTTGAACTCTGCATTCAAATGGGTATAGCTTTCCTTTTCTCCTTTGCTTTTTGCTTCTCTTCTTTTCACAGCTATTTGTAAGGCCTCCTCAGACAGCCATTTTGCTTTTTTGCATTTCTTTCTCTTGGGATGGTCTTGAGTCCTGTCTCCTGTACAATGTCACAAACCTCCATCCATAGTTCATCAAGCACTCTGTCTATCAGATCTAGTCCATTAAATATATTTCTCACTTCCACTGTATAGTCATAAGGGATTTGATTTAGATCATACTTGAATGGTATAGTGGTTTCCCCACTTTCTTCAATTTAAGTCTGAATTTGGCAATAAGGAGTTCATGATCTGAGCCACAGTCAGTTCCTGGTCTTGTTTTTGATGACTGAATAGAGTTTCTCCATCTTTGGCTGCAAAGAATATAATTAATCTTTTGGTGTTGACTATCTGGTGATGTCCATGTGTAGAGTCTTCTCTTACGTTGTTGGAAGAGGGTGTTTGCTATGACCAGTGTGTTTTCTTGGCAGAACTCTATTAGCCTTTGCCCTGCTTCATTCTGTACTCCAAGGCCAAATTTGCCTGTTACTTCAGGTGTTTCTTGACTTCCTACTTTTGCATTCCAGTCCCCTATAATGAAAAGGACATTTTTGGGGGGTGTTAGTTCTGTAAGTTTTTGTAGGGCTTCATAGAACTGTTCAACATCAGCTTCTTCAGTGTTACTGGTCAGAGCATAGGCTTGGATTACCATAATATTGAATGGTTTGCCTTGGAAACGAACAGAGATCATTCTGTCATCTTTGAGATTGCATCGAAGTCCTAAATTTCGGACTCTTTTGTTGACTACAATGGTCCGACTTCTTCTAAGGGATTCCTCCCCACAGTAGTAGATATAATGTTCATCTGAGTTAAATTCACCCACTCCAGTCCATGCTAGTAAAGTAATGCTCAAAATTTTCCAAGCCAGACTTCAGTAATACGTGTACCATGAAATCCCTGATGTTCAAGCTGGTGTTAGAAAAGGCAGAGGAACCAGAGATCAAATTGCCAACATCTGCTGGATCATGGAAAAGGCAAGAGAGTTCCAGAAAAAATCTATTTCTGCTTTATTGACTATGACAAAGCCTCTGTGTGGATCACAATAAACTGTGGAAAATTCTGAAAGAGATCGGAATACCAGACCACCTAACCTGACTCTTGAGAAATCTGTATGCAGGCCAAGAAGCAACAGTTAGAACTGGACATGGAACAACAGACTGGTTCCAAATAGGAAAAGGACTACATCAAGACTGTATATTGTCACCCTGCTTATTTAACTTCTATGCAGAGTACATCATGAGAAACGCTGGACTGGAAGAAACACAAGCTGGAATCAAGATTGCCAGGAGAAATATCAATAACCTCAGATATGCAGATGACACCACCCTTATGACAGAAAGTGAAGAGGAGCTAAAAAGCCTCTTGTTGAAAGTGAAAGAGGAGAGTGAAAAAGTTGCCTTAAAGCTCAACATTCAGAAAATGAAGATCATGGCATCTGGTCCCATCACTTCATGGCAAATAGATGGGGAAACAGTGGAACAGTGTCAGACTTTATTTTTGGGGGGTCCAAAATCACTGCAGATAGTGATTGCAGCCATGAAATTAAAAGATGCTTACTCCTTGGAAGAAAAGTTATGACCAATCTAGATAGTATATTCAAAAGCAGAGACATTATTTTGCCGACTAAGGTCCGTCTAGTCAAGGCTATGGCTTTTCCTGTGGTCATGTATGGATGTGAGAGTTGGACTGTGAAGAAGGCTGAGCGCAGAAGAATTGATGCTTTTGAACTGTGGTGTTGGAGAAGACTCTTGAAGAGTCCCTTGGACTGCAAGGAGATCCAACCAGTCCATTCTGAAGGAGATCAGCCCTGGGATTTCTTTGGAAGGAATGATGCTAAAGCTGAAGCTCTGGTACTTTGGCCACCTCATGCAAAGAGTTGACTCATTGGAAAAGACTCTGATGCTGGGAGGGATTGGGGGCAGGAGGAGAAGGGGACGGCCGAGGATGAGATGGCTGGATGGCATCATGGACTCGATGGATGTGAGTCTGAGTGAACTCCGGGAGATAGTGATGGACAGGGAGGCCTGGCGTGCTGTGATTCATGAGGTCGCAAAGAGTCGGACACGAACGAGCGACCGAACTGAACTGACTCCAGTCCATTTTAGTTTGCTGATTCCTAGAATGTCGATGTTAACTCTTGCTGACTCCTATTTGACCATTTTCAATTTGCCTTGATTCATGGACCTAACATTCCTGATTCCTATGCAATATTGCTGTTTACAGCATCAAACTTTGCTTCTATTACCAGTCCCATCCACAACTGGGTGTTGTTTTTGCTTTGGCTCCATCCCTTCATTCCTTCTAGAGTTATTTCTCCACTGATCTCCAGTAGCATATTGGACACCTACTGACCTGGGGAGTTCATCTTTCAGTGTTCTATCTTTTTGTCTTTTCATACTTGTTCCAAATAGGATAAGGAGTACGTCAAGGCTGCATAGTGTCACTCTGCTTATTTAACTTATATGTAGAGTACATCATGAGAAACACAGGGCTGGAAGAAGGACAAGCAGGAATCAAAATTTTCAGGAGAAATATCAATAACCTCAGATATGCAGATGACACCACCCTTATGGCAGAAAGCGAAGAAGAACTAAAGAGCCTCTTTATGAAAGTGAAAGAGGTGAGTGAGAAAATTGGCTTAAAGCTCAACATTCAGAAAATGAAGATCATGGCATCTGGTCCCATCACCTTATGGCAAAGAGATGGGAAAACAGTGGAAACAGTGGCTGACTTTATTTTTCTGGAGTCCAAAATCACTGTAGATGGTGATTGCAGCCATGAAATTAAAAGATGCTTATTCCTTGGAAGTAAAGTTATGACCAACCAAGACAGCATATAAAAAGCAGACACATTACTTTGTCAACAAAGGTCCATCTAGTCAAGGCTATGGTTTTTCCAGTAGTCATGTATGGATGTGAGTGTTGGACTATAAAGAAAGCTGAGCACCAAGAATTGATGCTTTTGAACTGTGGTGTTGGAGAAGACTCTTGAGAGTCCCTTGGACGGCAAGAATATCTAACCAGTCCATCCTAAAGGAAATCAGTCCTGAGTGTTCATTGGAAGGACTGATGTTGAAACTGAAACTCCAATACTTTGGCCCCCTGATGTGAAGAGCTGACTCATTTAAAAAGACCCTTATGCTGGGAAAGATTGAGGGCAGGAGGAGAAGGGGACAAAAGAGGATGAGATAGTTGGATGGCAACATCAACTCAATGGAGATGCATTTGGGTGGACTCCAGAAGTTGGTGATAGGGAGGCCTGCCGTGTGTGGTTCATGGGGTTGCAAAGAGTCAGACATGACTGAACAACTGAACTGAACTGAAAATGTAGCTATGTTTTTTCATCACTTAACTCTGAAATAAATATCTCTAAATGAGTTTAGGAATGTGGTGTAATGCCCTTAACCATGGTGCTAGCTACTTTCCAGTTCTTCCTCCACCTCAAATTCACTACCTGCTTTCTCTCTTCTGCACAGTAGGACACTGTCCCTCCCAGGCTCCTTGGTTGGCCTCAGGTTGGGTTTGGCTGGAGAATGGAGGTCAAGGGAAGAGAGAGAGGTCGCAGATTCCTTTCCTGCTCCTCTCAGCTTTGGCCATGTTTCCGTTAGAGGCTGCATTTCTTCCAGACCATAGCTATGTTGGGTGGCACTTCCCCCAACTCCAATAACCCTGCAGTCCAAAATGTTAACAGCTTCCTACTTGGCTGACCTCTGGCCACCTCAACAATTTTTGTTAGTTCTCTTAACTCTACTCATACTTCTCCTTGATGGCTTTCTTTGAAAGAATGGTATGATTTTCATACCAGGACCCTGATCAATACAGATGAATTCCCACAGCAATGCATTATTTCAAAAGCTTGTTCTCAGAAGAAAAGTCAGAGTATGACAATAACCCTCAATCAGATGCCAATGAAAACACCTCTGAAAGAGGTGAATATTATTGTTCAAGTATATAGAAACAAGGCTCCCCTGGTGGCTCAGTGAAAGAGTCTGACTGCAATGCAGTAGACACAGGAGATGTCGGTTTGATCCTTGAGTCAGGAAGATCCCCTGGAGGAGGGCATGGAAACCCACTCCAGCATTCTTGCCTGAAGAACCCCATGGACAGAGAAGCCTGGTGGACTATAGCCCATAGGGTCGCAAAGAGTTGGACACAAGTGAGGTGAATGAGTACACAAGCACGCATATAGAAACAGTCTAGAACAGTTCCAAGTATCCAATAGAGCTTTCTGAAATGATGAAAATGTTTTTATACTGTGTTGCCCAATATAATAGCTGTTAACTATATATGCTATTGAGTTCCTGAAATGTGGACGATAAGGAAGTGAATTTTTATTTTATTTCATTTTAATTAATTTATACTTAGCTACATGTGGCTAGTGATTACACTACTGTACAGCACAAGTCTACATTAATCCAAGAAGAAAACCTAGAGACTACCTGAATTTATGGTACAAAAATAAGTAGAGTTCCCACTGATAAAAGCCTGTAGTCACAGATGGTTAAGGAAAGTACAATAAAAAGGACACAAAGTCCAAAAGAAGTAAAGTTTATACCAAATCACAGGTATTAAGGAAATCTTCATGGAGGAGCTTTAATTTAAGATGATTCAGGATGATGGAATAAATTTTGTATTAGTTTTCTATGTCTACTAATAAAGCATCACATGTTTAATGGCTTAAAAGCAAATTTATTATCTTACAGTTCTGTAGGTTAGAAGAGCAACATGGGTCTCCCTGGGCTAAAATCAAGGTGTGAGCATGACTATTCCTTTCTGGAGCCTGTAGGGGAAAATCCATTTTCTCGCCTTTGTAGCTTCTAGAGACCACCCTCATGGCACCTTTTATCCATCTTCAAAGCCAGCAATACAGCATCTCTTGTTATATCCCTTTGACTGCAACTAGGAAAGGGTCTCTGTGATTATATCAGCTCACCCAGATAATTGAGGATTAATCTTTCCATCTCAAGATCTTTAACTTAATCACACCTGTGAAGTCCATTTTGCCATGTAAGGTAACATAGTCACCAGCTCCAGAGATTAGGATATGGGCATCACTGAGGGCTTGTCTTTTGCCTACCAAAGATTGCCCACGCCAAGACATTGAAGATGAAAAGAAAAGGATGCCAGGAGGAGGTACAGGCCAAGAGCAAGACAGACCATAAGGAACTGACAGGATAATCACTACAATCTGTTAACTAGCTCACCCAATTATCCTGTGTTCTCTATTTCATCTCTAAGATGTATTGTAACACATGCTGACTACTCAGGGCTGGTAGGCTACTCTAGGACACCTGCCTACAAGTACTTCTGCAGTGAACTGCATGCTTACCAACAGCCAGCTGTGTTTTTTGCCAAATCTATTTAGGCCAGTTATATTGTCATTGTAATACATAATTTAATTAAATACTACATAAATCAATATGAATATGAAAAGATTTGTTCTCACACAAATGAAGTCTAATGCTTTGGCAGGACTCTTTTTAAGGTACTGAAAACTTCTGGTAACAATTTTGGTGCTCAACACTTTGGGAATCACATTCCGCTCACAAGGTGTCCGATTTGTCACCTTCTTTCTCCACCTTGGGACATAGTCTGGAGTCCTTAATTTCTACCGTGTCATGTTTAAGGCTCAGACTGCTGGCTCTGTATAGATTTGCTTTCCCTCTCACTCTCCATCATTCCCAAACCCAAATTTTCTCTTCTTTTGTTACAGTCTCTTCTTTGTTACAAGCTTTCTCTGGAGAAGTAGAGACTTTCAGGAGGATGGAGATCAAGAATAGGGTGCTGCATTTGGTAATTAGGAGATTGTTACCAACCTTCATGTGAATGACTGTTTTAGTCATTTGAGTGGACAACTGAATAGTTGTCAGGACTGCCACATCAATGATCTCATGGACATAAAGACCAGAAGAATACAATGGCACCTATCCCAATGGCATAACAATGATGACAAAAGCACTTTCATACTGCTGACTCAGTCTTCATCTACTGGCGTAACCAAGACTTCGAGAATGGAGGGCCTCATCTCTTTCATTTATTATTGTGAAGTAGAGTGTTACCAAGTGTACACTTCAAAAAGGCACCCAACTAGACAAGGATGGCAATAAGGTTAGAAAGAAAAGAAATAACTGTGCAGCCCTATGACTGTATTCAGAAGTGAGAAAGATGCCCCCACAAATCACTTCACCCTCATGCATACAAAGCAGAGTACAGACTGATTTATTTTCCTGTCCAGGGAACTGGCCAGATTTTTTCTAAAACCCTGGAGGGCAGTCTTTGTGCTCATGTTGCCTATGGACATGGCCTGGGAGACGAGCATCTGACTGTTTTAGACAGTTCTAATCCTCTTGGACTGCTTGGGAATGGCAAAAAAATGTTTAAGTACATATGAGCACATGCATATCTGAGTATGTGTACATATGCATCTATCATATGTGTACATGTATTTATGCATGTGGACATATTGGCTGATATAATGCAATAGATACCTAAAAACATTACATTAAAAAAAATCAAAATGGACTATTCCCTATCAAAATAATGCCAAGACAGTCAGGTAGACAAATGAGTTTTGTTTTTGTTTTTTAAGTCCCGACATTGAATTGCATAATCTTTTATATTTTCATCCTAAGGTATTTCATAACATTTGTGAAAAAAATCATTTCCTTCTGTTCTTCAGTCTCACGAAGTTCTCATTAACTTTGCTACTATAGTCTGGAACAATTTAAACCTTTAGCTTTCCAATTCTCAAAGACATCTTCTTACTGACCACACTGAAGGAAGTATGACATGGCTCAAAGGGTCCTAAAGAGTGAGCCAAAAGACATGGGTTTAAGCCAGAACTCCACCCATTATGAATTTAGGCTGATCTTTCACACTCCTGAGTCTATTTCCTCATCTGTAAAATGGGACTGATAATCCTTGATCTGGGGCCGTCCCTAGTGGCTCAGATGGTAAAGAATCTGCCTGTAATGCAGGAGACCTGGATTCAATTCCTGGGTCAGGAAGATTCCCTGGAGAAGGGAATAACTACCCAGTCCAGTATTCTTGCCTGGAGAATTCCATGAACAGGAGCTTGGCAGACTACAGTTCATGGGGTCACAAAGAGTTGGACATGACTGAGTAACTAAGCACACACGCCACCCTGGACCCATTTTTCATATAGGAGTTTTAAAAGGGCATCTGAGAATGGGCTTTGTAAACTTAGAAATACTAAATATAGAAATGAATAGGTATTATTACAACTACAATTGTTACAGTAGGTCTCATGCTTAAGAAGGAGCTCTAGTGATGAGTTCTCTGGTATGTTAAGACAGGAAGGAAATTATAGGATTCCAACACACACTTGTCCTTTGCTTCAATCTTGAAATTTAAAATATTTCCCTCGATTTCCATTAGAATTACACTGGCTTCAAAGGAGGTAAAAGTCAAGATGTAACAAAAAATTTATTCTAAATTGTTCTGAAGTGTGGGTTTTCAATCATCATGATTCCTTAAATTAGAATAGATCTGCAAAAATAGATACATGCGAGCATTTTTTCCTAAAATTTTTTCATGTAAGAGTATGCAGCCTGCTATATAATGTCACACATTAAAATAACGTTGGCATGGAATGGGAGTAAAATCCTTTCTCTGGAAATAAGCATATGTTATTAAAATCATATTCCATTTGTAGCCAACTACTAGAAAAGAATCCACATTTCAGTGTTTAAGTTTAGGATCAACTTGGAACACTGTGATTTTGTGCAATAAGCATAGGACTAAGGCAAAAGACTTGGGTTCTACTTCCAGATATTCCACTAACTAACCTGGTGACTTCAGTAAAGCATTGACTTCCATATGCCTTAATTCTCTCATGAGTAAAATAGATTAACACTGCATGCCTATTTGCCTGTTTCATAGGGTTCTTATGAGGATCAAATCAAAGTATCTATGAAAACGTCCCTATGAAACTATGAAATGGTGTAGAGAAATAAAGAATAAGGAAAATGAGCTTTATATGAAAGTTCTTACAGCAGAATACATCCATTAACCACAATTTATTGTATGTGTAACCCATAGAGATAAATTGATAATTCCTTTTTCCATACATTAACTTTATAACAAGTTTACAATAACCTTGACCTTAATAAATCAGTTAAAGGAGCTAAATAGGCTCTTTATAAATCATTCCTCTCTATGGTTCTTGAAGAGAGCTTAGGATCCCCAAGTCATACAAACTTTGGGTGTTCTGACAAAGCTGTATATAGAATAAGCCACAAAATTATTATGAGGTTAATAACAAGAATATTAACAACACCACTGAATATTTAAAATGTCCCATAAACAGAATGTATTTATAGAACACTAATTAAGAATACAATAACAGACAATATAGAAATTATGTCCTTCCCTGGCTGCCTCACACTTTTCAGACACCTTCAGAAGACTTTCCTCATGTTGTATTTAGCAAGAGAAATGTATGGTGAATTTCTTGAGCCAAGATTTTTTTAATCTTTGCATATTTCATCACTTAATAAGTGTTTATGAATGAATAAAAATAATTAATGAAAAAAATTAAATGATGTCCTTGAAAACTCAACGTTTCTATAGAATGCAGCAAAATTGACTTGTAGAGAAAAAAATTCATGATGTTAGTAATCTCTCTTTAAAAGTTAGAGTATCAGCTAAATATTTTAAAGGATAAAAGACAAAACAAAACCAATCCTTTTGCACTGTTGGTAGGAATATAAATTGGTACAGCCACTATAGAGAACAGTATGGAGTTTCCTTAAAAAACTAAAACTAGAGCTACCATATGACCTTGCAATCCCACTCCTGGGCATATATCCAGAGAAAAATGGGATCTGAAATTATACATGCACCACAATGTTCACTGCAGCAGTATTTATAATAGCCAAGACATAGAAGTATCCTAAATGTCCATCAACAGAGGAATGGACAAAGAAGATGTGGTACATATATACAATGGAATATTACTCAGCCATTAAGAAGAATAAAATAATGCCATTTGCAGCAGCATGGATGTTCCTAGAGATTGTCATACTGAGTAAAATAAGTCAGACAGAGAAGGAGAAATACATGACAGCCCTCATTTGTAGAATATAAAAAGAAATTATACAACTGAACTATTTACAAAACAGAAAGAAACAGAAAATGAACTTGTTGCCAGAGGGAAGCATGGCGGTGGGGTCAGGGAGGGGGAAGGATATTTAGGAAGTTTAGGATAGACATTTAAACACTGCTATATTTAGAACAGATAACCAACAAGGACCTACTGTATAGCACATGGAACTCTACTCAGTGTTATGTGGCAGCCCAAATGGGACGGGAATCTGGGGGCAGAATGGATACATGTATATGTATGGCTGAGTCCCTTTGCTGTTTACCTGAAACTAAACAACATTGGTTGCTAATCAGTTATGCATCCTTAGTCGCTCAGTTGTGTCTGACTCTCTGATCACATGCACTGCAGCCTACCCAGCTCCTCCATCCATGGTATTCTCCAGGCAAGAATACTGGAGTGGGCAGCCATTCCCTTCTTTAGGGAATCTTCTCCACCTAGGGATTGAGCCCCAGTCTCCTGCATCACAGGCAGATTGTTTACCATCTGAACTACCAGGGAAGACCCTAATCTACTACACTCCAATACATAATAAAACGTTTTTAAAAAAAAGACAATCCAAACCAATAAAAAAGAAAAAACTAAAATTAAATAGCCATATCAGAAAATTGAACAGAAATGTAATTGAAAGATAAAACCATGATCTGACTTGCTAAAAAGATAGACCAACAGCAAGAAGTTAATCAAGAGTAAATTGCAAATAAATAGAAGTGAAAAAGAAAAGAAAATCAATATACAGAATAAAGTGAGTGAATACACAATTGAATGAAAACGAATTCTATGTAATGAATTATTTATTTTTACAAAATATAATAAAAACTGAAAAAAATGGAGATATCAAAGAAAGCAGAGGATTATATGAGCTCATGCATAAATTATCTAAAGTGATCACAGAATAATATCAATTATTATAAACCACTTTTGAATATAGCAAAAAAGGTAAAACTATAAGTAAACTATAAGTAAAACATAAGTAAACTATGATCTTGGCTATAAAACCTGATAAAGATAACACCAGAAAAACACTATAAGACAATTTCATTTATTAATATACAAGCAAAAATGTTAAACCAATATTAACAGAAGAATTCAGCTATTTACTAAAAAATAATACACAATGTACAAGTGGGATTTAAATTGCCAAAATAATACATCACATTAATACTACAAATAACAAGAACCAAATTTAAATATATATTCAAGAGATTTTCAAAAGCATCAGTTCAGTTCAGTCGCTCAGTCGTGTCCGACTCTTTGCGACCCCATGAATCACAGCACGCCAGGCCTCCCTGTCCATACCAACTCCCAGAGTTCACTCAGACTCAAGTCCTTGAGTCCGTGATGCCATCCAGCCATCTCATCCTCTGTCGTCCCCTTCTCCTTCTGCCCCCAATCCCTCCTAGCATCAGGGTCTTTTCCAATGAGTCAACTCTTTGCATGAGGTGGCCAAAGTACTGGAGCTTCAGCTTTAGCATCATTCCTTCCAAAGAAATCCCAGGGTTGATCTCCTTGCAGTCTAAGGGACTCTCAAGAGTCTTCTCCAACACCACAGTTCAAAAGCATCAATTCTTCGGCGCTCAGCCTTCACAGTCCAACTCTCACATCCATACACGACCACAGGAAAAACCATAGCCTTGACTAGACAGACCTTAGTCGGCAAAGTAATGTCTCTGCTTTTGAATATACTATCTAGGTTGGTCAAAAGTATCAGAATTTATTTATTTAAACAGAAAATATAGGAATAGAAAGATATTTCATTATAACTTCACAAAAATGCTATTAAATCCTTACTATGTGAAATGATACTCAATACAAACAAGGGTCTACTTAAACCTATGAACTAGCTTTTTACATAAAGGAGGAAAAACATTAGATATATTCTCATTAATAATAGAGACAAAGTGCAAATGCCCATTGTCGTTACTAATTAATACTGTATTCAAGATTCTTACAACTGTAATGACACTTAGGAGATAATTTTAGATTACAGAGAAAAAGAATACGTTAATATCAGAAATATCATTGTATACCAGTATTTTAAAATCAGCTATAAAATTTTCAAAGTTATTTAAAGAGTTTTACAAAATAGTCAGTGATCAATATATAAATCCATAGTATTCCTCTATACCATTTCCATATCATTAAAAGTAGTCAGAAATAAAAATTAAAAACAATTTACTCATTCCAACAACAAAAATGTAAATCAAAGATGATTTAAAGGAATGCAAAATTTACCTTAAATTGTGAATAGAAATTTTGGAAAGGAAATAATAAATATAATAAATATTATTGAAATGAAAATCCTTCATAGGTTAATCTTAAATTAAAACTTGAAAGTGAACTTCAACTATTCCTAATATAACTTGAAAAAATATTTTAAAATTCATTTGCAATGGAATTCCTTTTTAAAATGGAATCAAATTAGCAATCCTTGATGCAGTTACTTCCAGCAGCCCAGTAAAATTACCAAAAAGAGGAAAAGTCCAAAATTAAAAGCAACTCTGAAAACTGAGACATGCAGACACACTGGTTGCCAGAATCTGGGAGGAATTTTCATTATCTATAAGACCTTTGGAGTTGGATTGAGAAAAAAACAACTGGTGGCTTCCTTTTGCTTTATAAAAGCATAACAATTTTTAAAAGTCCAAACAACATGAAATAAAAATGTGAAGACCCTTGTCTCTCATTCACAGTCTCTTCCCTGTCTCAGAAAACTAGGATCAGGGCTAACCGGAGTGTTGAGTATCCATTCTTCTGATATCATGATATTCCTATTTTATGACGTTTCTTTCAACCCTCTCTTCTTTCTACATTCATTCAAAGGAGGTACTGCTGGGAAAGGATTGTTAGTAGGGGGAGGGATGTTTCACAAAAAAAAAAAAACAAACACAAAACTATCAGGGATTATGGGCTAAATGAAAATTATTCTCATGAAAAGCATTATATGGAGGTACAAAAAAGAAAGAGACTTGATACAGTACAGTTCATTTGTAATTGTAATTTCCATTTATTCCATTGTTTCAGAACATTAGAAAACTTGAAAGAGAGAACAGAAGATTTCACTTCTGGTGAGCAAAGCCACACTACATGAATTCAGGACAAATACTTAGAATTGGGCTGAGAAATGTATGCAACCAATTGTGGATCTATGGAGGGATCTGGCACAGAAAACAGAAGAAAAAGCCATACCATCTTTCTTTGTAAAAATTTCTGTATAGATAACTCTCTCATTTGAAAATGAGTAAATAACACACACACATGCATGCATGCGTGCACACGCACGTGCACACACACACACACACACACACACACAACATGAGGCCTGTAAAAAATAAGGCAGAGAAGGGAAGAAGTCCATCATCCTAAAAATTAAAAGAAAAAGCAATTTTCTGAAAATAGTCTTCTAAGGAAGCAGAAAACATCACTAGAAATTTTTCTTTATATTTGCTCAGATGCAAAAACTAGGTCTCCATGAAGAAGGATCACAGAGCAATTAAAACAGGGAGGGGAAACTTAAAGCATGATAAAAGAATGAGAAATAAACTTGAATCTCACCAAAACCATTAAGGAATTAACATATTTCCCCAAATATTGCCCAGTTCAGTTGAACTTATAGGTACATTTTGCCAAACCTTCAAGGAACAGATCATCTCTATGTTACACAAGTTTCTCCAAAAAATATAGAAAATGAGATAAAGCAATGTAACTCACTTTCTAAGAGTAATATAATCAACCTTTCAAAACTGGATAAGATTGGAACAAGAAAATTTAAATGTTGGCCCAGTACCTCTACAAATATAGATGCAAACAATTCTAAGTGCAAATATTAACTAAAAGAATTCAAAAGTGTATTTAAAAATTATATATCATGATCATATGAATTTTACCATAGGAATTCAAAGGAAATCTATCATCATAATCCAAAATACTAAATAAATAAAAGAAAAAATGATGGAGTATTTAAAAAGCATTTGGAAGAGACTGACTTCCAGAATGATGGAGCAAGGATCTTCAAATATCTGCTCCTCCATAAAAGCAACAATAAAACCAGGGGGAAAAAGTCAAAATCAACTATTTCATAACTCTGGAGATTAACCAAACACTTGCAACAATCTGAGGATCATTTATTCAAACAAAATGACTGAATCTTAATACAGTGAGTTGTGTGGTATTTTACCTTATCCTATTCTCATACTTCTCTCCCATCTCCATGGTAGTCTTGAAAACCAACCACCTTACAATCATATCTGTGAAAAACAGCAGCTTTGCAGACACTGGAGAAGGCTGACATGTTTGAAGCTGCCCAAAAGCTCCAACTCCAAAGAATTGCTGCTATTGGACATGCTGGTAGTTTCCCTAATAACCCCATTTGCAAAGCTCATCTTTATATAATTTGGTTCAGAACGTGCTCAATGAGAACAGACTTTTACCTGAAACATTTGCCAAAAACTATCAATGGCCACCATTTAAACACTGTGGCTGCCTGTAATGTTGATAATGCTGTGCTGTGCTTAGTCACTCAGTAGTGTCCAACTCTTTGCAACCCCATGGACTGTAGCCCACCAGGCTCCTCTGTCCATGGGGATTCTCCAGGCAAGAACACTGGAGTGGGTTGCCATGCCCTCCTCCAGAAGCATTTCCAACCCAGGGATCAGAGAGAAAGAGTTGTTTTTTTTTTTTTTTCAGAATTAAAATATATTATTTGAATATATTTGAAGTTCAACATCCCTCTTTATAAATCATAAAACCCCCTTGAGATTTCCTCCCACTTTTTCATATTTATTTTTCAGTGGTTAAAAAAGACCACTTCTTGCTGTATGAGTCCAAACAATAACATTCTAGTCTCATCAGATTTCTAACGACTTTTACATGGATAAAATATCTTTAGCAGACTTAGTATCTACAAAAACTTGTGAAACTTTCAATGATTGTAGGTTCTGGAAATCTATCGTGTATTTATTTATTTGTTTTTTTGTTTGTTTTTGTTTTTATTTTATTTTATTTTGTTTTGCTTTACAATACTGTATTTGTTTTGCTATACATTGACATGAATCATCCACGAGTATACATGAACTCCCAATCCAGACCCCCGCCTCCCCCATCATGTTTTGTTTTTTAATAAGAAGGGTTCAAGGGACCTCTGAGACAACATCAAGTACACTAACATTTGCATTTTAAGGATCTTGGAGAAAAGAGAGAGATAGAAAATGTATTTGAAGAAATAATGGCTGAAAACTTCCCAAACCTGTGGAAGGAAACAGACATTCAGGTAAGAAAGCACAAAGGTTTCCAAACAAGAAGAACTCAAAGACACTCACACTAAGACACATTATAATCAAAATGGCAAAATTAAAGACAAATAACTTGCAGGGAGACCTCATATAATTTTAGCTTATTTTTCAACAGAAAGTTTATAGACCAGAAAGAAGTGGCAAGATATATTTCAAGGACTGAAAGAAAAAAAAATTACAACCTAGAATAATCTATTTGGCAAGGTTATCATTTGGATTTGAAGGAGAAATAGTTTCCCACATAAGCAAAAACTAGGAGTTAATCACACTAAACCAGCCTTATAAAAGATCTTCTTTAAACAGAAAAGAAAGGCCACAACAAGAAATAAGAAAATATATGAAAGGAAGAAAAAAAAACTCACTGGTAAAGATAAATATATAGTAAAGACAGTGGATCACCCACTTAAAAGCTAGTAAGAGATTTAAAAGATAGAAATGGCATAGTCAACTATAACTACAATAAGCAGTTAAAGCATACACAAAATTAAAGATGTAAAATATGACATAAAAACATAAAATATTGGTGGGGTGGGTAAAATGTAGTCCTTTTAAAATGCTTTCAAAATTAAGTGTCTATCATCTTAAAATCAATGGCTATATATCAACTTCATGGTAAACACAAACCAAAAACCTACAGTGCATACACAAAAAATAAAAAGAAAGTAATCCAAGCACTATACTAAAGTAATTCATCAAACTACAAGGGAAGAAACCAAGAGAAGATATGGGAACTGAGAAGACCTACAAAATAACCAGAATACAATTAACAAAATGGCAGTAAGTACATGCTGCTGCTGCTGCTGCTAAGTCACTTCAGTCGTGTCCGACTCTGTGCGACCCCATAGACAGGAGCCCACCAGGCTCCCCCGTCCCTGGGATTCTCCAGGCAAGAACACTGGAGTGGGTTGCCATTTCCTTCTCCAATGCGTGAAAGTGAAAAGTGAAAGTCAAGTCGCTCAGTCGTGTCCGACTCTCCACGACCCCATGGACTGGAGCCCACAAGGCTCCTCCATCCATGGGATTCTCCAGGCAAGAGTACTGGAGTGGGGTGCCATTGCCTTCTCCACAGTAAGTACATACTTATTGATAATTACTTTAAATGGAAATGGACTAAATCTCCTATCAAAAGACATACCATACCTGAATGGATTAAAAAAAAAAAAAAAAAGACCCATCTGTATGTTATGCTATAGGAGATGCACTGCACATCTAAAGGCACACACAGACTGAAAGTAAAAGGATGGAAAAAGGTATTCCATGCAAACGGAAAAAAAAGTAAGCCAGAGCAGCAATACTTATATCAGACAAAGTAGACTTTAAAATAAAGATTGTAACAAAAGACAAAGAAGGGAATTATATACCAAACAAAAGGATACACCATTTATAAATATTTACACACCTGATATAGGAGGACCTAAATATAAAAACCAAATATTAACAGAAATAAAGGTAGAAATAGATAGTAACACAATTATAGGTAGGGAGCTTATTATCCCATATACATCTATGGATAGATTACAGATAGAAAATTAATAAGGACACATTATTAAATGGATGTACCAGATATACACAGAAAGTTCCATCCAAAAGCAGCAGAACACACATTCTTGCCAAGTGCATGTAGAACATTCTCTAGATAGATCACATTTTAGGCCACAAAACAAGTCTCAATAAATTTAAGATTTTTTCCAACCACAATGCTATGAAACTTAGAAATCAACTATAAGAGGAAAACTATAAAAGCACAAACACATAGAGATAAAACCACATGCTACTAAGCAACTAATGGGTCACTGAATAAATCAAAGAGTAAATTAAAAAATACTTTGAGACAAATGAAAATGCAAATAGAAATTTCCAAAGTCTATGGGATGTATCTTGATGAAGATGAAGAACCTCTTGATGAAGGTGAAAGAAGAGAGTGAAAAAAAACTGGCTTAAAACTCAACATTCAGAAAACTAAGATCACAGCATCCAGTCCCATCACTTCATGGCAAACAGACAGGGAAATGATGGAAACAGGGACAGAGTTTATTTTCCTGGGCTCCAAAATCACTGCATATGGTGACTGCAGTCATGAAATTAAAAGACGCTTGCTCCTTGGAAGAAAAACTATGACAAACCTAGACAACATGGTACAGAGACATTACTTTGCCTACAAAAGTTTGTCTAATCAAAGCTATGGCTTTTCCAGTAGTCATGTACGGAGAGTTGGACCATGGCTGAGCTCCAAAGAATTGATGCTTTTGAATTGTGGTGTTGGAATAGACTCTTGAGAGTCCCTTGGACTGCAGGGAGATCAAATCAGTCAATCTAAAAGGAAATCAATCCTGAATATTCATTGGGAGGACCGATGCTGAAGCTTAAGCTCCATAACTTTGACCACCTGATGCGAAGAGCTGACTCATTAGAAAAGACCCTGATGCTGGGAAAAGTTGAAGGCAGGAGGAAAAGGGAACAAGAGAGGACAAGATGGTTGGAAGGCATCACTGAATCAATGGACTTGAGTTTGAGCAAGTTCTGGGAGACAGTGAAAGAAAGGGAAGCCTGGCATGCTGCAGTCCATAGAATCACGAGTTGGACATGACTATGTGACTGAACAACAAAAAATGGGAGGTATCAAAAGCAGTTCTAAGAGGGAAGTGTATAGCAATATAAGCCTACTTGAAGAAACAAGACAGATCTCAATTAAACAATTTAAGTACATTTAAAGGAACTAGAAAATGAGGAGCAAGCAAAGCCCAAAGTTAGTAGAAGGAAGAAGATAATAAAGATCTTGTGGAAATAAATGAAATGGAGGCAAAAAACAAAACTGGAAAAGATCACTGAAATTGAAAGTTGGTTCTTTGAAAAGATAAAATTGACAACCTTTAGCCAGAGCCATCAAGAAAAAAAGAGACCTCAAATAAATAAAATCAGAAATGAAAGAGGAGAAACTAAAATTGACAGCACAGATATACAAAGGAACATAAGAAAATATTATGAATAATTACATGCCAACAAATTAGACAGCAAAGAACTGGATACATTTCTAGAAATATATTCTTCCAAGACTGAATCATGAAGAAATAAAGATCTAAATAGTCCAATTATTAGTAACAAAACTGAATCAGTAAAAAAAAACGCAAAAGTGAAAGTACAGGTCTAGATGACTTCACAGTGAATTAAACTAAATGCTTAAAAAAGAGTTAATACCTATCCTTCCCAAATTTTTTGAAAAAATTGATGAGGAAAGATCATTTTCAAATTTATTTTGCTAAGCCAGTCTTACTCTAATACCAAAACGCGTGAAATACAACACCAAAAAAGAAAACTGCAGGCAAATATCTCTACTAAACATAGATGCAAATATCCTCAACAAAATATCACCACAGGTAATTTAATAATGCATTAAAAGTATTATACACCATGATCAAGTGGGATTCATTCCAAGGATGTGAAAATGGCTTAACATACATGAATCAATCAGTGTGATACACTAACAAAATGAGCGGCAAAAGTCATAGACCATTTCAGTAGATGCAGAAAAAGCATTTTACAAAATTTAACATCTTTACAAAAAAAAAAAACTCTCAATAAAGTTAATATAGAGGGAACACATCTCATCATAATAAAGTCCATATATGACAAATCCACAGTTAACAACATAGTCAATGGTGAAAAGATGAATGCTTTCCCTCTAATATCAGGAACAAGACAAGGAAGCCCATTCTTACCACTTTTATTCAACATAGTATTAGAAATCCTAGCTACAACAATTAGGCAAGACAAAATAGGGCATCTAAATTGGAAAGGAAGATCTGAAACTGTTGTTCGCAGATGACAGGAAACTATATATAAAAAACTCCAAAGACTACACACACACACACACACACACACACACACAATTTTAGAACAAATAAACTCAGTAAAGTTGTAGAATATAAACATTAATATACAAAACCTATTGCATTTATAGACGCTAAATATGAACAATTTTAGATAAATAAAGAAAACAATTTTTAGAGAAATAAAACAATCCCATAGCAATTGCATCAAAATATATAAAATTCCTAGAAATATAGTTAACCAAGGAGGTAAAACGCCTGTGCTCTGAAAATTATAAGATACTGAAGGAAGAAATTGAAGATGACTACTAGTGAAAGTGTTAGTCGCTGAGTCATGTCAGACTCATTGCAACCCATGGACTGTAGCCCACCAGGCTCCTCTGTCCATAGGATTTCCTAGGCAAGAATACTAGAGTAGGTTGCCATTTCCTACTCCAGGGGATTTTCCCAACCCAGGAATACCCATGGTTTAGACAATAAAGAATCTGTCTGCAATGCAGGAGACCTACGTTTGATCCCTGAATCAGGAAGATCTCTGAGAGAAGGGAATGGCTACCCACTCCAGTATTCTTACGGGGAGAATTCTATGGACAGAGGAGTATCGCAGGATACAGTCCATGGGGTCGCAAAGAATCACACATGACTGAGCAACTAACATTTTTACTTTTACTTTGACTACTATGCTTTAAGTAAAAAATAGTTAATAGAGACAGAGAAAAACATTTTTAAATTGGAAAGGGGTCAATTCATCAGAAAGACACAACAATTATAAATATATATGAACTACATATACTACAGTAAGTGCAGTACATGTAATACTACATATACTATAATAAATACATGAAGCAGTAATTGACAAAATTAAATGAAGAAGGACTTCCCTGGTGGTCCAGTGGCTAAGACTCAATGCTCCCAATGTAGCGGGCCTCGGTTCCATCCCAGTCAGGGAACTAGATCCAACAAGCCACAACTAAGAATTTGCATGCCACAATTAAAAGATCCCACATGCTGCAATGCAGATGGAGGATCCTGCATGCTGCAACACAGTCAAGTAAGTAAAGAATTTTTAATTAAAAGAAGAAATAGACAATTCAACAGTATTATTGGAGAACTCTGTACCTCAATTTTAATAATGAATACAACAATTAGGCACAAGACCAAAAAGGAAAGAGAAGACTCAAACAATACTATCAACCAACTAGAGCAGGATATACACTTTGCTCAAGGGCAAATTAAACATTATCCAGGATAGACCATATGTGAGTCTACAAATAAATCTCAATAAATGCAAAAAAACTGAAATAACACAAAATATGTCTTCTGACCACAATGAAATTAAATTTATAAATATAACTAAATGGAGAATTCAACAAAGTTTCAGAAACAAAGTGAAAGAAAGTGTTAGTTGCTCAGTCATGTCTGACTCTTTGCGACCCCATGGACTGTAGCCTGCCAGGCTCCCCTGTCCATGGATTCCCCAGGCAAGAATACTGGAGTGGGTTGCCATTCCCTTCTCCAGGGGATCTTCCCAACCAAGAGATCAAACTCGGATCTTCTGCATTGCAGGTGGTTTTTTTACCGTATGAGCCACCTGAGAAGCGCATAAGGGGTTATAAAAGTCCTCCAAATAGCTTATAAATTTTTGAAGAAAACTAGATAACAGGGAGTGATTCCTTCTAACCAGATATTATGACATCCTTCATATATAAAAGAGATAGAACAGTATGATGCTGGTGAAGGTCAAATGGGTCAATAGAACCAAATGGAGATCAGAAATAAATTCATGTATGTACGGAAACTCGATATAAGATAAAGGTCAATTTCAAAACAAGGAGATAATTGTTGTATAGAAGATACTGGAAAGACTGGTTTACTGTATCAATAGAAATAATGTTGGACTCCTGCCTTACACTGTATGCAAAGGTAATTCAAGATGAATTAAAGACCTTTCTATAAAAGATAAAACTATAAAGCTAATAGAATATATATGAGAATATCTTTGTAACCTAGAGATATGAAATGCTCTCTTAAGTAAGATCCAAAATGCATAAACCATAAGGTTAAAAAATATACTGATGGGTTTTACTATGTCAAAGTAAAGGATTTCTTATTTTAGAATAAATCTGAAAAAGAGTATGAGCAATACTTATATTCTTTTAAGTATTAAAGCAATACTTATATTCTAAAGGGAAAATTTCTATTCTTATGAAAATATAAGAATACTTATATTCTTTTAAATATTAAGCAATACTTACATTCTAAAGGAAATCAATCCTGAATATTTACTGGAAGGACTGATGCTGAAGCTGAGGCTCCAATACTTTGGCCAACTGATGCGAAGAGTTGACTCACTGGAAAGGACCCTGATGCTGGGAAAGATCAAAGGCAGGAGGAGAAGGGATGACAGAGGATGAGATGGTTGGATGGTATCACCGACTCGATGGACATGAGTTTGAACAAACTCTGGGAGTTGGGGATAGACAGGGAAGCCTGGTATGGTACAGTCCATAGGGTCACAAAGAGTTGGACACAACTGAGTGACTGAACTGAACTAAACTGAATATTTATATAAAATATTGCTGAGAGAAATTAAGGAAATTTAAATAAATGGAGAGGTATACTTTACCATAAATTGGAAGACTCGGGATTGTTAGGATGTCAACTCTTCCTAAACTGATCTGTAGATTTCACACACTCACAGTGAAAATTCTAGCGTGCTTTTTTCTAGCTATCGACAAACCAATTCTAAAATTCTTGTAGAAATGCAAAGGACTTAGAATAGCCAAAAAATATTTAAAAAAAAAAAAGATAATTTGAGGATTAACATTGCCTAATTTAAAGACCTATTACAAAAACACTGCAATCAAAATGGTGTTTATTGATGAAAAGATAAAATAGATCAATGGAACATAATAGTAAGTCTAGAAATGGACAACTAATTTTTTAACAGTTGCAAATTTACTGGAGAAATTTAATGAGGAAAAAAATCATGTTCAACCAATGGTGCTACAGAAGTTAGATTATATATTTTTAAAATAATCTTTGATCCATAGTTTGCACCATATACAAAAGTTAAGTCAAAATGGATCACAGACGTAAAACCCAAAACTATAGAATTTAGAGAAGAAATGAAAGAAAAATCTTTGTGATATTGAGTTAGGCAAAGATTTCTTATATAGGACAACAAAAGCACAATACATAAAAGAAAAAATGATAACTTAGACTTTATCAAAATTTAAAATTTCTGCTTTTGAAAGACTTCATTAAAAGAATGAAAAGGCAAATCACATACTAGCAAAATATACTTGCAAAGCACTTATAGTTAGAACATAAACACAAGTATGCTGCTGCTGCTGCTGCTAAGTCACTTCAGTCGTGTCCGACTCTGTGCGACCCCAGAGACGGCAGCCCACCAGGCTCCCCCGTCCCTGGGATTCTCCAGGCAGTCCATGATGTCGCAAAGAGTTGGACACAACTGAGCGACTTCACTTTCACTTTTCACTTTCATGCACTGGAGAAGGACATGGCAACCCACTCCAGTGTTCTTGCCTGGAGAATCCCAGGACAGGGGAGCCTGGTGGGCTGCCATCTATGGGGTCGCACAGAGTCAGACACGACTGAAGCGACTTAGCGGCAGCAGCAGCAGCATATATCCTACGTATGTCGCACAGAGTCGGACATGACTGAAGCGACTTAGCAGCAGTAGTAGCAGCATATATCCTATGTATGTTGCACAGAGTCAGACACAACTGAAGCGACTTAGCGGCAGCAGCAGCAGCATATATCCTACGTATGTCACACAGAGTTGGACACGACTGAAGCGACTTAGCAGCAGCAGCAGCAGCATACATCCTACGTATGTCACACAGAGTTGGACACGACTGAAGCGACTTAGCAGCAGTAGCAGCAGCATATATCCTATGTATGTCGCACAGAGTCAGACACGACTGAAGCAACTCAGCAGCAGCAGCATATATCCTACGTATGTCGCACAGAGTCAGACACGACTGAAGCAACTCAGCAGCAGCAGCAGCAGCAGCATATATCCTATGTATGCTGCACAGAGTTGGACACAACTGAAGCGACTTAGTGGCAGCAGCAGTCACTTCAGTCGTGTCTGACTCTGTGCGACCCCATAGACAGCAGCCCTGCAGGCTCCCCTGTCCCTGGGATTATCCAGGCAAGAACAATGGAGTGGGTTGCCATGTCCTCCAGTACATGAAAGTGAAGTCGCTCAGTTGTGTCCAACTCTTTGCGACCCCATGGACTGTAACCCACCAGGCTCCTCTGTCCATGGGATTCTCCAGGCAAAAGTACTGGAGTGGGCTGCCACTCCTTCCTTACCTATAAGAAAGGTTAAAATTAAATAAAATGACCATATTAAGTGAGTGAGGATGTGGAGGAACTGGAACTCACACACCCCGCTGACTGGAATGCAAACTGGCAAAACCACTTTGGCAACTTCTCACTCAACACTATGTACTGAGTGTATGTGTGGGAGTGTGTATAAAATCTATATCTATGCTATATATGTTGAAGCTTATTGATTTTTTTTTACAACATAGTTTCCATGATATCTATCCATTCTCTGCAGGATGAAAGTCAAGCTTACCTTCAACTTTTTCTATCTATTCCATGCAGGAAGAAAGTCAAATGTATCTACAATTGTTTACTACACCCTTGTACATCCCTTTTTATCTTTGTAGGAATTTATCCAGGAGTGGAATTTCTAGGCCATACATAGTAGATATGTATAATAAACACTGTTACATTGTTCTGCAGAATGGCTGATAAAGGTAAATTTCAACCAGTAGTGCCCATGAGTTTCCATTCCCCATTTTTTTGATAATTGTCAAATGGTGATCTTTTAATTATGTAATTCTTTTTACATTTATTACTTGACATATAATGGAGAGCTTTTAAATCTCCACCTGCTCATTTACTTATTCATTTATTTAATCAGTATAGACTCAAGGACTTCTATTTTATTCAAAATCATTATTTTGATACTCTAATTATCCCAGAATGGGAGTCCTTTCAAGCTGGTACATGTGTCCTTTTGATAAATCTCCACCAGTTTTTCAAGAACACATCTGAGTCAGTTCTAATGAGGTGGATGAACGTAGAGCCCATTATACATAGTGAAGTAAGTCAGAAAGAGAAAGATAAATATTGTATACTAATGCATATACATGGAATCTAGGAAGAAGGTACTGATGCATTTATTTACAGGGCAGTAATGGAGAAACAGATACACAGAACAGACTTACGGACACAGAGAGAGGGAGAGGAGGGTGAAATGTATGGAGAGGGTAACATGGAAATTTATATTACCATATGTAAAATAGATAGCCAATGGGAATTTGCTGTATGACTCAGGGAACTCAAACAGGGGCTCTGTATCAACCTAGAGGGGTGGGATGGGGAGGAAGATGGGAGGGAGGTTAAAGACAGAGGGGACATATGTATGCCTATGGCTAATTCATGTTGATGTTTAACAGAAAACAGCAAAATTCTGTAAAGCAATTATTCTTCAATTAAAAAATAAATATATTTTTTAAAGTAAAAAAGAAAAAGGAAGAATCAGCGAGAAGGGAGTTAAAATGATGATTCCTTGGATGCATGTGTAATGTATGGCTGAGTCCCTTCCCTGTTCACCTGTAACTATCACAACATTGTTAATCAGCTATACCTCAAAACAAAATGAAAAGTTCAAAAGAAAAAAAATTTCCACTAGTTTTTTAAAAGACTTTCTAAAGAGCAGTTTTAGCTTTACAGAAAAATTGCAGAGAGTTTCCATATATCTCTCACCTTTCACTCCCCTCCCCCACCCCCACTGTTTCTCCTTTGAGATCAGGTAAGGAAGGTTAGGTAATATTCAGGTATTCTGAGTATCCTAATAAACCATGAGGGCATTAAACACATTTTCAGAAATGGAATTTTTCCGATCTTTTGTTGCCAAAATGTTACCTCATATAGGCTTTACATATAAACACTAAGTCTCGTACTCTATCCTTGGAAGTGTTTTCACAACTGACAACCTTTCATAATCCTTCCTTTTAATCATAAAAGAAAAAAAAAAAAACAGAATGTTTGAAGCCATTTCCCTATCCCCTGAAAATATGCTCTATGTCAGTTCAGTTCAGTCACTCAGTCGTGTCCGACTCTTTGCGACCCCATGAATTGCAGCACGCCAGGCCTCCCTGTCCATCACCAACTCCCAGAGTTCACTCAGACTCATGTCCATCGAGTTAGTGATGCCATCCAGCCATCTCATCCTCTGTCGTCCCCTTCTTCTCCTGCCCCCAATCCCTCCCAGCATCAGAGTCTTTTCCAATGAGTCAACTCTTCTCATGAGGTGGCCAAAGTACTCAAGTTTCAGTATGTCATCCCTAATTTCTGTATATCACAAAATTCATTGTTCATAGAGCCACAGAGTTAAAGCTATCAGACATTTTTTGCACTCATTATCCTATAGATGGAAGAACTGAGGCCTAGAGAGGTGAAATCACTTCCCTTAAGGTAATCAGCAACAGTGCTAACTAAAGTCCATTGATTTTTAATCATCTTACCAAACATTCCTACGGTGATAAAAATTAATTCTCCCACTACATATAAGCTTTTAAACACTGGTTCACTTACAAATTGTTCCAGAATTTTTGTTAAGAATTATTACTGTACCAAACATCAACAGGTTTGGAAACTAAGCTGTAAAACAACAGACCCTACACACACAATTATTTCTACTGATACATGGTTGACCAGTATCCTACCTAATCAACAGGTTTTTTTTTTTTTTTTTGGCTGTGCTGGGTCTTTGCTGCTGTATGGACTTTTCTCTAGTTGTAGACAGTGAGGGCTACTCTCTAGTTTGCAGTGTGTTGGCTTCTCATTAGAGTACTTTTCTTGTTGTGGAGTACAGGCTCTAGGGCACTTGGGCCTCAGTAGTTGCAGCATGTGGACTCAGTGGTTGTGGCTCCTAGGCTCTACAGCACAGGCTCAACAGTTGTGGCACACAGGCTTAGTTGCTCCCCAGCAGGTGGGATCTTCCCTGATCAGGAGTACTTGTGTCTCCTGCATTTGCAGGCCAATTCTTTACCACTGAGCCATTAGGGAGCCCAATAGGTTTCTTTAGTTTGTTTTTGTTGTGTGTATATGTGTGCACATTTGCGTGTGATTTTTTTCTCCAATTTCTATTAACATCACATTAAAAGGGAAGTTGGAAATGTGAAGGCTTCTATTGTTGAACAGACATGTGACTCTTGCCTAAATGGCATTAAAATCGCTCAGACACTGAACTGAAATGAAAGCAAATGTGCGTGTACCTATCACGTTACGTAGGGAAACCAATGTAGGTTGAGTTGCATGTCACCAAATGCCCCACATGTGACATACAGGGAAAATGACATAATCCAAGTATTCAGCAAAAGCAGCCCACAGTAACAAATGCATCATTTCTGAAGAGGAAGAGAGAACAGATGGCTCAGCAAGCAATTGTAGAACAGCCAGCTTCCCCCTCCGCACCTCCAGAACCAAATTGCCTCCCAGTGTCTCATCCTAGGCCCTACCGAAACTCAGAGGCAAAACACTCCTTTAGCACATTAGCAGTAGCCATGGGAAAAGAAGTCCTAGTCACAGTGCCCTGGGCTTGGACCCAAGGGACCTACATCCATAGCCAGATTATTCTTATCTTCCATGGTACCTTAAGCAAGTTATTTAACTTTTAAAAATTGTATTTTCTCATCTCTAATAAGAGGTAGGACAACACTATAATGTTAAAGGAGATATTGAAATGAAAGTGTATCAAGAACTACCAAGTACTCAACACATGCGAAAGCTCATTAGTTAAAAAATACAGATTAATTGAAACTGATAGTTAGAAGCCGACTTGAAACCTAATAGCATATATTGCATGCAGTGTTCAAAGAGCTCTAGTTCTAGTTGACCACAACCTCAGGGTTCCTTTTCAAGGATGGTCAGTGAATTTTGGTTGTCTCTATGTTAAAAGTCACCATGACTTTATTCTTATTAAAAGTGAGGGATAAATCTATTTCATTCATTACTCATTAAAAAACATTTATTGGGCATCCATGCTGACTCATACATGATGAAAAATATGGTAGCTGAGGCTCTTTGGCTGCTAATTCTTTTTAAGATAACTATCTCTTTTTTGTTGCTATTGCTTAAAGAGAAAGCATGGTGGAGGGAAAAAATTAACTATATCAAGAATGCTAGAGACAGGCATATCTAGATGATTTGTGTTTCAGCCTAAGAATTAATAATGACTTACATTCCTAGTGTTTTTAAAAAAATATTTCATAGGTGCAAACTGATTTAATTCTCAAAGTAGCTCTATGAAGCAGGAATTATATCCCACTCTTTGGAGCCTGAATGCAAATCTAGTTTCTCTGACTTCAAGTCCCCCTGTACCATACCACCTTTCACTTAAAGCCAAGGGACCTCAGGGAGGGAAAAGAAAAGTATATCCTTTGTGAGACAAATAATAATTATTTTCAGTACTCTAGTATTGATACTATTGAGGCAGTTCCCCAAAACTCTATCCTCAAGCTTCATAAATGATAGAGAAAAACAGCTAAAACAAGCTTTAAGAAAACCATTAAATTAAGACTAAGTAATTTCCACAATCCCTTTTGTACTATTTAACCCCACACAATACATTTATTTTATTTTATTCACTGACATTCTGCTAACTGTAGAAGAAAGTCCCAAAAAGCTGAAACTAGACCAAAATAGTAGAACACTACTAATTGGTGGATCAATAAAGTACTCCATTTTGTTTGCATAAACAGACATTTTGATGGCAATCCTTTGCTTTGATGGCAACCAAAATAGATTAAGTGGATCTTTAATAGATGTATATAATAAGAATTGCAGACAATATGCCCTGAAGATCATCATTCTTGTCTTTGGGCAGATGGTAGAAATGGAGGAAGGGGTAAAAGATGGGAGAGAACTTTCCTAGAGCAGCTGTTGCATGTGGGCACCATGCTGGGTGCTTCACATGTTTTAACTCTTTGAGTTTTCATAATAGCCCTTGCTGCAATTTTACAAATAGGGAAACAGAGTTTCAGATCACTTAAGACCCAGTTCCATCTCTTTCCCCCACTGCTTCACATTATCTTTGAAATGATCTGTTGTGGAAGGGCCAGAACACATGTGTGTGACAGAGGAGTACCTTGGCTCCTGATAACTCCTTAGAGAGGTCAGGATTCTAGAGTCACGATTCAGGAACTGGACATGCTACCAAGGTCACAGATGGTACACTTAAGGCCCCTTAACTTGTGCACAGAGTAGAAGAAACTCCCAAAAAGCTGAAACTAGACCAAGGGCTAGTAAGTTACCGCTAATAACTAGTGATAAGGGCTAAGGGTGGAGTCTTAGAAACACAAAGTTGGGAGACAGAAACACAAGATGTGAAAGAATTAGAAAAGTACAAAGTCATAGGAGTGTTAAAAAAAAAGATTGGTTGTCAAAAGCTATGGCAATCAATAAATATAAGACAAGAATGTCAGTAATTTGAGTAGAATTAACCTTTTTAATGACTGCAAAATATGAGGACATACTTTACAATAAAAAATTAATAACTACATAGAAGTATAAAGAAGTTGGGTGGGGTGGAAGTGGGGAAATCACCAAATTCCACCTTGATGTGATTATGTTTTTAACATTTTGGTGTATTTTCTTCTAATCTTCTAGAAACTTTTTATGCAGTTGAAATCATACTGAATATGTAATTTTGTTTCCCATTTATTTAGTTTAATGTTATCATGAACATTTGCCCAAGCCTTTAAAAACTCCTGTATCTGTTTACTCTTGCATTCCACTGAGCCAACAAGATCTCAAGGGTAAGGTCAATGTTCTATTTTTTTTATATTTCTGTGGAACTCAGCATAGTCATTTGCAGAGGAGGTATTCAAATAATATTTATTGAGTGGAATATGAACACCAGTGCCCTCTCATCACCCCTTAATTTACTAATTCTCTGAAGCCCTAAATCTATGGTTAATTTTATGGCACATTGTGTCTGTTCTGAGGATGTGTTATAATATCTGTTTCAAGCATGTTTGCTACCCTTAACTAGACAGTGTGTTTTCTGGGGAAAAAAAGGTTCTTCAGTTCCTCTCATATACATTGCCTTCCATCTTCACGAACAGAGCTTACTGTAGTGTTCCTTCCACAGAAGATAATTTAATCTCATTAAATTAAAGATAGATTATAGCTATAAAAATTTCAAAGAATTAGAATACATTTAATTTTATCAGTGATAACTTTTTGCAGCAAGAGCGCTTTGGCTTTTCCCCAAGTTTTGATCCCTATTATCAAATCCTTCTTATGCTTTCTTTCTCCCATTTTATTCCCCTTACAGAAGACTGAAACCATATACAGGGATGTGCATGTGTGTGTGAGAAAGAGACAGAGACAGAGATGGAAAGAGAAAGAGAGAACTGGAAAATTCCATAGCCATGAACATTGTATAAATGAGAAATTAGGACATGATCTTTCTTTGTACTCCTGACCAGTTGTCAAAACAGGATAATTCAACTTTGGGCTGAATTAAAAGAGGTAAAATATTCAGAACGAGGAAGAAAACATGCTCTGCTCTGTGATGTTCAGTAATCCCAGGAATATTGTGTTCAACTAAAAAAAAAAAAAACACTATAGAAGATTGTTTAAAGAATGCCCAGAAAGATGATGGGTGTCAAAAACATAAGCAATTATTAAGGGAGGTGGTTTTCATATAGGAGACATATTAGATAATAAATGGTCTGGTTAGTTATGGAAAGTTCTTGACGTTTCTCTGAAGGAGCTGCAAGTGGGTTTTGAGCAGAAGAGTGACATAACTTGGGATTTTGGAGGATCACTTTGCTAAGAATAGATGATAAAGAGGCAAGAGTGGAAGCAGGAAAACCAAGTAGGAGGCTACTGCAAAAATCCAGAATCTGTGACTCCAAAGGGTAGAACCTTCATGTGTAGAAGTCATAAGGAGGCATATGGTATAGGCTGACTCAAAAGGCAGTGTGTTCTCAGCCACCAAAAGTGTACAAGTAGAAAATCAAGGCAAAGATATTGCAGAGGTTGGCTTTATAACTTAAAAGTCATTTCCAACATTGAGACTCCAAGATCATTGCCTACAAGCTACCCATACCCTCAGACAGCTTAATAGCTCCATAACCATGTTAACTATTTTTTATTATAAAAGCATAATATATTCACTATAGGAAATTAAAAAATAGAGATACAGGTAAGTAAAGGGAGAAGAAATAAAAATACAGTCCTAACATCCAGAAATATTTACAGTTAAGACCATGGTAGCAGTAAAGACTCCACCTGCCAATGCAGGAGATGTGGGTTCGATCTCAGGGTCAGAAAGATCCCCTGGGAAAGGAAATGGCAACCCACTCCAGTATTGTTGCCTGGGAAATCTCATGGACAGAGTAATCTGGTGGGCTACAGTCCATGGGGTTGCAAAACAGCTGGTTGGACATGACTGAGCAATTGAACAACAATATGTTCTTCCATTATATTTTCTTGACACATATATCTTTAGATAGATAATTTTAAAAAGCATAGGGTTTTTCTAATTAACAAGATTACTATTTTTATAGTATTTTATAATCTTTTAAAATTCAATGTGTGGTGAATATATTCTGTTGTCAATTTATATTTTCTGCCAGAATCAGAAACCCCCTATAGATAGCCCTATAACAGCCTTGAAGTAATGAGTAATGTAAATAAGATAGAAACTGGCAGGATACACATAGTCTTAGGAGATTTAAATAATGAGATAATGTCTTCCTCATGAGTGTCTCCCACCTAGCTCTGAGGGATATTTTGAACCATCTCCCATATAATATTTCACAATCCTCTGCCAGTTTCAGCACCCTTCCCTCTAACATAATAACAAGCTATATCCCAAGTTAAAAGATGGGAACATAATCAGGAGAGAGTGAAGGAACACCTGTCATTCTAATTGAGCCATGGAGGTCTTATTTTACTTTTCCCTTGTTACCTCTGAGCATCTTAGATTACAGCAGTTATTCACTCCAAGAGCACTTAAAAGTTTCCAAATGACTCTGAGCTTTATTCACCACCTTAGCACCAAAAGTAATACCTTGATATTTCGTCAGATGCAGCATCCATAGATTCATTCATCATCAACAAATATTATTGAGTATCTGCTATGTGTACCAGGCACCGTTCTTGATATTTGGGATAAAGCAGTGAACAAAAGAGGCAAAATCTCTGTGGAGTTTTTATTCTTTTTAAAATAAACAGACAATAAAAAATAATTCAGTATGTCAGATGGTAAGAGCTGCTATGGCAGGAGAGAAGGCAAGGAAGAAGGACAGGTAGTGACATGAAGGAAGAAGAGCATGGTCTAGGAAGTTCTGGACATAAAAGGTGGCTTTAAAGCAAAGACTGAAGTAGGAAGGGAGTGAACCATAGGATAGTAGGGGAAGAGCATTTTAGGCAGTGGCCCTGATGTGAGGAAGTACTTGGACATATTCTAGATCAGAATGGAGGCTAGTGTGTGGGGAACAGGGTGAGGATAAAAGTAATAGAAGACGAGGTCAGAAAAGATAGCCAGAAGCAGGATCACATGGGGCCTTGAGGATCATGGAACACCTTGAACTGTTCTCTTCAGGAGGTAGTAACCACTGGTGAGTGCTGAACAGAGAAGAAGGACATGAAATTACTTGAGTTTTGTGAGCATCATTTTTTGGCAAGAGATTATAGAGGGCAAGAAAGCAGGGAGATCCAGTAGGAGGCTGGAACAATCCAGGAGATAAAGGCTGGGACCAAAGAATGGCAGGGTGGGTGGGAAGAGGCAGTCAGATTCTGCATAAGTCGCAGACTCAGCATATGGTGACAGTTGAGAAAGAGAGGGAAGTCAAGGATGTCAGCCAGTTTCATCCCTGGAAACTGAAAAAATAAGAGTTATCGTTCACTTGAAAGATGAGCAGACCACTGCAGAAATAACAGGTTTGCAGTGGAGGTAATTAGGAATTCTGCTTTGGTTACTTGAGTTGATTAGCCATCAAAATGGAGATGCCAAATAAATGCTGGATATATTAGTCTGAATCTAGCATTGATGTCCATGTTAGAAATTTGGGATTTATCAGCACATTGCTGCTAAGTGGAGCAGTAGACCAAAAAAGACTACAAAGGTAGTAAGTGTAGACAGAAAACAAATAGGTCAGAGAATGAACATGAGGGCACGCCAATACAGAGAGGGCAGAGCCCACGTGGCAGAACCAGCAAAGGGGGAGAAAGCATCAAAGACTAATATACATAATGTCTTTGTGCTAACTCCAGGAAAGGTGTGAAAGAAAAGTTCCTAAGAAAAAGTAAATTAACTGTTATCAGCTTAGTGACCCTGAGATACACAAGATGATACAGGGCTATAACAGCATCTGACCTCGGACAAGAAAAGAAATACTGTTCCGAAAAGACTTCGTCCCTACTACTTAACAACGACTTCAGAACAACGCCATTAATTCCAACTAAAGCCACTTCCAACAATATTCAACTATTCTATAATTTAAGTAATCACAGAGTATTCCATGTATGAATATGAAATGATTCATTTATTTATTTAAACAATTTCATCTATCTGGACATTTACATTTTTATCTCTTGGCCCTTTTAAATAAGACTTCAGTGAACATCTAAAACACTTCTTTGAAGACAATTGTTTTCTTAGAATTCATTTCTCTAAGTATAATTACCAGACTAAGGGTGTGCACATTTTAAAGAGACTTTTAATATATAATTCCACACGGATTGTCCCAATTTACATTCTCACTAGCAGAGTATAAGTGTCTTACGACTGAGACGTAACAAAGCTAGCCTGTGAAGTCAATGATCCTTTTAGTAGAATCTGTATGAACAGCCTTCATCTGATCTTTTTCTTAGCTTCTAACATCTAGACACCCCATTGGTTCCTACTCTGGCTTTAGACCTTGGACCTGGACTTTCAGAAATTCCTTCCCCTTCCAGTCCTGGTTAAATGGCTCCAGGGTTCGTTCCAATTCCTGACTCTCTGCTTACCTTTTGTTACCCAATCCTCATTCCTGTTATCCATCCAGCAAAATCTCAAGGTTTTGCCTCATTCAAGCCCAGGAGCACTAAGAAAGTAAACCCACCCATCTAAGACCCCTCCCACCAGGAAGGGGGAGAGGTAGTTGGAGACCATCTGTCTTGATTTCTCACCTTCCACGGGGCCCTTCCAAAAGCTGGTCCTCCCATTAAAGCCTTCCTTTATTCTGGTCCAAGAAGAACAGATTGATTGTCTCACTCCCATGACCCTGCCCAACCTCAAAGACCTGGGTAAGAATAAGAAGAGAGAGTGGGGCCTCAGTAATTAACCTCACTGGAGACTCGCAATGAGCCTGTGAAGTACGTAATACAATCACATCATGTGTGTTTATGAACTAAGAGAAGCTTCCACTTTTAAATGTCTTACTCCTCCTAAAAGAACAGTGCTGATTGAGATAAATGAAAAGAGGTGGTTGTTTTAAATCAGTATGACTAATGTTAAAAAACAGCTGGTAAGGAATACTAGGTAATCACATACACACAAGCTACCAACTGGGAACATTACAGTGTTATACCTACCATAATTTAGTTCTCCCGCCCCACGAAGTCACTCAGAGTGGCAGCTGTGATCTTGGGCTTTGCACATTAGAGACCATTAGGAAAAGCAGCATGATTCATCATCTTCTGCCTGTGTTATTTTAACTTAGTCATTTGGGGGCAGATCTCTGAGGCACTAACAATAGTCTGAGACTGGATTGATTTTCTTCCTTAAATAACATGTGGATTTTTTTAACTGTTGAAATTTCTGCCATTTCAGATAAAGACACATAAAATCTTAGAAGTGGAAAAGAATATGGACATGACTTAGAACAATCTCTCACCCTCATCAAACTATCCTCTATAATACTCCTGGCAACTAGACAGTCCTTGATTTCTCCCAGTGATGGGAAGTTCACTACTCATTAGAGAGGACATTTGGGGACTTCCCTGGTGGTCTAGTGGTAAAAGAATCTGCCTGCCAATGCAGGGGACATGAGTTAGATCCCTGGTCTGGGAAGATGCCACATGCCTCAGGGGAACTAAGCCGATGTACCACAACTACTGAGCCCTTGCTCTAGAGCCCATACACCGTAATGAAGAGTAGCTCCTGGTTGCTGCAACTACAGAAAGTCCATGCATAGCAACTAAGACCCAGCAGAGCCAAAATTAATTTTTTTTTTAATGTTTTAAAAATTTAAAAAGAGGACATTTTGATTTTTCAAATAGCTCTCATTAGAATATTTTCTCTAATGTGTTTCTATGTGAATCACTAGTTTTTCATATTTCCTTATAGACTAATCCAGAAGGAAATTATGCTCTTATCCACATAATACACATAATCAACAAAGGCAGATTTGATTTTGTTGTCTTCACTTCTGGGATAAGCACTTGTGGTTTCTCTAAAATTTTCCCTTAGAATCCTCAGTATCCCAGACACTGTCTTTACCTGAATATTGCTCTTAAAAAACTGGTGTAAATGGTATAAAAATTAAACATAAGGCTCCAAGTGCGATCTAGCTGGAGCACAGTATGAACGGGCACAATGCTTCTACAGATGCAACTTTAGGTTTCTTGGAAGCCATGTTACACAATTGGCCCAGGGATCCTTTTAAAACAGTCTGCTTTGTTTTTAGGATGTCCCTGGTTCTACAATTCAAGGATCTGTTTTTTAACCACAATTCACTATTTTATATATTTACAGCTATCTGTTTTTCTCTTATAGGCTTTATACAAGTTTTATTCTTTTAGGCCTGCATTTCAGGTATTAAGACCATTTAATTATACTCACTGTCTCTTCAAAGGATGAGATGGTTAGATAGCATCACAGACTCGATGGACATGAATTTGAGCAAACTTCAGGAGATAGCAGAGGACAGGAGCCTGGCAGGCCACAGTCCGTGAGGTTGCAAGAGTCAGACACGACTTAGCAACTGAACAACAATAACAACTATCCCTCCTAAATTCTCATTCTCCAAAAATTCAATGGCTCCATCTTGATAACAGTTCTGGGTATAGCGCAGTGGGGTAGAAATATCAACCCTTTAATCAATGGTCTTGGAGTTTTATAAATCAGCTATTGAACAACAGTCTAGTTATAAAAGCAGTCCCTCAACTACCAGAGAACTGCATATCTTGATGGAATTCTCAAGACCCTTTACCCCTCAATTTCCCCTAAATATTTTTTTATAGAATAGTGCTGTAGCCTACACAAAGATACTTCACAAGAAGCAGCCCTTGAAACTCACCACTGCATTTCATGTAAAGATGTACTGAGCAGATGGTTTACTATATGACATATGTCCTCTTTATGAGAACCCATAGAAGTTTCTCCCTGCTCTCAGTGTTTTTCTTTCTTATAGACACTTTTATTTATGATGCTTTCTCTTTGCTTGGACTGTTAAGAAGCCCACAGCAAAATGTGCAAGCTATCGCTAGAAAAAGTACAGAGTAGGAATAATAGGATCACATGGCATATGTTTTATGGACCAACCACACACTCATGGTTTCATCTTCTTCCCCCTAACTTTGTTTTTCCTTTACCCTACTTTCCTCATCCCTCTCTTCTCCTTCGCCTTTTTCTATCTCTCCCCAATCTCCTTCATTTTATTAAATTTTATGTATTGTTAAAGCCACCAAACAATCTTTTTATAACAAAAATAAAGATGGAACATAGATAATTTAGATCATTTTTATCTAAGTATTTTATCCACAAAGATATCATTATACAAACAAAATGCACCATGTCTACAACATTAACATGATCCACAGGACTTACAGGGACTTACAGTCATTTAAAAGAAGTGGGAAATGCCCTAGGCCCAGTGAATCCTAGTTAAACACTAGTTCCTAACAATCACTGCTTTCTTTTTTAAATGCTTACAAGTTATACATATAGTTGCATTTTTAGAATTTTTCCAGGGATTGATATCAAGCTGGCTACTCTGTCATTTGGTAAGACTGGAGCAGAGAGATACATATTTTGTTCTTCCTTTAGAAATTTGGAATATTTGCTCATTCCAAGTCTTCTGGAATCCCTCCTATCCTCCAAGTCTTATCAAAAATCACTGATAATAGCTGTGAATTCTTCACTGCCAGTTCTCTCAGTATTCTGGGGCAAGTAAAAAATGCAGTGAACTTTATATTTAAGTCCAAGAAAAATTAGGCATCATTCTTTTGAGAATAATGTTCAAAGTATGTTACAAGCTGTTAAACCAGTTAAATTATAATAATTAATATTTTGTGCAAATAATTTTACCCCAATTAGAAACTTCAAGAGAAAGGGATAAGGGATATTAGAGAATTAACATTTATTGAGTATTCACAATGTATAGGTATCATGAGGTGATTTACATATTTTCTTACTTGACATTCATAAAAGTCCTATGATTTTAGTTATTATCCATTTTACAGATGAGAAAACTAGGTTTTGGAGAGGTTAAGTATATTGTCACCCTGCTTATTTAACTTCTATGCAGAGTACATCATGAGAAACGCTGGACTGGAAGAAACACAAGCTGGAATCAAGATTTCCGGGAGAAATATCAATAACCTCAGATATGCAGATGACACCACCCTTATGGCAGAAAGTGAAGAGGAACTAAAAAACCTCTTGATGAAAGTAAAAAAGGAGAGTGAAAAAGTTGGCTTAAAGCTCAACATTCAGAAAACAAAGATCATGGCATCCAGTCTCATCACTTCATGGGAAATAGATGGGCAAACAGTGGGAACAGTGTCAGACTTTATTTTGAGGGCTCCAAAATCACTGCAGATGGTGACTGCAGCCATGAAATTAAAAGACGCTTACTCCTTGGAAGAAAAGTTATGACCAACCTAGATAGCATATTCAAAAGCAGAGACATTACTTTGCCAACAAAGATCCATTTTGTGGTGTTGGAGAAGACTCTTGAGAGTCCCTTGGACTGCAAGGAGATCCAACTAGTCCATTCTGAAGGAGATCAGCCCTGGGATATCTTTGGAAGGAATGATGCTAAAACTGAAACTCCAGTACTTTGGCCACCTCATGCGAAGAGTTGACTCATTGGAAAAGACTCTGGTGCTGGGAGGGATTGGGGGTAGGAGGAGAAGGGAGCGACAGAGGATGAGATGGCTGGATGGTATCAGTGACTCGACGGGCATGAGTCTGAGTGAACTCCAGGAGTTGGTGGTGGACAGGGAGGCCTGGCGTGCTGTGATTCATGGGGTCTCAAAGAGTCAGACATGACTGAGCGACTGAACTGAACTGAACTGAAGTAGCTGCCCTAAATCACAAAGATAAATTGAAAAACTGGGTCTCAAACCCAAAGTCCGTACTTCTCCCCGCCCCTGCCATATCAGACGTGTAAAATTGAGAGGAATAGCACAAAACTGGTCATCCAGACACAACCTTAATCTGATCAGAAAATGACAGCCAGGAGGTTTGTGCCTTCCTCAGTAATTTTGTTCCTTCAGCAGAAAAGTCAAGCCTGAAGCTAACAAAACATACATGAAAGAATTCTGTGTCCCTAAGATTAGTAAATGTCTAAGAAAATATCCTCTTAGCAGGACACTAAGAGTTGGGGAGGTGATTCATACCAAAGGTTGAAGGGGAAACTCTCTTAGCAAGAGTTAAGCCCTCATGCCTAAATATGAGAAAATAAGACAGAAACTGTCCTTAGAGCAAAATGAAGGATAGAAAAAAACAAAAGTTATATGAGGTAAAGATATTATAGTTAAAGCTTAGTTAAAAATAAGACACTACTACTAATGAACTCACAAAACAGAAACACTCATACTTCTAGAATGAGCTTATGGTTGCGGAAGGAGGGTGGGGGGGTGAACAGATAGGGAGTTTGGGAAGGATCTGTACACACTGCTATAATTAAAATGAATAACAAACAACACAATATATAATAACTATATAATGCAGAGAACTCTGCTCAGTGTTCTGTGGCAGCCTGGATGGGAGGGAAGTATGGGGGAGAATGGATACATGTATATGCATGGCTGAGTCCCCTGTCATCTATCTGAAACTATCACAACATTGTTTGTTAATCAGCTATACCTTAATACAAAATTAAAAAAAAAAACTTTTTTAAGAAAAAGGTATCTATCCTTAGCTGCTTGTATCTCTTTACATTTGGTTTAAATTGCAGCGGAAGCCATCACAGTAGGATATATAGAAAAGACTGATCCAGGAGGTTCAGGTATAGTACAGCTATCTCTCTTTTCTTAATTCTCTCTAACACTAGTGCCCAAATCCAACTGAGAAGTTTGGGCTATTGATTTTGCACAGGATGCTGCCCCAGAATCCAGGAAAGAAACTAAGCAAAGATGTCTTTTAAAATTGAGAATAGTAAATAATTAGTGTGTAGCAGATAATATCACTTTCCATAGAGGTAATATATCCTAAGAAAATGTTTATAAATGTGTTACTAAGAATAATAGTGATTTCCCAAGTCTCCATCAGACAAAGTATTTCCTGATTCATTCAAATGACTAGCCTATGCTTCTAAAAAGACATGACTATAATGCAATAGAAGTGAAGACAGTAGTGGCATACCCAATTGTATTGTTACCTGCTTTGTACAAGTGTCTTTGGAGATGTGAAAAAAGAATGAATTAGATAATAAATGTCAATTTATCAATTTTTATCTAGCAGTATACAAGGAAAAGGGTGTTTTCATTATAGATGAGCCAGCCACACTGATTCTTTATAAAGAACCGTACCTACCATGGGTTTTCTTGGTGGCTCAGATGGTAAAGAATCTGCCTGTAATGTGGGTGACCTGGGTTTGATCCTTGGGTCAGGAAGATTCCCTGGAGGAGGGTGTGGCAACCCTCTCCAGTATTCTTGCCTGGAGAATCCCTATGGACAGAGGAGCTTGGAGGGCTACAGTACATGGGGTCACAAAGAGTCAGACACAACTGAGCAACTAAGCATAACACAACACATACCTACCACAGAAAGGGCAATCAAGTCAGATAATTCTGCCCAAGAGAAATAGCCCTTTAAAGCATACAAATTTCCATTCCATTGTGTCTCATCCTTATGCCAACTATTCATAATAATGGCTGTGACCAATCAGACCCAAGCCTAGTGAGACTTCAGGAGCCTCATCCTATTGTCTATAGTACCTATGGAACCCTATTGTAGGTCAATTCAGTTCCTAGCCCTAAACGCTAATACCTAATGCCCTGATACCTTTCATCACCATTTTTTTTTTCTTTTTGGAAGCAGCTACCACTACAAACATCTATTTCTCCTTTATTGACTATGCCAAAGCCTTTGACTGTGTGGATCACAATAAATTGTGGAAAATTCTGAAAGAGATGGGAATATCAGACCACTTGACCTGCCTCTTCATAAACCTATATGCAGGTCAGGAAGCAACAGTTAGAACTGGACATGGAACAACAGACTGGTTCCAAATAGGAAAAGGAGTAAGTCAAGGCTGTATATTGTCACCCTGCTTATTTAACTTTCATGCAGAGTACATCGTGAGAACGCTGGACTGGAAGAAACACAAGCTGGAATCAAGATTGCTGGGAGAAATATCAATAATCTCAGATATGCAGATGACACCACCCTTATGGCAGAAAGTGAAGAGGAACTAAAAAGCCTCCTGATGGAAGTGAGGGAGGAGAGTGAAAATGTTGTCTTAAAGCTCAACATTCAGAAAACTAAGACCATGGCATTTGGTCCCATCACTTCATGGCAAATAGATGGGGAAACAGTATCAGACTTTATTTTTTGGGGCTCCAAAATCACTGCAGATGGTGATGGCAGCCATGAAATTAAAAGATGCTTACTCCTTGGAAGGAAAGTTATGACCAACCTAGACAGCATATTCAAAAGCAGAGACATTACTTTGCCAACAAAGGTCCGTCTAGTCAAGGCTATGGTTTTTCCAATGGTCATGTATGGATGTGAGAGTTGGACTGTGAGGAAGGCCGAGCGCCAAAGAATTGATGCTGTTGAACTGTGGTGTTGGAGAAGACTCTTGAGAGTCCCTTGGCCTGCAAGGGAATCCAACCAGTCCATTCTAAAGGAAATCAGTCCTGAGTGTTCTCTGGAAGGAATGATGCTAAAGCTGAAACTCCAGTACTTTGGCCACCTCATGCGAAGAGTTGACTCATTGGAAAAGACTCTGGTGCTGGGAGGGATTGGGGGCAGGAGGAGAAGGGGACGACAGAGGATGAGATGGCTGGATGGCATCACCGACTCGATGGATGGGAGTTTGAGTGAACTCCGGGAGTTGGTGATGGACAGGGAGGCCTGGCGTGCTGCAATTCATGGGGTCGCAAAGAGTCAGACACGACTTAGTGACTGAACTTAACTGAACTGAACCACTAGAAAAGCAATAGCCCTTATATTCTGAGTATCTACAAATTACCAGGTAGGCAGTGGGCTCAGCCAGTTTCATAATTAATCTCAGAGCTCATCATGTGTGCATGTTCAGTCGTATCCAACTCTTTGTGACCCTATGGACTATAGCCCACCAGGCTCCTCTGTCCATGGATTTTCCAGGCAAGAATACTGGAGTGAGTTGCCATTTCCTCTTCCAGGGGATCTTCCCAACCCAGGGATCGAACCCAAGTCTCCTATGTCTCTTGCATTGCAGCAGATTCTTTACCACTTGAGCCATTAAGGCAATAACACAACTTCTATCAACACCCTCAAGTTAAAGATGAGGAAATGAGGTCAGAGAACCAGTATGTAGCAGAACTAGAATTGAAGCCCAGATATATCGTTCTGAAGCCCATACTCCTTCCACACTGTCCCTCTAACTACAGAATATCTTCTTCCTCTCCAGTATTCACTCTTTCTTTGATCTATCTTTTTTCAGTGTTAAAGTGAAAAGAAAGTGAAGTCGCTCAGTCGTGTCTGACTCTTTGTGACCCCATGGACTGTAGCCTACCAGGCACCTCTGTCCATGGGATTTTCCAGGCAAGAATACTGGAGTGGGTTGCCATTTCCTTCTCCAGAAGATCTTCCCGACCCAGAGATTGAACCTGGGTCTCCCACATTGTAGGCAGACACTTACACCATCTGAGCCACCAGGGAAGAATTTTCTAGTCTATCTCTATAATGACTTAGGGTCATTAAACAGCTTTTACTGTTATGCTACAGTTCCAAGTAGCAGTAAACCCAACTCCAACTGGCTTAAACATTCAAGGAGGTTTGTTTGGTTGGTGCAATTAGAAAGTTCAGAGGTAGGGAAGCAGCAAGTGTGCTCTGCTTAGGACTCCAGCCCCATTTCTCTGACATTCTGTTGGTTGTGTTTTACTTTGTGAGTTGGATTTGGAAGATGGTTACAAGCAATTGTGTCATTGCTCACATCCAGGAAAAGAAGATGCCACTTCAGAGAACATCACACAAAATTACTAGGGTTCACTCTGATGACTCCCTTTAAACCAGTCTCAGTGACCAAAGACAATAATATGCTATGATATCTTGGATCTCTTCTTCCTCTCCAGAACAATGCCTGAGCAAAACATGCTAGCAAGAGAGATAAGAGTACCCAGCTTGGTTAGTACAGTGGTTCTCAGCCGTGGCCGCATATCCACCTTGTCTGATGAGCTCTGTATACACCACCAATTCTCAGGCCTCACTCTTGATCAATTTATAATTTTGTTAAATTCTCCCAGTAATTTGTATGTGTATCAGAAGCACCTGGTTTACATAATCAAACCCCACTCTTCAAGTTAGGAGTAGAGTCAATCCAACACACACCATTAATTCCTCTAGGGTGAAGCAAAGAGGAGACACGAATGGAGGAGAGGCAGTCTCCATGCTCTCTATAGCATTTACCATGCTGTTGCAGCTGCTTGTTTTAATTATATCGCTTCCCCTCTAGACAATAAACTCCATGGGGACTGAAACTGTGTCAACATTATTCATCATTGGATCCCTAGAACCTGGCAGATATCTGGCATCTAGTAGTAAATGCCCACTGAAAGTTTTTAATGAATGGATGAAACTCAGACTCTACTGGGCTGGCCTCACAGAGAAGCCCTATTTTCCTTTAAAAGAACCAGTCATCTCCTGAAGATTAATCTCTCAGTGTTCATTATCTTTCTCTAGCATAAAACTCTCAGGGTTCTTCTCTGTCTTCATCATAAGCTCCAGCAACTTTGTCATGTGTTGAAGCATGACATGTGTTGAAGCATCCTTCCTCTTCCTCTCCAATATCATCTCTGAGGATCATCTGTACTTATAAGACCTCATTATTAATGAATTCCTCTCAATGCATCCTCAATACAAGAGGTGCTCTCTTTAATTTTTTTCCTTTTGCCAACATAGAGAATGACTATAAAATTACCCTATTTTCATTTAAAAATTAAACTGATGTTCTGTCCAAAGCAGTTCCTGAATTGTATGAAAGTTAATAACAACACTTAAAAAAAATCCTAACAATGGACACTTTTACAGCTCCTATATAGACAAGGTACTGCTCTCAGCGGTTTATATGTTACATATTAACATTATCTCTTGTAATGATCCCAATAACCTTAGGAGATGAGTATCAGTCCTACTTTCCCAGGTGGGAAAATTGAGGCACAGGAAAACTACGTGACTTGCCCAAAGCCATACAACTAGTGAGCGGTAAAGCCAGGACTTAAGCCAAATCATCTGATTCCAGAATCCAGGCCTTTAACTGCTACAACTTCAATATTCATCAAGAGAGCAAGCAAGGTGTCACAAGAGGCTAAATGAAATGACGGCAGGGGAAACGAATGGAAAGGGTCATCTGTGTATTCACAGAGAGATACTGCAAAGCAAGGAAGAGCAGTGAAAACTCAGTAATACCTTGGCTTACAGCAAATAGTGAAAATGAACCTATATTATATTGCCATATGTTAGGGCAAGAGAGAAATCTTGACAGAGTATAGCTATCGAACACCTTAAAAGCTGAGCTTTTAAAAAGAGATTTTTTTATGATCTGAAGATTGATAGCATCCAGGGGGTTACCTGGAAAGAGTTTAAATGTGAGGGTGGCTGGGCTCAGAAACATGTGAGAATCTGAGGATTGGGGTCCCAGATCCATTGTCTAATACTTGAGTCAGACTATGACTCAAAATTTAAAAATTCAACAACAGAATCAAGGTCTCAGAGGCCCAGCCCATGTGGGCATACATCCTCTTGAGAGAGGTCCCTGGATTTTAGAAGTCTAGAAATGTGTATAGAGAAATAAGGCAAAACACAGCAGGTGATGCCAGCTGGAACCATCTCTGTTTTATTCATGCCTCGTTGGCAGGCGGCTGGTTCCCAGGAGGTGGCTGAATCTCACAAGGTTCAGATGTTAGAGGAAACAAATAACTAATTGTGCTGAACCTCAGCTTGGATTAATTCTGGGGTATGGACAAGCGTTTGTGTCTCCAGAGCTTGAGTGAAGCATGTATTAGCTAGCTTGGTGATCTGAATTGAACAGAAAAATTGAACCACTGCCAAATCTGTGGGTGACTAGATGTCCTGTGTGAGCCTGGTCATCCTAAGAAATCATGGTAATTGTCAGCATGACCCACCCTTGCAAGGTAAGGCATGTCCCTCCTTTCCCCTAGCAATGCATTATGCGTCTCTCTAAAATGAAATTTGTTTGGTTAAATTCTTGTAGAATCATCTTCTATATTCTTCTACCTAGATAAGTAACAGGTTTGTTCCCTGCTATGTAAAAGAACACTTCCCTTTTATTTGCTTTAAAATTACCTATTTGATGCATCAAGCCCTGCCCTCCTATTCTAGTTCAGTTCAGAAAGACCAGAATTAGAACAGTTTCTGAATGCTCCCCATCTGCAAGATCTTATGCTCAGAGTTGGGCAAATAAAGGGAAAAGGATTAAAAGACTGGTTCTTGCCTTTAAGCAACTCTCAAATCAATGGGGATGCAGACACAACTTTTTATAATAGAAACCTGTGACCAGTACAATTAAAATGACATAAGATCTCAAGTGAGGATGCAATTGATTATGTTGTAGAAATGTGGGGACACTTCTTAGTGGAGGCAATTCTCAACCTAACTCTGAAGGTGAGGGTAAGATTTCAACAGGAATTGCAAACAGTAGTTTGAATCCTCTGAGATTCCTTTTGAAATGAGGTGGGATATGAAAACAAAATAAAACAAACATTCACACTGTTGTATTTGCAGGTGTCTATATGAAGACACCTACGAGGCAGTTAGCAATTCAGGATTTTAAGTACAGACATGAGAGCCACATACCTATGGAGATAAGCAAAGCCACAGACCTACATTTGACATGGCAGGAGTGGAGAGATGGAAGAGAAAACTGAACATGGAACCTTGGGGAATACCCGAGTCTGAGGCAGAGACAAAAACGGAGTCAGCAACATGGGCTAAGGAGCAGTGGTCTCAAGGGAACAGAAAGTTATCAGCGTATCAACAGACTAGGGCCTTGAAACATCCATCATATAGTATCAAGACTGAGAAGAAGCCATAAGATTTGATATTCAGAAACCACTGTCAACCTTCATAAGAGTAGTTCCAGTAGAAGAGGGAGTGTGGAAGCCTGACTGAAATGCACTAAGAAATAAAAGGGAGATAAGGGAATGTTTGGAGCTCTTCTTTTTCACTAAGTGGGATAAAAGGGAGGTGGCATCTTGAATAGAAAGCTGCAAAAAGAACAAGGTTTTGCTAGTAGCAATGCTTAGGCATTATATAAATTACCCAAACCAAAAAACTAGGGTTTATAGTCTGAGAGAGTGCAATACAAATGCATACGTTATTTATGGACATTATGTATGTCATGGGTTTATGGTTTTAATAGGTCTTGTATCAACAAATTGCTGGGCTTCCCAGGTGGCTCAGTGGTAAAAAGAATCCTCCTGCCAATACAAGAGATGTGGGTTCGATCTTTGGGTTGGGAAGATCCGACGGAGGAGGAAATGGCTACCCACTCCAAAATTCTTGCTTCGAGAATCTCACGGACAGAGAAGCCTAAAAGGCCACAGTCCATAGGGTCGCAAAGGGTCAGACATGACTGAAGTGACTGAGCATGCAGGTAGAGAGTAGTTGTTTTCTTTACCTGGCTGTGCTTTTGGTGAACTGAACCTGCTCTAGTAATATAGTCCCAGCAAGGGCTACCAACCTTAACACACACACACATACACACACACAAATGCCCATGCAGTTTTTGGATCAAGGGATGAGCATGTAACCAACTTGTGATTTTTCAAACAGGACATAGGAGAGGAGACTGAGTCCCTCTCTAAAAGCAAAGTTGGAACCCGACCATGGAAGCTGCTAGTAGCTATGCTTCAAGCCTAGAGGAACAAATTAAGAGTGAGAGAATAAATCTGATAAATAATGAGAAGCAAAGACAGTAGATAAAGAGAAAGAAACATGAGATCCCTGCAGATATTCAAGTCCCTGACTCCAGAGGTCCCAAAGGCCCAGCCCTACCTCCACCCATCTTGCATTCTGTGAGACTTCCAACAAATTTCTCTTTTCATTTCAGCTATATGAGCTCCCATCAAATGAAATTAAGAGTCCTGAATATTATAGAAGTATTGGCAAAGGGTAAAGAAGAATTTTTAGAAGTTGCACTTCTTTTTGAGATTTTCTATGGATGAAAATATTTTCAATATTCTTTTAGTTGACAATTGTACAGCTGGAGTTGGAAGAACATGACAACACAGAATATGACTTGGTAGAAAACTTGAAGGCAATATTAAGCATGTAACACTCACTAGAAGACTCTCAGTAAATGTCTGAGAGGTGGAATAGAGTAGGTTTATGTACCCAGACTTTGGAGCCAGATGACCAGGATTAAAAACCTGGCTCTACCACTTACCAGCTGTGGTCTTGGGCAAATTTTCCTTTTTATTGTGCTAAAGTACATATAACATAAAAATCTGCCCCTTAAGCTATTTTAAAGTATACAATTCAGGGACACTTAATATATTCACAATGTTGTGTAACCATAGACATTATTGAGTTCCAGAATATTTTCATCATCCCAAAAGGAAACCTTACACCATCATAGTGGTTCCTCTTTCCTCCCTACCTCTAGCAATCACTAATCTGTTTATGTCTCTATTAATTTGCTTACTCTGGACTTTTCATGTAAACAGAATCATATAATGCATGGTATTTTATATGTGACTTCACTTAGCATGACATTTTCAAGATTCATTCTTCTTATACATATATCAATCCTTTATTCTTTTTATGGCAGAATAATATTCTGTTGTATGGACATTTTCCATTTTGTTAATCTGTTCACTATTTGATGGATATTGGGTTGTTTCCAACTTTTGACTGTTATGAATAATGATGCTATGAATATTTGTGTACAAGTTCTTGTTTGAACATCTGCTTTCAAATCTTTGTTTGTGATATGGTAACTCTATGTTTAACTTTTTGAAATACCCCCAAAATGTTGCACCATTTTACATTTTATAGTGATTTAAGAATTTTTTATTTTCCTTGAATACACTTCCAAAAGTAACAAGTGTATTTATTGATTGTTTCTTTTAAAAGAGACTGTTAATTTATTAAACAATAATTTTTCCATTTTATAATTCATTAGTGTTATTTAAAATTTTTAACTTTTCTAAAATTTGAATGTATCTTTCAATAGATGTCAAAGACATTTGGCAATGGCCAAGTAGAGGCAATGGCCAACTACAGCTGCAGTTGCTACATACATGTGGCCTTAGCCACACATAGAAGCTATATTCATCCAATTGTCACCTTAGATGAGTTATTAATATTTGCATTGATAGCCCAACATGAAGTTGTATTTTCATTTTAACTTAAAAATGATTTCTGCATTTTACTTAAAATGTAACCCAAAATATCATGCCATGGAGCAGCATTGAAATGAAAATTTTTGTGTATGCAGATGATTTTCTGGTTCATATAGAGCTACACAGTTAAAGGTAGTAAAAAATGACAGATTTTTCAGGTAGATAATAGAAGATAGAAATATAAGAACAGGAGTGTGACCAATGCCACTTGCCTTCCTAGCGATGCTGTCATCAAGCTATAGGAACTTCAACTAAGGGGAAAAAATTACTAGTTTAACCCAGTAGAAAACGTAAGTGAACCACTTTCAGTATGCTTTCAAATTAAACTGTCATCTCTGAAGGTGAATTGTGTGTTCAGAAGAATAGGAATAAAAAGCAGTGTGTCACCATAATGTATGAAAAAAGAGATGCAGGAGGGATTTCAGACTGAGCGTGAAGAAGACTCAAACTAAAAATGTGGTTGTAACAGTGAAAAATAAGAAAGTAGTATACAATTGTATTAATAATTTTATACTGCACTATATTTATTTACAGATGACACAATTGTACGTTAGAAAATTCTAAGAAGTCTCCTCCAAAACTATTAGAACTAGTAAGTCAATTTACCAAGATCACAGTATACTGAGTAAATATACCCAGACTGACTGTATTTCCATATAATAACAATTGGGAAATTATATTTTATAAAAACAAGATAGAAAGGTGCACACCATATTTTTATATACTAGCAATTGAAAATAAAACTAAATATCTTTTGCAATAGTATAACAAACATATAATGTTAACAAAACTTGCAAGACTTCTACCTGAATACTAAAAAATTATACCTAAGAAAAATTAAAGAACAGCTAACAGTATGAAAAGATAAATCACGTTCATGGTTTGGAAGACTTAGGCTGTCAATTCTCTCTAAAACAATAACCAGGTTTAACACAATTCCAATATAAAAATCAACAGGTGTTTTTCTTTCTTTTTTTAAGAAATTGACAAGCTGATTCTAAAGTTGTATACAGAATTGCAGTAAGCCTGGAATAGTCAAAATCATCTTGAAAAAGTAGAACAAAGTCAAAGAAATTATAAAATCTGATATCAACTTACAATAAAGCTATGGTAATCAAGATTGAGTATAGCTTCGTGCGTGTGTGCTAAATTGCTTCAGTCATGTCCGAAGCATGACTTTGCAACCAATGAACTGTAGCCCACCAGGCTCCTCTGTCCATGGGATCCTCCAGGAAAGACTACTGGGGTGGTCTTCTCCAGTGGCATTTGTGTAAGGATAGACAAAGAGATAAATGAAACAGAAAAGAGAATCCAGAAACAAATTCCCACATATGTAGTCAACTGACTTTCAACAAAGGTGCCAAGGCAAATCACTGGGGAAAGGAAAATCTTTTCCACAAATGGTGCAAAAAAATTATTAATAGATATGTGTGATTAAAAAAAAAATTGAACTTCATCCCCTATATATGTATATGTGCTCAGCTGTGTCTGACTCTACGACCCCATGGACTGCAGCCCTCCAGGCTCTTCTGCTCATGGGATTTTCCAGGCAAGAACACTGGAGTGCACTGCCATTTCCTTCTCCAGGGGATCTTCCCAATCCAGGGATTGAACTCATGTCTACTGTGTCTTCTGCAATGGCAAGTGGATTCTTTACCACTGAGCCACCTGGGAAGCATTTAACTCATATACCAAATATAAAAATTTACATTAGATAGAGAGTACACCTAATGAAAAGACAAAATAGTAAACCTTCTAGAAGAAAATATAAAAAAAAATCTTTACAACTTTGACATAGACTAACAAGACACAAAAACCATATAATTAATAAATCAAACTCTATTAAAATTAAAATTTATGCCTATCAAAAGATACCATTAAATAAAAATACAAGCCAGAGATTTGGAGAAAATATTTACAACACCACCTATATCTGGAAAAGGATTTATATCCAAGATATATATATATTTTTAATTACTAATATTAAATATATTTTAAAATAAAAATATATTTAAGTACCTATAAATTAGTAGTAAAAGTAATACATAAAAATTAGAATTAAAGATCTGTGAATAGCTAATAAGCACATGGTTTTTCCAGCAGTCATGTATGGATGTGAGTTGGACTATAAAGAAAGCTGAGCACTGGAGATTGATGTTTTTGAACTGTGGTGTTGGAGAAGACTCTTAAGAGTCCTTTGGACAGCAAGGAGATCCAACCAGTCCATCCTAAAGGAAATCAGTCCTGAATGTTATTTGGAAGGATTGATGCTGAAGGTGAAACGCCAATACTTTGGCTTCCTGATGCAAAGAACTGACTCATTTGAAAAGACCCTGATGCTGGGAAAGATCGAAGGTGGGAGGAGAAGGGGCAACAGAGGATGAGATGGTTGGATGGCATCACTGACTCAATGGACATGAGTTTGAACAAACTCCAGGAGTTAGTGATGGACAGGGAAGCCTGGTGTGCTGCTTTGGAAGGATTGATGCTGAAGGTGAAACGCCAATACTTTGGCTTCCTGATGCAAAGAACTGACTCATTTGAAAAGACCCTGATGCTGGGAAAGATCGAAGGTGGGAGGAGAAGGGGCAACAGAGGATGAGATGGTTGGATGGCATCACTGACTCAATGGACATGAGTTTGAATAAACTCCAGGAGTTAGTGATGGACAGGGAAGCCTGGTGTGCTGCAGTCCATGGGGTCACAGAATTGTGCATAACTGAGTGGCTGAGCTGAACTGAATAAGCACATGGAAGGACATTTAACATCATTAGTCATCAGGGAAAATATGAATTAAAACCACAATAGGAAACCACATCACACCCAGGAGAATTAAAGTTTAAGTAAATAGCAAATGTTGACAAAAATGTGGAGTAGCTGAAATTCTTACTCACTATTGGTACAATCTAAAGACTATTTTTAAAGATTTTGTCCATTTTCTAATCAAGTTAAACATATGCCACAGGTACATAAGTTGTCAAAATACATCAAATTATATTTAACATCTGCATACTTTATTGCATGGATAATATAATGCAATAAAAAAATTTTTAATTTTTAAAATTTAAAGTTGGTCAAATCCTTACAGCTGAAGAGGCCAAAGTTGTTGAAACAAATTGAGAAACTTGTTCTAAGCGATCTGTTGTTTGAAGTTATACTCTTAATTTCCTGTTTGCCACAGCTATTATTTAGGAGACTGTATTTTTTAGTGGTTCTCAAATGGTTGAATTTTTGTTATTTAAATACAGTTTTACACTCTCTGACATAAATCACAGCAGGATCCTCTATGATCCACCTCCCAGAATACTGGAAATAAAAGCAAAAATAAACAAATGGGATCTAATTAAAATTNGGAGGCCTGGCGTGCTGCGATTCATGGGGTCGCAAAGAGTCGGACACGACTGAGCGACTGAACTGAACTGAGCTGAGGCCTCCCTGTCCATCACCAACTCCCAGAGTTCACTCAGACTCACGTCCATCAAGTTAGTGATGCCATCCAGTCATCTCATCCTCTGTCATCCTCTTCTCCTCCTGCCCCCAATCCTTCCCAGCATCAGTCTTTTCCAAAGAGTCAACTCTTCACATAAGGTGGCCAAAGTACTGGAGTTTCAGCTTTACCATCACTCCTTCCAAAGAAATCCCAGGGCAGTTCAAGGGACTCTCAAGAGTCTTCTTCAACACCACAGTTCAAAAGCATCAATTCTTCGGCAGTCAGCTTTCTTCATAGTCCTATTCTGACATCCACACATGACCACTGGAAAAACCATAGCCTTGACTAGACAGACCTTAGTCGGTAAAGTAATGTCTCTGCTTTTGAATATGCTATCTAGGTTGGTCATAACTTTTCTTCCAAGGAGTAAGCGTCTTTTAATTTCATGGCTGCACTCACCATCTGCAGTGATTTTGGAGTCCAAAAAAATAAAGTCTGACACTGTTTCCCCATCTATTTCCCTGAAGTGATAGGACTGAATGCCATGATCTCCATTTTCTGAATGTTGAGATTTAAGCCAACTTCTTCACTCTCCATTTTCACTTTCATCAATAGGCTTTTTAGTTCCTCTTCACTTTCTGCCATAAGGGTGGTGTCATCTCCATATCTGAGGTTATTGATATTTCTCCCAAGAAAAAATATAGGTGCTTAATATTGGGTGAAAAAAATACACAGAAAATGTATTTGTATGAGTCCATTTAAATATAGATTAAAAATATTCATAAAACTATATGCTATTTGGGAAATTAAAAAGAAAATCAAAGGTACAATTAACACATTTTAGGATGGTGGCCATGTGACCTCCAGGAGGTAATAGACAGGATGAGATAAGAAGAGGCACAGAGGGACCTTCAAAGATAATGGTAATGTTCTTTATCTTAAACTGAATGATAGGCATATGAGTGTTCATTATTTCCTGATTCTTTATATCCTGCGTGGTGTTTATAAATTTTTGCATATATTCAACACTGAATAGTTAAAAGAATTGTATGATGTAATAGAATACTGATGTGAAAATGCAAATTGAAATTGCCATTACAAATTATACTATGCAGCAACATGTAAACATACTTTTGCTATATTATTCTAAAATTAGAAGGTTACATATCAAAAGCTACACACAAATTACAGTATTAAATGGATACAAACAAAATATAATCAAAGAGAAAGTAAGACACTTGATTTTTGGTTTAACTTTTTCTCCTTTATTTTTATTTCCGTTAACGTGGTCATAATTTTGTGCCAATTATAAAATGATATAATTAAAACAGAAAATGGATACTCTGAACAGGACTTCCATTAAAGCTTTTTGGATACCACCATTCTCCTGGTGGCAGCTTATCTCAATTGCAAAGTACCCTAGGAAAAAAATTAGTCTCATGATAGCTACACTTGTGAACCTTGCTTTATTTAGCAACCATAATGTGCCTCATTGGCCTTCTTCATCCATGTTACCTTTGACCATATCCTGACATAAACATGGTCCCAGACAGCTGAGAAAGGACACTGCCACGAAATCTTTCTTAGGCCAACTCTACCCCCAATGACCTCATTTTATAAAAAACATTGATATTAAGTGTACAGAAAATAAAGATTATGACCAACTTACTTGCCATTAAGGGACTAAGAAGAGGGAATATGATTTCAGGAAACTGCATGGGGTTCAATTCAATTTGCAATCAAAACTGTTTTTACTATCCTATATTTAAGTATTGTGAACAATCCAAGTTCATCAGAAACACTTTGTCAATCATATTAAGAAATAATCTAAATGTTTCAGAAATAAATATACAGAGGAAACTTGAAGAGCATTAATACTTACTGTTGTACCTGTTCAAATATATAAAGTTTATGAAAGAATAGGAAATGAAGTGAAAATTAGTGATGGTGTTTAAATGACTCCAAATCACAACCAAAAATGTTCATACCATCAAACTTAGAAGAAAGAAATCAATACTGCTATATTGAAGTTAAGAATAAATTAGAGGCATGTAAAAGTCTGGAATAACAATATGCTATAAAAATTACTGATATAAAAATATGCCATTTAACAAATTTGATACTACAGAGGCATAAAATTCTACATAGAGTCTGGAAGCAACCATGTGAACATAAGGAGGTAGCTGGGGTGATGCCAACATGGTTAATTCAGAAAGAAACTCAAATTTATAACTGGTTAGGTTTAATTTCTGTTTTGAAGATAAAATACATTCCAGAATCTATATGTTTCAGAAATTTTTCCACTGATATTTAAAGATTAAAAACTGGACAATATAAAAAATACATTTTTAGGAAATATCTTCCCTCTTTCCTCCTCAAAATCTCATGAACAGCTCAGTTCACACACAAACATGCACGTACTCGCACATACATTCACATGCACACCTCCTAAACTATATTTCAATAATTAACAATTCCAGGTTACCAACTATAATGAAATATAGAGATATAAAACACTGTAATTGTTTAAAAACTAGCTGTATAATTTGGGTATTCAAAGATTTTTAAAGAAATTGATTTCAGAAAAGTTGGAAAAGAAGCCCAAGTTGATTGACAGTCTGGAGTTTGTGTTTCCACCATCTGATCATAGCCAAAATGCAAATGTGATTAAGTTCTGAGAGACAGGGATCTGAAAAGTGTCTGAAGCTTATTAGAATCTTCCCTCTAGGGACCATCCAGCAAGGTCATCAAGGGTGACCTCCCAGACTGTGGCCTCAAGAGCCCCTTAAAATAGGGAAGGGAAAATAATCTTTACTTTTTGCACCAAATCTGACCCATTGGTGGAGTTGCTATTGGAAGACAGGGTGTTGAATTCACATCTAAGAACAAATAGGGAAAAAAAAAACCTGAAATGGCTTGTTTGCCAAGGGTATACAAGAAGAAAATGGTGGCAGAGGTGCCCCAAGGTTTCTGTCTTTGCCCTAAGAAAATTCTGCAATTATCTACATCATTAGGAGCTAAAACATACTTATACACATATATACACCCTGCTACAAGTGCATTTCTTCATGCTATTAATCATGCAAAGAAAAGTTGCATAAATGTTATCCCATTTTATATAATCACTCAACAAAAACATTTAGAAAACCTATTTTATGTATCCATTTAACAGCATCATAATTATATGTACCACACATTATTCTAGGTACCTGAAGATAAAGATTGAGAACTGGTTTGTGCTCCCAACAAATTCACAATCTAGACTAAAAGATAGAAAAATTATCATCATACACAATGCCAGTGGAGAAATGTATAAAGTATTAAGCAACTAACTCTTCCTTCCTAAGGGAAGTTACAGAGTTTTCTCAGAGGAGGTAACATGGCTTTTGGTCTTTAAAAACAGACATCTATCAAATGAGATTGGTCAGGTCATTCTTGACCAATATGTGCATGCATGCTCAGTTGTGTCCAACTCTTTGCAACCCCACGGATTATAGCCTGTCAGGATCCTCCATCCATCGGATTCCCCAGGCAAGAATACAGCAGTGGGTTCCATTTCCTTCTCCAGAGGATCTTCCCCACCCAGGGTCAAACCCATGTCTCTTGCATTGGCAGGCAGATTCTTTACCACTGAGCCAAATGGAAGCTCGCAAACAGTCTTTTAGTAAATGACAATTCATACCTTCCAAGACCTGTGGTCCAAAAGTTTAAAGGCAGATGAGTAATATCCAACAAAGAAAGACACTGGAGTAGTTCTAGGAATTAGAATGGCAATAGGGATTGTGATTCAAAGGAATATTACAAAAAGTTATTTTACAAAGTGAAGAATACCTTTATAAATCACCCTCTTGGGAGTTCGGTTTCTACTTAGGATATAAAAAGCTGGGAGGAGCTCAGTCCAACCCTAACAACAATAAAAAGCTGGACAGACTACAAATCATAATTTGTCTTGAACCATCAGACAGCTGAAGTTGTAAGACAAACAAGTAACCTGAATTCTAAAGAAAGACAGGGCCTTCCTAGGAGAGCCAGGACAGGAGCACTGTCTCATGTGAGCCAAGACAACAGAAGAGGAGACACTGGGTACCATTATAATGAGTAAGAAGAATTCAGCTGAATTTTTTAACTAATTTTAAAAGATCAGGTGTGGGTCAGCTTTTACCTCTCTCAACTCATGGCCACTACACTGCAACCATTGAAATAACAGGCTTGAACAGAAACACAGCAGCTTTTTCAACGCTACCAGGTCCTACATTTCTAGACTCTCTCTACTCCTTGTTTCTGCTCTCAAATTAGCTAATCTTTGCCCAAGCTCATCTCATGCTTGAAAGATGTTGCTGTAAGCAGCAAATAAAAGCCAAAACACAGCAATACTCTGGCTCTTTGTAATCACTTCCCCTGGAGTTCTCACATGGGAATCAAATAAGTGATCTTGTGTTCACGAAACACACACAGTGTTCAAGTGGTAAAAGATGCTTACTGTGGACTCATACTCTAATTCATACACCTCCACACACCTAAGAATCTCAATCTATTCCTCTTTCAAAATCACTATCAACACTTAGAAAACAGGACTAGAAATAGAATGGAGTCCAAAAATAGGCCCATACCATACAGTCAAATGGCTTTTGACAAGGTACCTTAGCAATTCAGCAGAGAAAGGGAAATCTCTTCTATAACTGGCTTAAAATAACTGGATATCCACACTAAATTGAGAGAAAGTGAAAGCAAGCAGGAAGTGAGAGAGAGAATGAATATGAATCTTAACTCTTACCTCACACCATACACAAAAAATCATCACGAGATGGGTTATAGACTTAAATGTAGAGGTAAAATAATAAAGTTAGGAAAAAACATAGGAGAAAATCTTTACAATATTGCAGTAGGAAAAAACTTTTCAAGAAGAATAGAGAAAGAATGAAGCATGAAAGAAAAACATTGATAAATGGTACTACATTAACCTGCTCATCAAAAGACATCATTAAGGGTATGAACAGACAAGCCTCAGACTGGAAAAAATTTTACAATACGTATATCTGAAAATATGTTTTCAGTTCAATTCAGTTGCTCAGTTGTATCGGACTCTTTGCGACCCCATGAACTGCAGCATGCCAGGCCTCCCTGTCCATCACCAACTCCCTGAGTTTACCCAAACTCATGTCCATTGAGTGGGTAATGCCATCTAACCATCTCATCCTCTGTCGTCCCCTTCTCCTCATGCCTTCAATCTTTCCCAACATCAGGGTCTTTTGAAATGAGTCAGCTCTTTTCATTGGTGGCCAAAATATTGGCATTACAGCTTCAACATCAGTCTTTCCAACGAACACCCAGGACTGGTCTCCTTTAGGATGGACTGGTTGGATCTCCTTGTACTCCAAGGGACTCTTAAGAGTCTTCTCCAACACCACAGTTCAAAAGCATCAATTCTTTGGCATTCACCTTTCTTTATAGTCCAACTCTCACATCCATACATGACCACTGGAAAAACTATAGCCTTCACTAGATGGATCTTTGTTGGCAAAGTAATGTCTCTGCTTTTCAATATGCTGTCTAGGTTGGTCATAACTTTCCTTTCAAGGAGTAAGTGTCTTTTAATTTCATGGCTGCAATCACCATCTGCTGTGATTTTGGACCCTCCAAAATAAAGTCAGGCACTGTTTCCACTGTTTCCCCATCTACTTGCCATGAAGTGATGGGACTGGACACCATGATCTTACTTTTCTGAATGTTGAGCTTTAAGGCAACTTTTTCACTCTCCTCTTTCACTTTCATCAAGAGGCTCTTTAGTTTTTCTTCACTTTCTGCCATAAGGGTGGTGTCATCTGCATATCTGAGGTTATTGATATTTCTCCCAGCAATCTTGATTCCAGCTTGTGCTTCCTCCAGCCCAGTATTTCTCATGATGTACTCCACATATAAGTTAAATAAGCAGGGTGACAATATACAGCCTTGATGTACTCCTTTTCCTATTTGGAAAGTATGTTTAGAACATACAAATAAAACCTGTAAATCAGTAATTAAAAGACAAAGAACTCATTTTTTTTAATGGGCATAAAATTTGAACAGGTAACTTACAAAAGAAGATACTCAAATAGCCTATCAGTTCAGTTCAGTCGCTCAGTCATGTCCGACTCTTTGCGACCCCATGAATCGCAGCACGCCAGGCCTCCCAGTCCATCACCAACTCTCAGAGTTCGCTCAGACTCACGTCCATTGAGTCCGTGATGCCATCCAGCCATCTCATCCTCGGTCGTCCCTATAAATACATGTAAAAATATTCACCATTTTTAGTCATCAGGTTAATACAAAGTAAAATATAATGAGATACTACCACCACATACACACATATACATAGATTTGTGATTTAAAAAATTATTAATGATAGATGTTGAAGAGGATATAGAGAAACCTAAGTTTTCATAAGTTCTGGTAGAAGTGTACAATGACTTTGGAAAAGTGTTTAGCAGTTTCTTTAAAAGTTAAAAATATCTTATGACCCAGAATATTGCTCACAGATATTTTCCCAAGAGAAATGAAAACATACATTTACATGAAAGTTTATATAAGAATGTTCATAGCAGTTTTATTCATAGTAGCCCAAAACTGAAAACAATCCAAATGTTCATCAACAGGGAAGGAAGTTTTTTTTAAAACGTGGTACTTTCAATGAATGGAACACTGCTCAGCAATATAAAGGACTGAACTAGTAACACACACAGCATGAATGAATCTCAAAAATATTATGCTTAGTGAAAGAAACAAAACACAAAAGAGTAAGTATTTTATGATTCCATTTATGAGAAATTCTAGAACAGGAAAAACTAACCTATGGTGACAGAAAGGAGCTCAGTAGTTGAGGGGGTGAGTATAAGGACTGACCAGGCAGGGGCATGAGGGGACATTCTGAACTGATAAAAAGATTTTACATCTTGACAGGCAACTGTCAAAACTAACTGAACTTAAAGATCTGAGCATTTTATTATAAACAAATTATACCTCAGTTTTTTAAAAAAATTAATAAATTTTGCTATGTGTTATATTTTAGGTGGTACCTCCTTAGATGTAATTTATTAAACTTTTCTAAAGTCCTGGCTCTGCACATTGATTTCTGTCATACATAGAGTTTGATCCTCCCTATATGTCCATGAACCCCCTGCACTTAGGTTAGAGGAGTGGTCACCCCTACCCAGCTGAAATGCTGCCCTGAGTTCTTGGTAGGGGTGTGGAGGAAGTATCATTTCAGAAGAAACTCTGAGAACAGGGTGAGACAAATCCCATGGACACTGCAAGAAGAATAGGAGCTTTACCACCCTACTATGGGACAGTTGTCCAGAGCTGACTACCAGGTACAAAATTCTATAACGACGTAATCAAGGAGTGATTCTTCACACCCATCCCTTTTTGCATAGAAGCAGAGAGGCAGTGAGGATATCTTGCCTTAACTTTTCAATTAACTATAAACAAATTACCCAATTCATTGACTTGAACTCCATTTTGTCTTTAGAATACTCAACTTTGAATATAACCTTGGCTGGAAGAAGCCACCTGATCTTTGCTGTCACAAAAGATGGTACAAAGAAGAGAACACAATTGACTTTCACGTAAATGTTTTATCTTGCAAATGCATTAAGTCATTGGTGCCAGGCTCAAGCTGTTTCATACACCAAAATAACCAGTTGGCCTCATGGCTCCCAATAAAAGCTGGCACAGATTAAGCATGCTACCGTCCTCCAAAACTGAAGTCTTTGGGGAAATGTGTAAGTGAATGAAAACGTTCAGCTGAGGAAATCGGTAACTTCATTTTTAATGCGCTTATTCAGGGCTGAGACTAGTATTGTTGGATTTTAGAGATATTTGGAAGAAGAATGGAAGTTTGGTGTTCTTTGGTCACAAGAACACACTGTGACTTACACATAGAAGCAGATAACAGTGTCTTTTAGAGGAAAATAATTGCTTTGATGATTTTAGGTCCTTGGTTTATTTATTTTACAAATGCAAGCATGGGTCTTGCAGAATCCGATTCTGGACCACAGGTGTCACTAACAAAAGCTACAACCTGAATGTAGTTTCTCTGTCTGTGATGAGCAGATGCAGAGGTGTGGAGACCCTGACCATAAGCTTGATTTGTATCCATCCCTTAAACAAGTATCAGATCTTGAATGCAAGCACATTATGGGGATAACAGCCTTGAGGTCCACAGAGTAATTTTTTTTCCTGGTCTATTGTTACTTAATTCAGAGAAGTATATATGATGTTGTAATAAGGAAGGATGATGCTTAGTGGTTAAATTTCTGATTTTCTTGTAATCATACCCTTCTATGTCTCTGACTGCTTCTTTGTGGGTTCACCTTACTTGGTCAGTTCACCTTACCCAGTGGTGATATTCTACACAGTTCAACTCCTGAACCCTCTATTACTTTTCTTCACTATCCACCCCCCACTTGTAGACCCCTCCATTATCATCTTAACGACCACCACTTTATTGATAGAATCCAATCTCATGACTGCAATCCTCTTCTCTCTCTTTTTTCATTCTGATCCTACTGCTTACTTTTCACTTGGATTAAACCATCATGCCCCTAACACTGCATATCCAGTCAGCACAATCCCCCCTTTCCATAATATCCCTTAATCATATCACCAGGCTGCAAGACTCCATTCCCAAAACCTTGATTGCTAATTTATTTTTCTCCTTTCCTCACCTACATCCTATCAGTGATCAAGTCCTGGTAAATCTTTTTTCATGATGTTCTCTCTCCGCTGACATCTCCACTGTCCAATCCACCAGGATGTCTCTCAGATGACTGCAGTAAGCTGTTACCAGTTTCCCTGTGTGTCTACCCACTATCTATTGATTAAACCATCATGCCCCTAACACTGCATATCCAGTCAGCACAATCCCCCCTTTCCACAATATCCCTTAATCATATCACCAGGCTGCAAGACTCCATTCCCAAAACCTTGATTGCTAATTTATTTTTCTCCTTTCCTCACCTACATCCTATCAGTGATCAAGTCCTGGTAAATCTTTTTTCATGATGTTCTCTCTCCGCTGACATCTCCACTGTCCAATCCACCAGGATGTCTCTCAGATGACTGCAGTAAGCTGTTACCAGTTTCCCTGTGTGTCTACCCACTATCTATTCTCCACATAGCAGCAAGCATATTCATTTCAAAACGCAAAGTTGAACATCACCTCCTGGTTAAAATACTCCAATGTTTTCTTGCTGTTCTTGAAATAAAAACAAAGAACCCACTATTATCTGGCCCCTGCCTTGCTTTCCAGTCTCATGCCAGCACTCTCTACTTTGCTTGCCACAGAATAACCCTACTAATCTCATTTCACCATTTTGAATGCATGTTCCCTGCCACCATAGGCTTTGCATATGTTGTTCCCATTATCTGGAATGAGTTTCCTCCTTTCCCTTACCTCCCTTGTCATAGTTCACTCCTCTTCACCTTCGGTTCAAATTTTTTAAATTATTTTATTCAGAGAAAACATTCCTGATTTCTAACTGCCCAAACTAGATCAGATTCCACCCTGTTATACATTCCCGTATCATCTTACATTTTTCCTTCATAGTATTATTATAGCTTGTAATTAATCTTTCTGTGATTATTTGAGGAATGTCTCCCTCACTGGTCTATTAAGTCCAGAATGGCAAGTGTCATGCCTATGAGGCTCACCAAATCACTGGTACACCGCACATGGCCTTCTACCTTCTAAAAGATCAAAGAACGCTTGTGGAATTAATCAAAGGTCTTCCATGTTTGCCCTTTTCTTTGTCTTCCCAGTGCCACCATCACTGTTTAGACCCTTCTGACCTCATGTTTAAGCGACCAAAATCTTATATGGTCTCCTGGGTGAAACTTCTCCGCTTTCGAATTTAATCTGCACATCCTCAGACCAATCTCTCAAAACAATGCCCTCATCGTGGCTCTTTTCTGGTTAAAAATCATTCAAAGTTTAAAACCTAAAATGGAAAACCCTTATCCTAACCCTCACCTCTTCACGATCAATCCCTTTTCATCCCTCCGTGTTTCTAAGTGACTTCCTGACTAAACTCTCCAGCTCAGCCCCACTGATGTATACATTGATGGCTGTCCGCACACTGCTGTGCAGGAGGTGCACTGAACAATCCCTGAAATTCCATTGATATCACAGTCTAAGTGAATGATATCCCTGGAGTTAAGCAGGGCATAAACGATGTGGCCAAACACAGCAACCCCATGAACATCTCCTTAAATTTCTCCTCTCTTACCTCCCACCTTTGATAAAATGTTTGCTTGGTCTGGAAAGCCCTTCTTGGTCTCCACCAATTAAACTCTAACCTATCTCCATAGTCCTGTCTCTCTTCTGTACCCAGTCACAATGACCTGCATTCCTGAATTCCTATAACCATCTTACCTTGATATTTACTGTAGTCTATGTATTGGTTTTTAAATTTCTTTAGTGTAGAGGAAAGAGCACTGGAACTGGAGTCAGAGGATGTGCCTACGTCTACTTCAACAACAGCAAGAGCACTTTGGAGAACACAAATCAGTGGTCTCAGGTAAACAGCATAAGGTCCAGAGCCTCAGTTTCCTGTCTGAACAGTGGGAATAGCATACCCTGCAGGTTGCTGTGAGTGTGCTTACAGGCTTCTGAAAGGGAGAATGATTCGCCTGAAGACACATGGCAAACAATGAAGTACTATACAAAGTGTTTGCTAACTGGTAACTTTCTTCCAAACAGACTAGAAACTCCTTGCCGGAAAGGGGCTGTGTGTTTTACTCCTGGGTGTCCCTCAGAGTAGCTAGCAGTGTCATCCATGCGATAAGTAGTCAATTAACGTTTGCTGTGAAAGAACGAAGTCAGCCTGGCAACTGCAGGCAACAGATGATGGTATCCCACAGCTCTGCTGCGCATGGCTGCCATCCAGTCTGCCACTGCCATGCTTAGCCCCTCCCTCTCTGCTATACCCACCCCCCGGGCTACACATCCCAGCCTCTCACAGCTCCAAACTCTTGAGGCAAAACAATGAACCCAGGGGCCGCACTATATGGATTCAGTGACTCGTGGGTACTTTCCATTTTTTCTACATTCATGACAAAGAATGGGAGCAACAATAGAAATTCTGTGATGACACGTTAGGCACCAAGGAAGTTAGTACAGAGTTCCTTCAGGAAGTCATTCAGTTCTCAGGGATTGAGAATGGGATATAATCATACCTCCATCTAATCAACAGAGTTTGTACAAAATCACTTAAGAGTCTGTATCTCCATCAGCAAAGTAGTGTTAAAGATTGAGGATGGAGAGGCCATCTAAATACAAAAAAAAAAGATTTTTTTCCCTAGAATCAGAATGGAAAGAGATCTTTGATGTCATTTAGATCAAATTCCAATCAAATAAAATAATGTCTAACATATTTCATGGCCTCTATGAAACATTTCCACTGACAGGAAACCCACTGTCTAGGAAGACAGCCCATTGAGAGACCAACTATAATTTCCACTTTATAGCACATTTAATCCAAACCCTGATTTCACAGATTATGAAACTGAAGGCTGTAGCAGAAGAGACTTGACATCATATAGCAATATACAGGCGGAGCTCAAACAGGCTTCTGTCATTCTTCAGCTCATAAGAAATTTAAAATACATCTGGGCCCCACCACAGCCCTTTCATTCCTACTCTCTGCTTCTGGTTCTGTCTGCAGAGCCACAGGGACTCTGTCTAATTCCTTTTCCACATGACAGTCTTTCAAATTTTTCAAGAAAGTCTTACTGCAGCTTTTGAATCTTCCTCCAAAAGAGAAGCCACATTCTTTACTCCTGCCCATCTTCTCAATTTTTCTTCAATTGGCATGAGTCTATACCCTTATCACCTTCAGCACTCACTCTACCACTGGTTGAAGACACTTTTCTAATTAGAGACACCAACTATAAAGAAAGCTGAGTGCTGAAGAATTGATGCTTTGGAACTGTGGTGTTGGAGAAGACTCTTGAAAGTCCCTTGGACTGCAAGGAGATCCAACCAGTCCATCCTGAAGGAGATCAGTCCTGGGTGTTCTTTGGAAGGACTGATGTTGAAGCTGAAACTCCAATACTTTGGCCACCTGATGCGAAGAGCTGACTCATTTGGAAAGACCATGATGCTGGGAAAGATTGAGGGCAGGAGGAGACAGGGATGACAGAGGATGAGATGGTTGGATGGCATCGCTGACTCGATGGACATGGGTTTGGGTAGACTCCGGGAGTTGGTGATGGACAGGGAGGCCTGGCGTACTGCTGTTCATGGGGTCACAAAGAGTCGGACACAACTGAGTGACTGAACTGAACTGGAGTGCTAAATAAAATCCCAGCAGTAAAAAATACAGTGAGTCATAAGCTTCCCTTGATCTTAACACCTCATTTCTACCATTGTTCAGAGAAACAGCTTTACTTTTTTAGCAACCAGATCACCTGTTGAACAAGTTACAGTAGTTACCTATTGAGCACTTAATATATCTCAGGTACTGTTCTAAGTACTTTACATGTGTTTAATTCTTACAACAATTCCAACGATATTATTTAGAACTAATATCACCATCTTCCTCTTCCAGGCAAGGAAAATAAAACACAGGTTTTAAGAAACACATCCTAGATCATGCAGCTAATAAGTGGCAGAGCCAAACTCTCACCCAGGCTGATGGAATCAAAGCCTGCAGGCTTAATGCAACAAATGACTTAATGAAAAATAAACCTCTCAACAAAAAATTGTAAATTCTGTTCTTTACTGTGAAGGGAGCTCTTCCACAACCTGTAAAATGGAGTATTTGGCTTTATTTTGCATCCATCTCTATTAAATTTCAGATTGTAAGTTTGGGTTTCTCCTTTTTTAAGCCTCTTTTCTATAATTCAAGATATTCACTAATTGGGACCTCCCTGGCAGTCCAGTAGTTAAGACTCTGTGCTTCTACTGAAGCAGGTATGGGTTCCATGTCTTGTTGGAAAACTAAGATCCCATATGCCATGCAGTGTGGGCTCCCAAAAAGATATTAGCTATTAACAGTTATCCTTGGGTTATATCATCTTCAGATTTGACTGTGTATTTTCTTTCTAGCTTTTTATTTAAGCTGTTGATAAAAATGATGACTTAGCAAAGGGCCTCATGATATGAAAACTTAATTAGTAGCAAAAAATAATCTCAGGGTTTACCCTGTTTCTTCTTTGTTCTTGGTTAGCCATTAGAAAGCTGTATAATTATAGCTATTTTTTGGCCCATAATTATTGATTTTTGTCAGAAAGATATATTGAAATTAAACAAACACTGTATAAAAATTAAGACTGCAGAATTTCCAAAGCATACCTTTCAAAAATGGAAATAAAGCTAGTATGGTCTGCTTTGTTCTTCGTGGATCCATGTTACCTCTATATCATTACAGCTTCTAGTAAATTATGCAAAATTCATCTGCTTATTGATCTGTTTTAGAAATGGTAGCTGAGTCGTCATCAAGCTTACTGACCTACAATGTCCAATATTTACCTTTTGTCCTTTTGGGGGTTTATTGGAACTAATTACAGCTTTCTCATTCCACATCCATCCTTAGAACCCTAATAAAAGTTTCCAACAGTGCCACCTCAAACCCATAGGCACATTATTTTATTATCGTGGGTGGTTGGTCATCTGAACCTAGGAACTGAAACATTCTCACAGCTTCAGACTCTGACATTCAATTTCCTCCTTGATATTTTCATTTGGACATCTATAAGGCATTTTCAATTTAATATTTCTCCAATGGAGCTTCTAGCCACACCATTCTAAAACCAAGTCTTTCTGCAATCTTCTCCATCTCAATAATGGTGAGGCCCCTCACCTTGGAGTCATCCTTGATCTCATGTGCAAGTCAATCCATTAGCAAATCTTGTGGGTTCTGTGTTTCAACATTTTCCAGAATCCAACCACTTCTCAGCATCTCCACTGCTACATTCTAGTTCAAGTCAGCTTTGACCCTCTTCCAGACCACTGCATGAGTCTCCTAATTAATGCCTGTACCCCACCCTCATTCCACATAGAAGATGCTGTTGGCATGCTTGGTTGGCCCTGTGGAATCCCTTGAATCTCTTTGGTTGGTGAGCCTTTCTCTCAGCTGCTGTGGATGCATCAGTGAGAACTGCACTTGGGCAGTGGAAGCCACCACACCTGGAAGTGCCTGGGATTTACACTGTCCATACCTTTCTCCAGAGTCTTTACCCAACGACCAAAGTGAAGGTAAAAAGCCCCTCTCCTTTGTCTCAGGTGGGAAAATCATAACGTGAAATTTATCCTCCATGGCTCCCCGTGAAGCTGCTAATGCATGACCCCAAACCACATTCTTGTCCTTCTTCTCCCCTTCTAGCTACCCCTTACCCGCTACCAATTTCTCTGGAAATCACATACACATTCCCATCTTAGGCTCTGCTTCAAGGGAACTGAGCCTAATGCAGTCCCATTAATAGCAGACACAGTGGTCCTGTTAAAATGTTTCGTCATTCCTTTGCTCAAAATCCTCCACTGGCTTCTGATTTTACTTTACCAAGGGGAAAAACTCCCAAAGTCTTTACCATGGCCTCAAGGACTCTACATGATCTTCCCCAGCTAACTTTCTGACTTTACCTCTTTCACCCCCCCCTTATCCATTCCATTCCACTCTTGCTGATCTCCTTGATATTTCTCCAGAGGCTCTGCAATCTCCCATATCAAGGCCACTGTATCTAAGTTTCCTCTGCCGAAGAAGCTCTTCCCCCAGATATCCACTAGGCTTACTCATGTTTTTCAAGCCTCTGTTCAAATGTCAGTTATTACAGAGGCATTCTCTAACTACCCTACTTTAAAACAGCACACATACCCCACGTCCTGTCACTCCTCTTGTTATCTGTCTCCTACTATGAGAATGTAAGTTCCCTGAGAGTGGGATCAGTGCTTGGTGCATTCATATCCCCAGGACTGAAACAGTGTCTGACATATTTCAGGCAATAAATAAAATCTGTTGAATTATTTAAGTAGATGATCTTTTGACTTTCTACACAAAAACTACACAAACATACATACACATCCAACAACTTTCTTTGATTTCAAAGCCCTATTACACGATGTGTTCTGTTTTTTACACCTTGGAAACCATTACCTGTGATGGTCACAACAGAAGCAAAATAAAAGTGGGTTCTTACAACTTTTTGCTGTAATCTATTAATGTTGTTCCACTAGGGAAAAAACTGGATAATATGTGGAAGTCAAGAAACAATAGAGTTTTGGAATCCAGAAAGCTTGAGAATTGTACTGTTAGCTCAAATGGCTCACAGTCAAGTTGCTAGGCAGTTAACTCCAAAATATGGAGCACAGTTGCTATTAGCAGTGAAAATTAAAGAAATGAAATGTGAAGTTAAGAAAAACTTATGTAGCAAAGATCACTGATATTTAAAACCAAAGAAAGCACAATCATTATTTAATCATATAAAGAGTAGATATACTTCCCTTATTACTCATAAGAAGGGTTCTGCGGTAGGTTCTGGAATGGACAAAAAGTAACACAGAAGAATTTTGGAGTTTTTAGCACTGTAAGTTATAAGCTGACCATGAAAATGAAATAGGTATTTTAAATGTAAAAATTTGACCCTGTGGCAAATGGTATGAGAGACACAGGTTGATCTATGAAGGAACGCCATAATTCAATTCACTTCACTCAAACTATAACTCAAAACTCTAGGAAAACTTTCTTTACCAGATAGCTGAGGATATCTCCCTCCCCTATCTCAATATTCTTAAGACTCTCTTCTTTTTACAAAAGATAAATTAATGGAAATGGCATAAGAAGGCAGTCTTCACTATGCACGTATTAGCTTCAGGGCCTGTGGTGGGGGGAGTCCAGCTTGTTCAGTTAGTGGAGGGAGTGGTTGGTTCCAGGTTTCTTCCTACACCAAGCCCAGAGCCTCCACTTCCTTATTCAGCTTTATGCTCAGCTTTCCAACCCTCTGGGACATGCCGCCTCTACCCTAAGTTCTTCTCACTACCTCTATCCAGTGAGGTGTCCCAGAAATCCTCCCCTCCCACGTCCCTCTGGCATAACTGTCTATCCCTTGGTTGGCTCATTCAAACATTTCCCCAGTGTGCCCCATGCTCTCTGCACCAGGCATGATGGCTTTCCCTGCCTACCCTCTGTTCCTTCAGCTACCAGGCCCCTTGCTCTGTTTCCTTATTGATCCTGGATGGGGGAAACTCTCTCTCTGACAGAGTCTTCATTCTTCCCAGAAGGAATCATTATTTATTTCCCAAAGGAGACCTTTTACTCTTTGACCTTCCTCTAACAGCTCCTCTACAATCTGCTGTGGAGCCTTTCAAGGAGTAGTCTCAAACCTCCTGAGTCAAGCTCTCGGGTCTGGGCCAGAAATTCTCACTGCATCGTGTGTCATTTCTAATGAACTTCCTAAGAGATTTTGTTGCAGGAGTAAGTTTAAAAACCACTGCATTCATCCACCATGAGAGAGCATCTCTATCAACGTCTCTCCTCCTTTTATAGAAGTCAACCACTCCCATGGGCAGCATTGAGGGTGGAGAGGTACATGGTCAGGGCCTCTTAGAGGCCATACCACTTTCAATTCCTGAGAATTGCAGTATTTAAGAAAATGAACAAATTCCAAAGAGCATTCCAAAGATTGCAATATATTCTAAATGCTTTCACTCAGATATATATTATTGTTGTTGTTCAGTCTCTCAGTCGTGTCCAAATCTTTATGACCCATGGATAGCAGCATGCCAGGCTTCCCTGTCCTTCACTATCTCCAGGAGTTTGCTCAAATTCATGTCCACTGAATCAGTGGTGCTATCTAACCATCTCATCCTCTACCGCCTTCTTCTCCTTTTGCCTTCAATCTTTCCCAGCATCAGGGTCTTTTCCAATGAGTCAGCTCTTCACACCAATTCAGTTCAGTTCAGTTCAGTCACTCAGTTGTGTCCGACTCTTTGCGACCCCATGAATCGCAGCATGCCAGGCCTCCCTGTCCATCACCAACTCCCAGAGTTCAATCAGGTGGCCAAAGTATTGGAGCTTCAGCATCAGTCCTTCAAATGAATACTCAGGGTTGATTTTCTTTAGGATTGACTGGTTTAATCTCCTTACTGTTCAAGGGACTCTGAAGAGTCTTCTCCAACACGATGGGTTCGAAAGCATGGGTATTCAGTCTTCTTTCTCTCACATCCAACTCTCACATCCATACATGATGTACATGACTACTGGAAAAACCAAATCTTTGACTACACAGACCTTTATCAGCAGATGCCTCTGCTTTTTAATACGCTGTTTGTCATATCTTTCCTTTCAAGGAGCAAGAGTCTTTTAATTTCATGGCTGCAGTCACTGTCTGCAGTGATTTTGGAGCCCTGAAAATCTTTCAGTGCTTCCATTTTTCCCCCTCTATTTGCCATGAAGTGATGGGACCAGATGCCATGATCTTAATTTTTTGAATGTTGTTTTAAGCCAGCTTTTTCACTCTCCTCTTTAACCCTTATCAAGAGGCTCTTTAGTTCCTCTTCACTATCACTTCAAAAATGGTAAGACCTCCTTCCCAGGATGTACATATTCCGAGATTTGTTGTACAGTGAAAGAAATAAAGAAGGAGAACAGCCACTGTGTAAGTGGAATAAGAAAGCTGGGAGGTGAGTGCTCCCCAAGTTTGCCCTTTTGCTCATCTGTAAGCAAACCCTACAGATGCTATTGACCCAGCCTGGGGAGAGAAAACTGCATCTGCCCAGCCAGATCAGTGTACATGCGTCACTCTCTGACTGATACCTCTCTGTTACCCTCATTCTCTTCCCCTTCTCAATCCTGTAGCCAAGTCTTTATTGAAATTTCCAGCCTGGTCTCCACTATGTTACAGGAAATTAAGGCAAGACATGATGCCTGGTTAGCCCAGGGTGACCTTACTGGTGGCCATGGTAACAACTAGTGAGAGACTCTCAAAGAGGAGGCAGATGGCAAGGTCACAGGGCCCCTCACAGCATCCAGTGACACTCTGGGGACCTGGGACATAGTTTCAGGAAGGGAGCTGGTAGGGCTCATTCTAGTTGCGTAAATTAAAAATTTCCTCCATGCTTACCTTGTTCCAGTCATGAAAATCTGAACCCTTATAATCAGTGACACTCACTAGAGAAAGAGTTTTATAAACAAAAGGGGTATATCCTCTTCCTACGGGCCGCATTCCCATTTCACCCTGAAAAACCAGGTTTCAAACTGGCAATATTTAGCAGATACTTACAGTTGGGCGTGTTCTGTTCATCCATTTTCTCCCAAAGGAAAAATAAAAATACTTTCCACACCTGGAGCCTTTCTTTTCTACTATCATCCCAAAGTAAAGCAGTATCTCCTTGGAAACTTGTGCTGGGGTAAGAAAACAGTAAAACCCCCAGGCAAATGCATTCAGCAGCCTGTCTGCCAGGAGAGGGGGTCTCCAAACTTCCTCCTTCCTCCTCCAAACAGGCACTCTGGAGTTACAGTCTACCCATGACTGTGTGGATTTATTTAGCTACAATGTTATCATCTCCACTGAGCCACAAGTAGGAGACAATTCTCTGCTTTTATTATAACCTGAAGGGATTATTTTTGAGTTAAGGCTTTAAGAATTCAGATCTATCAGGAAAGAACAGCTTGTGTAATGAACTTCCTGTTTTCATCATATTTGGACACCGAGCCTCCTTGTTGCCTGTTATTATTACCCAGTTAATATGAACTGCCTGCAGTTTATTTTTAGCCATGTTGACTCCATTGTAAGGACTGCATAACTGCTTTCAAAATGGGAAAATGTAATTACGGGATCTAACACTAAGTTGGGGATATTCTTAGGTTCTTTCACAAGGCAGTGGCTTAAAAAATGAAAATAGACCATTTTAAATGGCTAAAGAAAACATAGTTATTTGATCCAAAATAGCCCATTGATCCTTTTACAAACTAAACACGTTCTTCACAGAATAAAGTCCCATTTTTGTTTCAGTGACCTAAACATATGAATTTATTTCCAAGCTCAGAGTAGGGATAAGAGAGGAGGGGAATTGGTAGAGAATAGAGGCAAGAAGGGTAAAGCACACTTACCAAAAGAGCAAAATATTAAAAATGTGCTGAAAGTACCAAAACACCTCACAGAGTTAACAGCTGAGGGCTGGGAAGGTGTGTGTCAGTGCAGCCCCGTCACCCGATTGTTGTACCCAGTGCACTCATCAAGCGGTGCCACGGGTGTGAAGGGAGTCCACCCTCACATTTGGTGGCCTTGGGTCAGTCACTCACACAGGCCACTGCCTCAGCGCCCACCTCCTCCATGACTCCAGATGCTTGCCCACTCCATTATTCATCTGTTCAACAGAATGGAATTGAGCACTCAAAATATCCTGAACTCCAGGAATGAAATGGGAAACAAGACGTGGTCTTTGCTCTAAGTGTGACAAATGTAGTGGTAGAGAGAACTTCAGAGGATTCCAGAAGCACAAAAAAGGTAATACCTAACTGAGCCTGGATGAGAGGAGGAAGACTTTCTGGAAGAGGTGATGTCTTGAATTGAGTCCTGAGGTACAAGCTGGGCTTATCCTGAAAAATTACATCCTAAGCTGAAGAGAAGCTGGGACAAAGGCCCAGATGTGAAGGGGATGGCAGCAAGGCCAGGTTGCCTGACTGAAGTGGAGAGGGTAAGGGGACATAAATAGAATGAAAGTCACAGTGTTAGGTAGGGTCCTGTAAACCATAGTTAAGCCTTTTAACTTTATCCTGACAGTAATGGGGACAAGTTACAGTAAACTTCTAAGAGTGACAGTATTTAACAAATATCATAAACTGATGAATGGATAAATAAGATGTGGTATAAACATACAGTGGAATATTATTCAGCCTTAAAAAGGACACAAATGTTGACAAATGCTACAACATGTATGAACCTTGAAGAGATTATGCTAAGTGAAATAAGCCAGTCACAAAAGAACAAATACTGTATGACTCTACTTATATGAGGTTTCTACAATAGTGAAATTTGTAGAGACAGAAAATAAAATGGTAGTTTCCAGGGTCTGGGATAAGAGGAAAATGGGCAGTTAGTGTTTAACATGGATTTAGAACTTCAGTTCAGGATGATGAAAAAAGTTCTGGAGATGGATGGTGCTGATGGCACCACAACGTGAATGTACTTAATGCTGAACTATATATCTAAAAATGGTTAAAATGGTAAATCTTGTGTTATATATATTTACCAAAATTGTAAAATTTAAAAAAAAAAAAAAGAAATAAAACTGCAGTGGCTGGATTTAGGTAGATAGATAAGCAGAAAAGTAGAGGTAGGAGGTTGTTGCAGTAATCCAATGAGAGATAAAAGTGGCCTGAACTTAGGCTATGTGAATAAACAGAAGGGAGCAAAGACAAGATTAATTTGGACATTACACTAGGAAATCCTAGTATTAACTGGAAAGGAGCACTTTGAGAAAAGTAGGGGTTAGAGTAAAGTCCAGATTTCGAGCTGAAGAAATTGTATGCATGGTGATGAAGCCAGTCACTAGGAACAGTGAATGAGTCAAAAAGAAAAAGAAAAAAGGACTGCTTAATTTCTCATGGAATAATTCAGAAAGTAGATGAAATAAGGTCATTTCAATAGAAAAAAGGATATTTCTCTGTCCGGTGGGATGTGAAAGCTATAAATAGAATGTAGCTAAACCTACAACTAAAATGCAAAATTTGAGAGAATAAGATGGCAGAAGAGTAGGTGGACATGAAGTATATCTCTCTCCACGGACACATCAGGATATACTTCAGACACAGAAGTGCATGCAGAACACCAGCTGAGAGCAGACAGGAGTACCTGACCAATAAAAAAGAATATATAGAACATCTGAAAACTTGAGATCAAGCCCTGACCCTTTCGAGTGGGAGCACTGACTCCAAGACCCTAACCTTCGGGAGTATCAAATAGTGAGAACTCACACAAAGGAAACCACTTGAGTACAAGATGTGGTATCACCCAACTACCAGTAGCACCCTGTGCAAATGCCTCATCTGAACAATACAAGAATCATTTAACAATAGACTTAGAAGAATTAAAGAGTAAACATACAGAGACAAATTACATAATTCTAAATGGTGAAAAACTGAAAACATTTCCCCTAAGATCAGGAACAAGACAAGAGTGTCCACTTTCCTCACTATTATTCAACATAGTTCTGGAAGTCTTAGCTACAGCAATCAGGGAAGAAAAAGAAATAGAAGGAATCCAGATCAGAAAAGAAGAAGTAAAGCTCTCACTGTTTGCAGATGACATGATACTGTACATAGAAAACCCTAAAGATAGTATCAGAAAATTACTAGAGCTAATCAGTGAATTTAGCAAAGTTGCAGGATACAAAATCAATACACAGAAATCAATTGCAGACCACCTAACCTGCCTCTTGAGAAATCTGTATGCAGGTCCGGAAGCAAAGTTAGAACTGGACATGGAACAACAGACTGGTTCCAAATAGGAAAAGGAGTACGTCAAGGCTGTATATTGTCACCCTGCTTATTTAACTTATATGCAGAGTACATCATGAGAAACGCTGGATTGGAAGAAACACAAGCTGGAATCAAGATTGCCGGGAGAAATATCAATAACCTCAGATATGCAGATGACACCACCCTTATGCAGAAAGTGAAGAGGAGCTAAAAAGCCTCTTGTTAAAAGTGAAACAGGAGAGTGAAAAAGTTGGCTTAAAGCTCAACATTCAGAAAACGAAGATCATGGCATCTGGTCCCATCACTTCATGGCAAATAGATGGGGAAACAGTGGAACAGTGTCAGACTTTGTTTTTTTTGGGCTCCAAAATCACTGCAGATGGTGACTGCAGCCATGAAGTTAAAAGGTGCCTACTCCTTGGAAGAAAAGTTATGACCAACCTAGACAGTATATTCAAAAGCAGAGACATTACTTTGCCGATTACTAAGGTCCGTCTAGTCAAGGCTATGGTTTTTCCTGTGGTCATGTATGGATGTGAGAGTTGGACTGTGAAGAAGGCTGAGCGCAGAAGAATTGATGCTTTTGAACTGTGGTGTTGGAGAAGACTCTTGAGAGTCCCTTGGACTGCAAGGAGATCGAACCAGTCCATTCTGAAGGAGATCAACCCAGGGATTTCTTTGGAAGGAATGATGCTAAAACTGAAGCTCCAGTACTTTGGCCACCTCATGTGAAGAGTTGACTCATTGGAAAAGATCCTGATGCTGGGAGGGATTGGGGGCAGGAGGAGAAGGGGACGACTGAAGATGAGATGGCTGGATGGCATCACGGACTCAATGGACATGAGTCTGAGTGAACTCCGGGAGTTGGTGATGGACAGGGAGGCCTGGCATGCTGCGATTCATGGGGTCGCAAAGAGTTGGACACGACTGAGCGACTGAACGAACGAAAGAACGAACAAGGAAAAGTCAGAAAGAGAAATTAAGGAATCAATCTGATTCACCATTGCAAAAAAAAAAGAATTAAATATCTAGGAATAAACTCACCTAAGAGACAAGAGAACTGTACAAAGAAAATTATAAGACACTGATAAAAGGAATCAAACATGACATAAATGGATGGAGAGATATTCCATGTTCCTGAGTAGGAAGAAGCAATATTGTGAAAATGATTATACTACCAAATACAATCCACAGGTTCAATGCAATCCCTATAAACTACCAATGGCATTTTCATAGAATTAGAACAAAAATTTTCATAATTCCTATGGAAACACAAAAGATCCTGAATAGTCAAAGCAGTCTTTAGAAAGAAGAATGGAGCTGGAAGAATCATATACTACAAAGCTATTGTCATCAAGACAGTATGTTACTGGAACAAAAACAGAAATATAGACCAATGGAACAAGATAGAAAGCCCAGAAAAAAACCCATGCACCTATCGGTACCTTATTTTTGACAAAGTAGGCAAGAATATACAGTGGGGCAAAGAAAGCCTTTTCAATAAATGGTGCTGGGAAAACTGGACAGCTACATGTAAAAGAATCAAATTAGAACACTTCCTATAGAAATGGTAGGGATCTAACAGAAACAGAGGATATTAAGAAGAGGTGGCAAGAATACACAGAAGAACTGTACAAAAAAGATCTTCACGACCAAGAAAAGCACGATGATGTGATCACTCACCTAGAGCCAGACATCCTGGAATGTGAAGTCAAGTGGGCCTTAGAAAGCATCACTACGAACAAAGCTAGTGGAGGTGATGGAATACCAGTCAAGCTATTTCAAATCCTGAAAGATGATGCTGTGAAAGTGCTGCACTCAATATGCCAGCAAATTTGGAAAACTCAGCAGTGGCCACAGGACTGGAAAAGGTCAGTTTTCATTCCAATCCCAAAGAAAGGCAATGCTAAAGAATACTCAAACGACCACACAATTGCACTCATCTCACACGCTAGTAAAGTAATGCTCAAAATTTTCCAAGCCAGGCTTCAGCAATACATGAACCATGAATTTCCAGATGTTCAAGCTGGTTTTAGAAAAGGCAGAGGAACAAGAGCTCAGATTTCCAACATCTGCTGGATCATGGAAAAAGCAAGAGAGTTCCAGAAAAACATCTATTTCTGCTATATTGACTATTCCAAAGCCTTTGACTGTGTGGATCACAATAAACTGTGGAAAATTCTGAAAGAGATGGGAATATCAGACCACCTGACCAGCCTCTTGAGAAACCTATAGCCGGTCAGGAAGCAACAGTTAGAACTGGACATGGAACAACAGACTGGCTTCAAATAGGAAAAGGAGTACATCAAGGCTGTATATTGTCACCTTGCTTATTTAACTTATAGGCAGAGTACATCATGAGAAATGCTGGGCTGGAGGAACCACAAGCTGGAATCAAGATTTCCGGGAGAAATATCAATAACCTCAGATATGCAGATGATACCACCCTTATGGCAGAAAGTGAAGAAGAACTAAAGAGACTCTTGATGAAAGTGAAAGAGGAGAGTGAAAAAGTTGGCTTAAAGCTCAACATCCAGAAAACAAAGATCATGGCATTTGGTCCCATCACTTCATGGGAAATAGATGGGGCAACAGTGGAAACAGTGTCAGACTTTATTTTGAGGGGCTCCAAAATCACTGTAGATGGTGACTGCAGCCATGAAATAAAAAGATACTTACTCCTTGGAAGGAAAGTTATGACCAACCTAGACAGCATATTCAAAAGCAGAGGCATTACTTTGCCAACAAAGGTCTGTCTAGTCAAGGCTATAGTTTTTCCAGTAGTCATGTATGGATGTGAGAGTTGGACTGTGAAGAAAGCTGAGCACCGAATAATTGATGCTTTTGAACTGTGGTATTGGATAGGATTCTTGAGCGTCCCTTGAACTGCAAGGAGAGCCAACCAGTCCATCCTAAAGGATATCAGTCCTGGGTGTTCATTGGAAGGACTGATGTTGAAGCTGAAACTCAAATACTTTGGCTACCTGATGTGAAGAGCTGACTCACTGGAAAAGACCCTGGTGCTGGGAAAGACTGAGGGCAGGAGGAGAAGGAGAGACAGAGAATGAGATGGTTGGATGGCATCACCAACCAAATGGACATGGGTTTGGGTGAACTCCGGGAGTTGGTGATGGACAGGGAGGCCTGGCGTGCTACGGTTCATGGGGTCGCAAGGAGTCAGACATGACTGAGTGACTGAACTGAACTGAAATGAACACTATACACAAAGATAAACTCAAAATGGATTAAAGGCCTAATGTAAGATTGAAACCTATAAAACTCTTAGAGGAAAACACAGGCAGAACACTCGATGACATAAATCAAAGCAAGATCCTCTATGACCCACCTCCTAGAGTAATGGAAATAAAAACAAAAGTAAACAAGGGGAACCTGATTAAACTTAAAAGCTTTTTCACAGCAAGGAAACTATAAGCAAGGTGAAAAGACAACCCTTAGAATGGGAGAAAATAATAGCAAATGAACAACTGACAAAGGATTAATTTCCTAAATATACAAGGAGCTCATACAACTCAATACCAGAAAAACAAACAACCCAATCAAAAAGTGGGGAAAAGACCTAAACAGACATTTCTCCAAAGAGACATACAGATGGCTAACAAACACATGAAAGGATGCTCAACATTGCTCATTATTAGAGAAATGCAAATCAAGACTACAATGAGATATCACTTTACACGGGTCAGAATGGCCCTGATCAAAGTCTACAAACAATAAATGCTGGAGAGGTTGTGGAGAAGAGGGAACGCTCTTGCACTGTTGGTGGGAATGTAAATTGATACAGCCACTATGGAAGACAGTATGGGGATTCCTTAAAAAACTAGGAATAAAACCACCATATGACCCAGCAATCCCATTTCTAGGCATATACGCTGAGGAAACCAAAATTGAATGATACATATATCCCATTGTTCATTACAGAACTGTTTACAATAGCTAGAACAGGGAAGCAACCTAGATGTCCATCGACAGATGAACGGATAAAGAAGTTTTGGTACATATACACAATGGAATATTACTCAGCCATAAAAAGGAACACATTTGAGTCAGTTCTAATGAGGTGGATGAACGGAGAACCTATTATACAGAGTGAAGTGAGTCAGAAAGAGAAAGGCAAATATCATATTCTAATGCATATATACAGAATCTAGAAAAATGGTACTGAAGAATTTACTTACAGGGCAGCAATGGAGAAACAGACATAGAGAATAGACTTATGGACATGTGGAGAGGGGAGGAAAGGGTGAGATGTATGGAGAGGTAACATGGAAACTTACATTACTATATGTAAAAAAGATAGCCAACAGGAACTTGCTATATGGCTCAGGAAACTCAAACGGGGGTCTGTATCAACCTAGAGTGGTGGGATGGGGAGGGAGATGGGAGGGAAGTTCAAAAGGGAGGAGATCTATGTATACCTATGGCTGATTCATGTTGAGGTTTGACAGGAAGCAGCAAAAGTCTGTAAAGCAATTATCCTTCAATAAAAAATAAACTAATTTTAAAAAAGATGAACAAAAATTGACAGAAATTCGACAACCTAATGATTGACAACAAAGATATTTTAAACTCAATAAATGTAAAACAGAAACAGAAAAAAAATAAAATGTAAAAATTTGCTTTGCAAACCCTCAGAAGAAAGCAAACATGATTGTAATGGATGAGTGAGACTCAAAGTGGAATGAAGAGGGAGGCCAGTCTGGGGGCTGGAGTTGGGGTCCAGGAGAGCTGTGGCTAATATTGCTTGATGGTTTCTAAAATGCTTTGTATTCTGCTGAGTCATTCACTTCCAGGGGACCCATCAGAATGCCATGCTTCATTCCTCACTCATCATCTCCCAACCCTCCCGTGAATGTTCCCCCATGTCAGTCTTCCAAACCCACCCACCATTTTCCTAACATGCTATATACCCTTAGAAGCCTCCATACACACTTCTCACAGGTTCATGCCTCTGTTTTGAACACCCTCTCTCTCCTCCTGGACCCAGCAAATTTCTACTTATTCTTCGAGATTCATTAATTTTGAGTCTGTTAACAAGCACCTTTTGACCTGTATTGGATACTGGGTAGGGACAGAGATGATAAGACACAGTCTCTGCCATTAAAGGGTCAGGCATACAGGGCACAGTCAGGCAGACAGTACACAGATAATTGCAATAAACAGGGCACTGCTGTAATAGAAACAGGTAAAAAGTGCCACAGGAAAACAGTAGAGAGAAATACACTGCCTTGGGTTGGGGAAGGTGGAGGAAGATCACAAAAGAACTTTGACAGTTCAAATGGATTTGCTGTACGAAGAATTTCCCAGCTTCCCTGACCTCATGGAACTTTTGTTTTTTAACGCATGATATTTAACACAGTGTACCTTATTAGATCGGTTCTTCTTACTCACCTGTGAGTTCCTCAACATTGTAGCCCTTCATGGAACGCTTCATTGTTCAGTCCATAGTATGTGTTCAATAATTTTCACTGGATGGGTGGATGGATGGATGACTGGCTTGAAAGTGGCTATTATGGCAAGGAACTCATTGAACCTCAGCTACCAGTTTTCTCTGAAGTCTATAGAAGTAATAGACATGAATTAACAAGATTTTCTCACCGTTGGATGTACTCCCAGAAAACAGAAGAAGTAACTATCTTGGATGTTCTTTAATTCTTTCAAATCACTAAAATATCATTCAGATATTTTGTACTCTAATACATATTCTGACATTTGACATTTTAGGTAGAATTTATACTCATCAAAATCAGCCATAGACAAAGATGTGATGTAGGTAAATTTTCTTTTCTTCATTTGACAATCTTCTTCCACTCCAGAACCTCAGAATTTCAAGGATGAAACTGGTCCTGTCAATTCAGCCACACTAAGGTGTTAGGCTAGGTATGAACTCCCTTTCCAGGAGTGTTTGCATCTTGGATAAGGATGCCTTATCCTTATCCTTATTTTGGAAACAAAATTATTCAACCAACAAGTATTTTTCTGAATACTTGTTATATACAATATCTTGTGCCAAGTACATCAGGGATTACAGAGAGGATAAAAACATGTCCCAGTCTTCAATAGGTTAACAGTTTAGTTGACAAGAAAGTCACAGACCCATGAAATCTTGAAACCAATACAAGCAAGAAGCCTCCAAGCTCTGGCTCCCTCGTTCTTCAATGGCCTCCCACAATTCCCCTCCCATCCTCCATTCCTGCCACATCTGTTTTTCCTCAAACACACCAAGCACACACCTGCTTTAGAGTTTTTGCACAAACTGTTCCCTGTGCATGGAAACTCTTCCTCGAGAGATATTGCTCTCTCCTCCGATCTAGGCTCAGATGCCACCTGGTCACACTATTTAAAATAGCAAATTCCACCCCCACACCCAGTACACCCTCTCTCTCTCTTATCCTCTTGATTTTTCATCACAGCACTTAATACCAACTGTTAATATCATATAATTTTTTTGTTTATTACTTACTGACTGTCTTCCCCCCTTTCCATTAGAATACAATTCTGTAAAGGCAGGGAATTCTGCCTGTTCTGTTTACTGATATATCCTGGGCACCTAACATGGTCCCTGGAACATATTAGATGCACAGGTTGAATGAATGAAAGAACAAATGAGCAAATGAATGACTATATTCCCCACTAGATACACTGGGGTGAAATCTACAAAAGCAATTCTACTCAGTTTCCTATACTTTCCTTATAAGATACCATAGTTTTACCCACCATATTTTATTAATTTCTTCTTAGTATGCGGCCAAAGGTATTGGCTTAATTCAATTATGAACCTTATGTCATAATTTCCTTAAATAGTAGAGCTATAGATGGTATAATAAATGGATCTCTTCAAGGCTTAAAAAAATCTATGAAGAACATTCTTATTTAATTTTGAATTTTAATGAATAGTTTTAATGATGACTAGTTAATTTTAATATTTATAGAAAATGAAATGCATTTCTTCTTTTATGAAAAATCTAGTACTTCAGAAACAACAAATTCCTGGAGAAAAAAATTCTAATGAGATCATTAAAACTGAAAGTGTACCTACTTACCTAAGCCAAAACAGGCACAGCAACTGAAAGGACACCAAATATTAATAGTACCCTCCTTCTTTTGCCTGACTCTGCTAAGTCCCTCACTTGCTCTGATCTGTATGAAATTGTGAGAGCAGGATTACTAGTAACTAGCAGGAGTTTCCCAGTACCTAAAGGACAAAGAGAAAAACCTGTTTTCTAATATGTGTTACAAGCAAAGCTAATGTCCTAAATCCAGAAAGAATTTACCACTTAATTTTTTCAACAATAGATTTTAGATAACATAAGGTACAAAATCCTCGCATTATTTGCAAAAAAAAAAAAAATGCAAAAGCATGTTCCAATGGACTATGCTTTGTATTTATTTATTTTATATTAGAGTATAACTGATTAACATTGTTGTGATAGATTCAGGTGAACCAATGGACAATTCTTATATTGAATCTCATAAGAGCTCAGAGCATAACACTAAATTTTTAACTCAGTGAGAGCATTCCTGTTGGGAAGATGTCATCTGGCCCAGGTATGCTGCTTCCTGATACTACAACAAGCCACATGCACAGAGATTAGAGTCCTTAGAAGAGGAATGGAGGGCTCGCCTGTTCATCATCTCTTCAACATTGTGTCTTAGGTGAGCCCTTGGCAAGTGCACAGATACAGGTCACTTCAAGATTGAATTCGCTGACAAGTGCCTGAAGTGCTAGTAGTCTTTGATGTTGATTATCCATATACTTTCAACACCAGATGTGTAGGAAGTGAGGTTGACATTCTGCTGTCAATTTTTTAAGAACATGACTTGTATATTTGCCATCTCATTTCTGCTCAAAGATAAGCTGCAAGGGTTCCTGCAGGTGACAGCAGTATTTCCCTCAAAATGGAGTTTGAATCCATTCACATACTTAGACACTCTTTTAAAGACCCTGAGTGTTTCACCATATTGCAGACGATTTGGTCCAAGACTTTTCTTAGGACAAGCATAACCGATCAACCATTTCAACTATTGGAAAAAAACAAAGCAACAAAATGAAACACCCTCCTTATGGCTCCCATTTAACTAATACCCGGTCTGCTTGTCAGGAGTTAGCTGCAAAAATAAAATGGTTTTTAAAATGCTCCTTTGTACCAGAAGGAGTTGCCTTCTTGGTTAAGGTTATCTGATATTATCAACTTAAATGCTGGAGAGCATCTGTCAAATGCAGCGATTTTTAGCTCTGACAGAGTTGACGCTAAGCTGCTCTTTCTAACAATAATTAGTCAGCAGGTTCAGCTGCTTCTTTTATAGTATTGTTTATTGCAAAACATTACAAAAACATTGACAAAACTAAAATAAAAGAAAGAAAAATCCACCCAAAATTCTGCCATCCTACAAACCAAACTGTTTACATTTTTTTTCATGCTCCCTTTCAGTCCCTGTCCATATGCAGACAGAATTTTTACAGTTGTAATCATAGCACAGATACAATCTTGTAGTCAGGTTTGCCTCAATTAGAGTTCTTAAAGCGTTTTTCCAGTTCACTCTCTCATCTTCATTTCTACTACTAGGAACACTTCACCCTCACCGTTCTTAGGGACCTCCATGGGATCCTAAGTGTTGAGGAAGGCTGAAAAAGAATAATTCACAGAATTGGGGGAAAGGGTTAAGTTCCCACTTGTGAAGAATGGAGTCTCTAGAATTAAACTCATGTGGAAAGGATTTATTTCTTTCCCTCTTTGTTCCCATAGCTGGAAATCTTTATGAAAGTAGCTACATTTACCCACCATCAAGCATGCTTTTGTTATCTTCATAAAGAGCCTTCACAGGTATTTCCTCTTTACCTAGTTTGTTTTTAAGGCCTGCTCAGTATTTAGGATATAGGCATATTTAGGCATCTTTTCTTCCATCTGCTATAACAATTTATGTAACTTGGAATTTTTTAAGTGTGGCTACTACTTCGTGCTGTATCCATGTGAACGTGAAGTGGTGTACTCAGCTGTCAAAATGATGGATACCTGGATGCATCTTTTTACATGGTAACTTGTATTCTTCAGTCTCTGGCTTCCATACCAGTCTGTACATCAGACTCCTCCGGGGGTAGGGAGCCAAAAAAAATTTATATATATATATATATATACACACACACACACACACACACACACACACAACACACACACACACACACTCCAGGGTTCACCCTTGCTCAGATGAAGCAGAATCTCTGGTGCTGTCTATGGACTGATGTTTGTAACACTGTACATTGAAAATGTCATAAAGTCTCTTTCTTGATAACAGCTCTGACTCTTACAGTTTGTGGATTTTTAGGGAATGGAAAAGAAAAGAACTGTAAGGATTTGGAGAAGGAATGGAAAAGTATATGGCCCATAGAAGCTTTGTTTAAATGGCCTTTGAGTTTTGAGTTAGGCAGACCCAAAATGTGAATCATCTGCTCTGAGAACCTGGTGAGTGGGTGAAGCCTCCATCCTCGATACACAATCCTGGAACTGTGAGGGGGTGATGGCCACAAAGGTAGGGGGCATGTCTGGTAGAGATAATGCCGAGGCAGTGTGTAGTAAAATTTTTTTTTTTTTTTTTAATGAGAATGCTTTGACCCTGGAAAACTCTCACTTTTATTAATAATTCTATGTTCTATATTATTTCAACTTTTATAAGCATGGATTTATGCATTATTGGCTAATTTCCAATTTACTAACGAGGGGCAGTGTTGTCCCCTGGGGGATATTCAGCAATGCCTTGAGTTATTTCTGGTTGTCATAGCTGGGAGAAGAGAGTACCACTGGCATCTAGTGGGTAGAGGCCAGGATGCTGCTGACCATCTTACAGTGGCACAGGACAGCGCCTGCCCCCCAACAATTATCCAGACCCAAATGTCAACAGTGCTGCAGCTGAGCCCCATGCTGCAGCACGCAGTGTTAGGCAATGAACAGCATGTAGGAAATAAACCAGAGAATCTCATTAAAAAAGCCAGATCGGAGGAGGCCTTATAGTTTATGCCAAGGATTTTTTTTTTTTTTTTACCGTGGATGATGGAGAGCCAATGAAAGGAAATTATCTGATCAAATCTGGATTTTAAATATATCACTCTGAAGGGTAAATCAGAGGAGGCCATTACTAGAGGCAGAGAAAGCCCTTAGGATGCTGTTGGGAAAGCCCAGAGAGGAATGTGAGACCCTGGACAAGACAGTGCCATAGGGATCAAGAGGGAGAATGGAGTCAACCAACACATCTTGAGGATGCAAAAGTCAGCAAATCTTGGGAACTGCATGGACATGGGAAGGGCAGGGAGGACTCCAGGGTAACTCCCAGGTTTCTAGTTATGATTATTGGATGGATGATGGTTAGATACAGAAAGAGATTTATGGAGGAAAAAAAAATATAGCTAGATAAAAGTTTCACAAAGTCTCAGTTATTCTCTGGAGGAGATAAAATAAATAACAGAATCTATTCATTCAACAAATATTTTAACAGCAATTATCTGTAGAAAATAATTTATACATAGAGCTGGTTAGCTCTTTACGCAAGCAAGCTATTAGACTGAGACTCAGTCTTTCAATTTAAGAAAAAAATGTGTGATGTTATTTTGAGGAAGTATCTAAGAGCCTCAATAGTTCTGTAATTTGGGGAGATGGAGGGCTTCCCTTTTTAAATCTAGAGTCAACCACACTTAGAGATCATCTTGAGGAAACCATACCTGTGGAGTTAATTGAGGTAAATAAGTTGGCAAGGACTTCAGCCAACTACTCAAGCAAGATCAAAATAATTCTGGCAGCAGAAATTCTCTTCTGGAGCTCTCTTCAGCCTTGAAAAACTAGGGTTTTTTTAGAGTTGATGAAAATAATGGGTTCTGGCTATGGAGAATACTGGAGACAACAAAATGCAGAGAGGCAAAGTAGTAATTGAAATGATATGTTTAGTAATCAATCCATGCACATGATTCTGAATTTCTTCATCCTGAAGTGATACCAAAGAAGATCAAGTTTCCAAATGTGCTATGTTGGTATCCCTGTGGTCAAGCCCTGAATATTCCAGAATAATTTAAGTTTTGGAAAGGACAAGTTGTTTTTTAAAAGAACTGCAACTTAACGAGTCTTTAGATAACTCGATCTCAGTTATATTTGAGATGACATCTTGATAATATGGCCTAGAGCTTTTCGTTTCTTTCTGATCTCTCTTATAAAGCAAGAAATAAAAGATCTTGTTCTTGAATAGTCTAGCAACATAGCAGTATCACCACAATTTGTTAATATTATGAATAGTTAGTCATGAAGACTGCCCGAATAAAATATGTGCCATAAATTCTTTGTTATCATATATTTATTTTTTTGCTTCAGTTTAACTTCATTCCTAAAAATCTCCCTGATTGAGTTACATTTAGGGACAGTTGCAAGGACATTTGAAAGTTCAGATTAAGTTTAAGAGAAAAATATTTACTTTCAACCAGTCTAAAACATCCAAGTCAAGGCTGTAGATAAGCCCCGAAGAGCTTATTCTTCAATCATCAATAATGCTGCCTCTGGTTGGAAAAGTAAGTGAAAGTCCACAGATATATCCCACAGCCTGCCATTTACCATTATTGGAACTATGATTATAAATGAGTTTGACCAGATATTTTCCTCTTTGATTCAGACAGTTTATTCTTGGAGAAGTGCCTTAAAAGGAAGAATCAGACAATTGTAGGGTTCTGATGGATGTAGCTCTGATGGACCTGCTGCCAATACCGGCATTCACATCCCCTGAAATTATGTCAGCTAATGAATACTTAGAAAACATAAAGTTCAGAAGGCTGTCAAATTACTGTACAATTTGAAGTACCAGTGTGTACACTGTAGGAAAAAACGTACATATTAAAACCTTGATCAGTCTTGTGAGGACCTAGAGCAGTAAAATTCCATATAGTCTATGAATGTCATTTTTATTCAGTAGATGCCACTCAGGTGCTGACCACCATGAGAAAAGTTTCACAACAATATATTTCATCTATCCAATAATCCTTTGAAATAGTCATTATAGTGTCCCATTTAGAGTTGAAGAAAGAGACTTAAAGTTCAAAGTCATCTTTCTAATAACTGGTGAAGCCACGATTTAATCCAGGTCTTCTGATAATAAATCTACCTTTTTGCCATTACACCACTCTATCTCTTACAAGCCCTAAAAGCACAGTAGTATAACTTCATCATTTCTCTTTTCCCTTCCCAATTTAGCTCCTTCTATTGGAAACTCACCATCTCTCCGTCTCCTTCCCTTAAGGCCAATCAACTGTCAATTCTCCTATTTTTGAGGGCGCCTGAATTACCTTCAAAACTCTTTGCTATTCAGTGTGGTTATGAACCAGCATCACTGGCACTCACCCAGGATCTTATTGTAAAACACAGCACTCCAGACCCACCTGGACCTACTGAACCTGCATTTTGATAAGTCCCCAGAGAATCCATGTACATGTTGAGGTTTGAAAAGCACGTCTCTCATCTAAGTGAGAGGCTCCTCTCCATTCCTACTACTGCCGTCATTTACCAGCCTCTCAGTGCCTCTGATCCAGAGTGTTTATCAATCCCCTAATGACTCTCTTCCCTCTTTTGGTCTCACCCTAATCCCTCACTACCCAATTCCTATTCATAAATGACAAACACATTGACTTTCCTAAAGAAAAGACTGAGTCACTCTCCCCAACTCCTAACTCAAAACCTTTCACCTGCTCCTCAGGGCCAGTGAAAAATAACAATATAAATACATCCCTTGTGCCACATATTTCATAAGACCTTTAACTAACTGATTCACTCCTTACATCAACCCTGTGAAACTGATATATTATTAGCTCCATTTTAGAGATGAGAAGACTGACTGAGGTTAAGTAACTTGGCAAAGGTCACGAGGCCACTAAATGGTAGAACCAGTATTAAGTCTTCAACAAACTCCTTAGCTTGACCTCAAATGTCCTCCACATTCACATGAAAAAGGAACGGAATATACACAATATTACTCAGCCATAAAAAATGATGAATTTGAGTCAGTTATAGTGATGTGGATGGACCTAGAGCCTGTTATTTGAGTCAGTTATAGTGATGTGGATGGACCTAGAGCCTGTTATAACGGAGTAAAGTAAGAAAGAGAAAAATAAATATCATATATTAATGCATATGTACGAAATCTAGAAAAATGGTACTGATAAACCTATCTGGAAGGAAGGAATAGAGACACAGACATAGAAAATAGTCTACATAGTCCACATAGACTTGTGGACACAGCTGAGGAAGGAGAGGGTAAGACAAATTGAGAAAGTAGCATCAACATATATACACTACCATATGTGAAACAGCTAGCTAGTGGGAAGCTGCTGTGTAACACAGGGAGTCCAGCTTGGTGCTCTGTGAGGACCTACATGCATGTGACGGTGGTGGTGAGGGGAGTGGGAGAGAGGCTCAAAAGGGAGAGGACACACACTGCACACAGTTCTGACTGATATGAGTTGTTGTACCACAGAAACCAACACAATATTGTAAGACAATTATTCTTCAATTAAAAAAATTTTTTTTTAATTTTTTTAAAAAGGAAGGGAGGGTCTTGGTCCAAGTATCCACCTTTTGCCAGGAACTTGACTAAGAATTTCCTCTGGATTATACAACTTAAACCTCACAACAACCCTGTAGCAGGGTTTTGATGCTATTATTCCAATTTTTACAGGTCAAACTAGCAAAGAGAAACCTGAACCAAAGTTCAGTTAACTCCAAGCCAATATTATTACCTCTGTATAGCACTACGGCTCTGTCCACCTAGAAGGTGTTCTCTGCATCTCTGAAGGCCCGAATTTTACTGCCTTTTAAGGCCAGTACAAATTATAGGCACAAATTTTCTTCTTTTCCTCTGCTCTTTCCCTCCTCTGAAATCTTAATAGTGCTTTACCTCCAATTATTTTTGGCATGACTTCTATCTTCTGTTATGGTTATTATGCTTATTTCTGTATGTGTATCAATACATACATGTATGAACTGTGATTCAGTAATTGTGATTATTGTTCCCAAACTGTCCAAAGATTGATCTAAGGAAACAAATGAAATTAGAGGCCTTATATGATGACAATTTAACATGAATTCATGAACAGGAAAAAATACAAGTATGATAATTGAACGTTGAAACAAGACTTATTATCCTTGATATGGCAGAATTTGAGAAACAGAAAAGTTAACATTTATGGCTTAATGTCTTCCTACCAAATCAAGAAAAACCCTGTTATGAGTTGATTCTCCTATAAAACGTTTTCTGGATTTTTTCACCAGCTCATTAGTTATTATTCTGTCATTTTGCGTAAATCTTTAATTCCATTTTATTTTTCTTGACAGCCATTATCCGTTACAAACAATCATTTGAGATGGCTCCATTTTGATAATNCTTGGGACTGATGCACAGGGATAATCCAGAGAGAGAATGTGGGGCGGGAGGGGGGAGGTGGGGGTCGGGATTGGGAGTTCATGTACACTCGTGGCTGATCCATGTCGATGTGTAGCAAAATGAATACAGTATTGTAAAGCAAAACAAACTAAAAAAATAAATAAATAAATAAAAGATTCTGTATGTGTGTGGGTACAAGGTATAGTCACACCTGCCATAGAGTCTTGGGCAATCACTTCTTTTGTCATTCTCATTGCATAATAAATGATCCGTTCCGTTCCGTTCCGTTCAGTCGCTCAGTAGGGTCCGACTCTTTGCAACCCCATGAATCGCAGCACGCCAGGCCTCCCTGTCCATCACCAACTCCCGGAGTTCATTGAGTCCGTGATGCCATCCAGCCATCTCATCCTCGGTCGTCCCCTTCTCCTCCTGCCCCCAATCCCTCCCAGCATCAGGGTCTTTTCCAATGAGTCAACTCTTTGCATGAGGTGGCCAAAGTACTGGAGCTTCAGTTTTAGCATCATTTCTTCCAAAGAAATCCCAGGGTTGATCTCCTTCAGAATGGACTGGTTGGATCTCCTTGCAGTCCAAGGGACTCTCAAGAGTCTTCTCCAACATCACAGTTCAAGAGCATCAATTCTTCGGTGCTCAGCCTTATTCACAGTCCAACTCTCATATCCATACATGACCACAGGAAAAACCATAGCCTTGACTAGATGGACCTTAGTCGGCAAAGTAATGTCTCTGCTTTTGAATATACTATCTAGGTTGCTCATAACTTTTCTTCCAAGGAGTAAGCATCTTTTAATTTCATGGCTATCCCTATACCTCAAGCCTATCTTTTCCTCTCCCTCTTCTACCTACCTATAACTAGGCAGGCATCAGCCACTCTTGTTCCCCTGAAGAAGTAGATTTTGGAGGATTTACATTTAAATTGGAAGGTAAGAAAATCCCACTTCAACATAAGTTCCATAGCTGTAATTTTATAACTGACATCTTGGCAGGGAGTTATCACTGGTATGTAAAACACTATTACAATGATTGGTAAATGGGTATTTGCTTCCCAACTGCCTATTGTTCAATGTATGAATGTTATCAGAAGCAAATAATAGAGGGGAAAATGATAAGTGGAAAAATTTGGAAGCTGAAGCCAGTCTTGATATCGAAGAAGTAATTAAAAAATCACTGCAGATGGTGACTGCAGCCATGAAATTAAAAGACACTTGCTCCTTGGAAGAAAAGCTGTGACCAACCTAGACAGCATATTAAAAAGCAGAGACATTAGTTTGCCGACAAACATCCATCTAGTCAAAGCTATGGGTTTTCCAGTAGTCATGTATGGATGTGAGAGTTGGACCATAAAGAAGGCTAAGTGCTGAAGAATCGTTGGAAGAAAAGCTGTGACCAACCTAGACAGCATATTAAAAAGCAGAGACATTAGTTTGCCAACAAACATCCATCTAGTCAAAGCTATGGGTTTTCCAGTAGTCATGTATGGATGTGAGAGTTGGACCATAAAGAAGGCTAAGTGCTGAAGAATCGACACTTTTGAACTGTGGTGGTAGAGAAGACTCCTGAGAGTCCCTTCGACGGCAAGATCAAACCAGTCAATCCTAAGGAAATCAATTCTGAATATTCATTGGAAGGGCTGATACTGAAGCTAAAGCTCCAATACTTTGGCCACCTGATGTGAAGAACTGATTCATTAGCAAAGCACATGATTCTGGGGAAAGTTGAAGGTAGGAGAAGGGGACTACAGAGGATGAGATGGTTGGATGGCATCACTGACTTGATGGACATGAGTTTGAGCAAGCTCTGGGAGATTGTGAAGGACAGGGAATTGAGTACTGCAGGCCATGGGGCCACAAAGAGTCAGATACAACTGAACAACAACAAAAAAGGTAACTTGGGGGAAAATACTTGAAATTAACATGACACACATAAATAGTATATCAAGAACTTACACATAAAATTATTATCATACCTATTTAAGACTAACTAAAGGAGGTAAGTGAAAAAGTTGGCTTAAAGCTCAACATTCAGAAAATGAAGATCATGGCATCCAATTCCATCACTTCATGGGAAATAGATGGGGAAACAGTGGAAACACCATCAGACTTTATTTTTCTGGGCTCCAAAATTGCTGCAGATGGTGACTGCAGCCATGAAATTAAAAGATGCTTACTCCTGGAAGAAAAGTTATGACCAACCTAGATAGCATATTGAAAAGCAGAGACATTACTTTGCCGACTAAGGTCCGTCTAGTCAAGGCTATGGTTTTTCCTGTGGTCATGTATGGATGTGAGAGTTGGACTGTGAAGAAGGCTGAGTGCCGAAGAATTGATGCTTTTGAACTGTGGTGTTGGAGAAGACTCTTGAGAGTCCCTTGGACTGCAAGGAGATCCAACCAGTCCATTCTGAAGGAGATCAACCCTGGGATTTCTTTGGAAGGAATGATGTTAAACTGAAACTCCAGTACTTTGGCCATCTCATGCAAAGAGCTGACTCATTGGAAAAGACTCTGATGCTGGGAGGGATTGGGGGCAGGAGGAGAGGGGGACGACAGAGGATGAGATGGCTGGATGGCATCACTGACTCGATGGATGTGAATTTTAGGAGATCAACCCTGGGATTTCTTTGGAAGGAATGATGTTAAAACTGAAACTCCAGTACTTTGGCCATCTCATGCAAAGAGCTGACTCATTGGAAAAGACTCTGATGCTGGGAGGGATTGGGGGCAGGAGGAGAAGGGGACGACAGAGGATGAGATGGCTGGATGGCATCACTGACTCGATGGATGTGAATTTGAGTGAACTCCAGGAGCTGGTGATGGACAGGGAGGCCTGGTGTGCTGCGATTCATGGGGTTGCAAAGAGTCGGACACAACTGAGTGATTGAATTGAACTGAAAGGAGGTAAATTAAAAATAGTGTATTTGCATGAAATATTCCATAATTTTGCACTGGAAGAAAATTAAGTCCAAATTTTTATATCAGTAGTTGAGAGCAGCTGAATAAACAGGATAATCTTAGATTTGGACAATTGTGTATATTAAAAAGAAAATATGTGGCTTTTCCTTAGCTTTAGAGGTACTATTTAAGCTTCCCCTATTCTGGTGCACATTAGAAGCAGAGCTTCCAAGCAAGCAAGTGTGCATTTAGAAAAAAGCAGCTATACCATAATAAATGTGGCTTATGTGTGGTAGTTCATATTTGAAATCATAATATTTTACAATTAAGATATCAAACCTCAAAAAATATCATCACCGTAGTATAGCCTGACAACAACTCAGATTATCACAGTTTAGAGAAATCACCTTCCATGGAAGAAAATACCTTAAAGACTTATGATATACTCTGGCACAGATTAAAATAACTTTTATGATATAGCATTATAACACTATATTTCAGATATTTTATAATGATTAAAAGAGGGGATACATTAATCCAATCATAATATACCTTTATAAAGAGACTTATTTTCATGAGTCAGAAATAATGCCAGCACTAAGGTATTATACTAATAATCATAGCAACAACAACAAACCTAGATGCACACAAAGATATGAATAATTCATTAAGCTTTCCACAGATCTGTAGTTTTTCTGTTAACCAATTATTAAAAGTTAAGTTTGTCAAAAGATCTTCAATTATTTCAACTTATTTAAAATATATCTCTAAATTGAAAGAAGAATGAGAATCATAAATTTTGGATTTGAAAATAATATTATAATTTAGACACTAAATTGATAGCTTTCAGTGCTTTTTGACATTCTAAATGTACAAATTTAAATGTCAACAGCTAATCATGGATAATCTGCTATTGCTTTTTCTCTGTTTAAAAATACCCAGTTGTGGCAGAAATTTCTATCCCTATGTTCCTCTACAGGCACATTTATCAAATATAAAATACAGATCAATCAAACAGTAATTTAATTTATTAAGAAAAACATTAAAGAATACTATCAATTTCCAAGTTGTGAAATATCTCTAAAAGCCAATATTTAATAGAGGTAGGGATGAGACATTCACAATAAAACAAGAACTTCAGATGACAGGAAACTAAAGAAATATTTTTCATCCTTAAATTGCATGTAATATAAATCATACAGGGTTTACAATTTTACCATTATCTAAAGATAAAATAGTCAGCAGACAAAACCATATATAATTCACAAAACCATAAGCTTTTGTGTTGTTATAGTTTTAATGCTGTTTATTTTTAAAAGAATGGGAAATACTAGAGATCTCTTCAAGAAAATTTGATATCAATGGAATATTTCATGCAAAGATTGCCTCAATAAAGGGTTCAAGCTGGAATCAAGATTGCTGGGAGAAATGTCAATAACCTCAGGTATGCAGATGATGCCACCCTTATAGCAGAAAGTGAAGAAGAACTAAAGAGCCTCTTGATGAAAGTGAAAGAGGAGAGTGAAGAAGTTGGCTTAAACTCAACATTCAGAAAACTAAGATCATGGTATCTGGTCCCATCATTTCATGGCAAATAAATGGGGAAACAGTAGAAAAATTGGCTGACTTTATTTTTCTGGGCTCCAAGACTGCTGCAGATGGTGATTGCAGCCATGAAATTAAAAGATGCTTACTCCTTGGAAGGAAAGTTATGACTAGCCTAGAGAGTATATTAAAAAGCAGAGATATTGCTTTGCCAACAAATGTCTGTCTAGTCAAGGCTATGGTTTTTCCAGTGGTCATGTAGGGATGTGAGAGTTGGACTATAAAGAAAGCTGAGTGCCAAAGAGTTGATGCTTTTGAACTGTGGTGTTGGCGAAGGCTCTTGAGAGTGCCTTGGACTGCAAGGAGATCCTAAACAAGATCAGTCCTGGGTGTTCACTGGAAGGACTGATGTTGAAGCTGAAACTCCAATATTTTGGCCACCTGATGTGAAGAGCTGACTCATTTGAAAAGATTGTGATGCTAGGAAAGATTGAGGGCAGGAGGAGAAGGGGACAAAAGAGGATAAGATATTTGGATGGCATTACTGACTCAATGGACATCTATAAAGAAAGCTGAGTGCCAAAGAGTTGATGCTTTTGAACTGTGGTGTTGGCGAAGGCTCTTGAGAGTGCCTTGGACTGCAAGGAGATCCTAAACAAGATCAGTCCTGGGTGTTCACTGGAAGGACTGATGTTGAAGCTGAAACTCCAATATTTTGGCCACCTGATGTGAAGAGCTGACTCATTTGAAAAGATTGTGATGCTAGGAAAGATTGAGGGCAGGAGGAGAAGGGGACAAAAGAGGATAAGATATTTGGATGGCATTACTGACTCAATGGACATGGGTTTGGATAGACTCTGGAGTTGGTGATGGGCAGGGAGGCCTGGCGTTCTGCGGTTCATGGGGTCACAGAGTTGGACACAACTGAGTTACTGAACTGATCTTTAAAAACCGCCATCATTAAATATGCTAGTTCTTAAAGAATATGATAAAACTTTTAATGAAAAAATCAAGTGGTACCACTTACTTAAAACTCTACATCTAGTTTAAGGCATCAATCCGTTGGATTATGTTTATCTACACTCAAGAATAAGTTTTAATCTTCAAGTGAAGAAAACTAACTCAAAGTAGCTTAAAAACTGGTTTCCAGAGAAGTCATTCATTTTAATTCTTATTACTTATACACTTTAATTAATTTTTATTAGAGTATAGTTGCTTCACAATATTTTGTTTGTTTATACTGTACAGGAAAGTGAATCTGCTATTCATATACATATATCTCCACTTTTTGGCTTTCCTTCCCATTTAGGTCACCACAGAGCACTCAGTAAAGTTCCCTGAGCTATACAGTAGGTTCTCATTAGTTATCTATTTTATACATACTATCAATAGTGCATGGTTCCCTGGTGACTCAGGGGTTAAGAACCCACCTGACAATGCAGGAGACATCAGTTCTTTCCCTGGGTTGGGAACATCCCCTGGAGAAGGAAACGGCAACCCACTCCAGTATTCTTGCCTGGGAAACCCCATTAACAGAGAAGCCAGGCAAACTACAGTCCTTGGAGTCACAAAAAAGTCAGACATGATATAGCAACTAAATAGCAACATAATTAATAGTGTATATATGTCAAACCCAATCTCCCAATTCATCCCACCTGTCCCAGCTTTCCCTCACTGGTGTCCTTACGTTTGTTCTCTACACCTATGTCTCTTTTTGATTGCAAATAAGATCAACTTTATTTTTCTAGATTCATGTATGCGTTAATATACAAAATTTGTTCTTCTCTTTCTGATTTCACACTATATGGTAGTCTCTAGGTCCATTCATATCTGTACAAATGATCCAAAATTTCATTCCTTTTTATGGCCAATACTGAGTATAACTGAATTATATTCAATATTCAACAATAACCACATCTTCTTTATCCATTTCTTTGTTGATGGACACTTAGGTTGTCTCCAAGTCCTGGCTATTTTAATGGTGCTGCAATTCATTTTGGAACACATGTGTCTTTTTGAATTATGGTTTTCTCTGGGTATATGCCCAGGGGTGTGACTGTTGGGTCATATGGTAGTTCTATTTTTAGTTTTTAAGTTACCCCCATACTGTTTTCCATAATGGCTGTACAAATTTACAGTCCCATCAGATTCTCTTATCATTTATATATATTTACAGTAATGAACCATAATAAAAATGAATGAATAAATGTGAGACTCATTTTCATTTCCCATATGTAACTCAATATTTTTGTTATAATTTTTAAAATTATTTCCCTTTATCTTTACTAAATTGCTAGTGTTAGGTTGATGTAGTTCTGCGTTGTTGAATCTGCTGTTTGATATTGCAATACATTCTTAAGTAAGTGTAGTTATGTTATATATCATTTCAATGCACATTTCTTCCTTGATTTTTCTGTTAGTACATTGCTTGCTGAATATTTTATATTTATACTATTTATTTTTTAATTTTATATTTCACACTAGGGAAATGATGTTAGATAAAAAGTAAATTCAAGTGATTTTCCTTTCCAGTTCAAATGGATCATAAAGCATCAGCAAGAACTCACAACATCAACATGTTTGGTCCAGGAACTCCTAACAAAAGTACAGTGCAGTGGTGGTTCAAGAAGTTTTGCAAAGAAGACAAGGGCCTTGAAGAAGAGGAGTGCAGTGGCCAGCCACTGGAAGTTGACAATGACCAACTGAGTGCAATCACCAAAGCTGAACCCTTACAACCACAGAAGAAGTTGCTGAAGAACTCAGCATTGAACATTCTATGGTCCTTTGCCAATTGAAGCAAATTGAAAAGGTGAAAAAGCTTGATAAGTGGTGTGCCTTGTGAGCTGATCACAAATCAAGAAAATGATCATTTTGAAGTATTGTCTTCTCTTATGCAACAACATTGAACCACTTCTCGATTGGACTGTGAATTGCATTGAAAAATGGATTTAGACAACCGGTGATGACCAGCTCAGCGGTTGAACAAAGAAGCTCCAAAGCACTTCCCAAAGACAAACTTGTACCAAAAAAAGATCATGGTCACTGTCTGGTGGTCTGCTGCTGATCTGATCCACTACAGCTTTCTGAATCCCAGTAAAACCATTACATCTGAGAAGTATGCTCAGCAAATTGATGAGACGCACCAAAAACTGTAATGCCTGGAGCCAGCACTGGATCAACAGAGTGGGCCCAATTCTTCAGAACAATGCCTGAGGGCATGTTGCACAATCAACACTTCAAAAATTCAACAAATTGGGCTACTAAGTTTTGCCTCATCCATCATATTCGCCTGACCTTTTGCCAACAGACTACCACTTCAAATATCTTGACAACTTTTTGCAGAGAAAATACTTCCACAACTAGCAGGAGATAGAGAATACTTTCCAAGAGTTCTTGGAATCCTGAAGCACAGATTTTTACACTATAAGAACAAACTTATTTCTATTGGCGAAAATGCGTTGACTGTACTGGTTCCTATTTTGATTAATAAGATGTGTTTGAGCCTGGTTATAATGATTTAAAATTCATGGTCTGAAACTGCAATTACTTTTTCATCAACCTAGTATTTTACCATCAACTTTACAGCTTTGTCCTCAATGTAAGGGGACAGATCTTATTTCATTTCTAGTAGTCACACAAAGCCAGGGCCAATATATTGTCATGGTCAACATGCACACATGCGTGCTAAGCTACTTCAGTTATGTCCGGCCCTTTGCAAACCTATGGACTATAGCTCACCAAGCTCCTGTCCATAGGATTCTCTAGGCAAGAATACTGGAAAGGGTTTTCATGCCCTCCTCCGGGGGATCTTCTTGATCCAGGGATTGAACTCATGTCTCCTGAAGCTGGTACTTTCTTATTTTTATCTCTGCAAACAATAGTTCATAGATGTGAACTTATCTATGGAACAGCTAAATCCATATTACTTTGTCAAATATTCACTAACATAAAAATAGCCTCATTAATTAAATCTTTTGCTCTCAGAAGTTCAAGGCAAAGTGACCCACCTTTATGTTTCCTGTTCCCAGCACAGTGAAAAAACATAGTAGTCTCATTATATTTCATTTAAAGTTTGAGTGAATATATATTTAATCTGAACTAAATTGAGAATTATAGGAAAATATACACAAGTAAACCATACAGATTAAGAACTGAAGTTTGTGTACGTAAGTAATAAAATAAGAATGAACAAAAACTCAAAGATAACTACATCTATATTACAACAGAAAAGCATTTTAGAACTTTATAAAAAAAAATAGGCAAACAGTTTCATTTGATTTTTAAGGCTTCATAACTTTAGGGGATATTTTTCATTTAACTTTAACAAGTATTTAAAACTCTAGAATATTAAACTTTAAAATAAATTATTACATATTAATTCTTCTTTAATAGGGTATAAAGCTCTTGAAAAGCCTAAAAAATAGTGCATGAACATATACATGGATTTCTGGCCATAAACTAGTGATATTATAAAGGTTCTTACACATGTAATTTGTAAGTAAACAAACTACCTGTTATTTTAATAACCAGAGTGAACTATAGTTCTCTAAAGTCATTTTACTATAGCATTTTAAGACAGTAAGTTACTATAACATAGGTACAATTTTTCCCCTTATATCATAAAAAGAACAATAAATTTGGAACATATTATTTTTCATTCATTTTTAAACCATGCTAAGTAATATGCTATACCAACAATATACACTCCTGAAATTGTTCTTTTTCAGATAAAAATTAGAATCTCTTTCTGAATGTTCCCTCATTAAATAGAGAATATAAAACAGCCAAGGTAATAGTGTACTTTCCTCATTAAATGTTGTACTGTTATAAAATTTTTCTGGCTATTACAGTCTTGGGGTTTTGTTATTGTTGTTGTTCAGGTGTTATAACTTTTAACCACTGGACTAATGCATAGATTTTATTCACTTTTAGAAACTGACTAAAGTCTTATGATTTTGTACAATGCTATCGATTAGTTTGCTGAGTTCTTTCCTGTCACATATAATGACAACTACAAATTATTTTCACTTGCATTCACAATTTAAATGTTGTCTAAGTATATTTTAAATCTAGAAGGAGAGTGAGAGTGAAAGGAAATTTTCAGGATTTTTTAAAAAGAGTTTTAGCTAACATTGTCTGAAATCAGGACACTTCTGCACTTGCAGAGATTAAGGGTCTAACCCACGGTATAGTCAGATATATGTAACAAGAGAAACTGCTTGACCAATTAGGTTCATTTTAAAAACAGTACCATAATTCAGTTTTTTTTCTATCACTATTTTTCTTTCATTTTGAATGTTTATAGCTACTTAGCACTGTACTATATAATAAACTTCAGTTGCTTGAGGTTTCAATTTTTATCATAACATTTATTGGCCATTACACAATTTTTCTAATTAAACATTTAATTTTAATTATTTTATAATATTAACGTGCCAGCAACATATGGAACACATTTGTGTCTTTTAAAGTAAACACTAAGGTGATCTGAGATATACTTCAACTCATATTTGGAGGCAATCATTTCAATTAATTCTAGATAATTCTTATTTGGAATATACATTAATATAATACATTTTTATTTCCTATTATAGAAAATATTTCCTGCTTTACTAACTTGCTTAAAATATATCTAATTATAATCATCATAAGTAGGAAAATTTTCATATATTTTTAAATTATGTGTAAGTGCTTTTACTTATTCTAGATATTATATCCTATATACTATTTCAAGAATGTGTTTCCCCAAGGAGCTCAACCTGGTGCTCTGTGACAACTAGAGAGGTAGAATGAGGGATGGAGGGAGGTTAAGGAGGGAGAGGACATATGTATACTTATGATTGGTTTATGTTGTATGGCAGAAACCAATACAACATTATAAAGCAATTATCTAATTAAAAATAAATTTTAAGAAAAAGTGATGACCCAGAGGGATGGTATGGGAGGGAGGAGGGAGGAGGGTTCAGGATGTGGAACATGTGTATACCTGTGGTGGATTCATGTTGATGTATGGCAAAACCAATACAATATTATAAAGTAATTAACCTCCAATTAAAATAAATAAATTTATATTAAAAAAAGAAAAGTGTTCCTCTTTGCAATGCTCATATACCACAAATATGAGTATTTCAGCAATCAACCTAAAATAATACATAATCATTCTGTCATGTTATTAGTAAGTTAACATTAGTAAATAAGTTATATATATAAATATCCCATATATCCAGATACCAAACATTACAAGAATAAAATAATACATAACTAATTCTCTTGAACATTCAGTTTCTTTTTTTTAAATTAATTAATTTTAATTGGAGAACATAAAGTTTCTAACTTCTACGGTCAGAAAGTAAGTGTAACATTACAACTTAAGTTATAAAATGAAACAGGAGGAAGAATGGTGATTTTTCATTTATATCCAGCCAGTTCAGATCATCAAACAGGCCAATAGCTAGAGGACACAGCAGTATCCTGGGAAAGTAACTGAATGCATTTTTTAGGACATGGACGAAAATACATGCTTTCATCCCAGTTCTTGCTACACAACTCAATTAAGATGTATGTTTGCTGCTATCTGAAACTGGAAACTAGCTTCTTCACCATGAATCACAGTTTTTAATAATAAATCCACCTTAAATAAACACACCAGAAAAAGCTAGTCTAAAGCATGAAAGTGAAAAGTAAAAGTGAAGTTGCTCAGTTATGTCCAACTCTTCGCGGTCCAACCTTATGGACTGCAGCCTACCAAGATCCTCTGTCCATGGGATTTTCCAGGCAAGAGTACTGGAGTGGGGTGCCATTGCCTTCTCCGAATATCATTTAAACAAAACCTGCCTCCACATGTCAGTTCATGGAAAGCCATTAGAGATTTGAAATATTTATATTTTCTATGACTGGTTGTGTTTATTCAATGCATATTTATGTTTAATTTTCATGCAATTAAATAAAATATATGCCCACCCATAAACTAATATTAGAAGATCCCTATGAATCAATTTTACAAGTAAAAACACATAAAAGTGTTAGTAGTATTAGTTTACACCCTTCCTTCTTTCCTTCATGATATCATTTACTGTAAAATTCATCTTATAAAAATCATCAAGTAATTAAGGATTAATTATCAATTACTCAAGGATACATCAAAATAGAAGGCTGATTTTCTAAAGAATAGAGACTGTATGATAATCACTGTTGTAGAATCCAGCTTAGAATCTGTTGTAGAATTCTATCTTAGAATCTAGCATAATGCCTGACACAGGGAGATACTTTATGATGTGGCTGCTGAGTGACTTATTTTCTTAACTTTGAGATAAACTTTAATGAAATGATATTACTTGCAAATAATCAATACATAAATATGAGAGCTGAACATCAGTACTCTTACATGTCATCATATGATAAATGTACCTTAAAAGTTTTTCTAATTATAAAAAAATAATTAATTTTGGATCTAATTTTAAGAAAACAAAATTTTCCTACTATATTTGGAAAGAGACTGGAAACTCTTCACTAAACTATATTAATAAATTCCTTTTAATATAATTTTTTTTAATTGGAGGCTAATTACTTTACAATACTGTATTGTATTGTATTGACATATATTCTTAAAGGAAAACTTCTTGAATTCTTAATTACCCTACCTATCAGTGTGTATATGTATGCCAAGTCTCTATAGTCATGTCTGACTCTGCAACCCCATGGACTGTAGCCTGTCAGGCTCCTGTGTCCATGGGATTCTCTAGGCAAGAATCCTGGAGTGGGCCGCCATTTTCTCCTCCAGGGGATCTTCCTGATCCATGGATCCAAGACCTGTCTGTTAAGTCTCCTGCAGTGGCAGGGAGGTTCTTTACCACTAGCGCCACCTGGGAAGCCCAAATAGTAGGCTCTGATAAACACCTTTTTAAAGTACAAACATTATCACTCAGTTCTAGAATATTTATCATTGAAAATCAAAACTGTGTATCTCATAAGAATTCATAATGTTTACTGAAAGGAAATCACTATAAAACAGTATTTTCCAGAACATTCTAAACACTAAAGTATAAGATTTACTATGTTTGAATATGTACATTTAAGAATATTTACAAATGTTTAAATGAAACATTTCCAGAGTATTGATTTTCCAAATATATACAAGGTATTGAGGACTATTAAGATTTTTACACTTCCATATATTTAACAATTGCTGTCACATATTAGTAGTAGTAGTAGGCAACTCACAGTGATGAACAATAACTGGTCAGGGAAAGTTTCTAAGTTACATGGAATTTATTGTTGAGTGGAGAGCCTAATAATTTCTTCCCTCATCTTAAGATCTAATTTCCTGGGTCTTTTACAAGCTTACTGAATATGCATTTGTTTCTCTTCATTTTAACAAAATGCAGAGAAGAAAGAAGGCTAATAGAAAATATGTGAAAACATGCCTATTTTATACCTAGTATCACTTCTATTTTTCTTTTCAGTAACAGCCTGATAATAAAGATGAATAAAACTGGTGAATAAGCCAAACTTTGAAATATTGCTCTCTATTTTAACAGATTCTGTTGGATCACCTATTGCTTTGCTAAGATATCTCCACCCACCTGTGCCATTATCCACTATGACAAAAACAACTATATATGTAAAGTTATTGTGTCAAAAATGCATTAATAAATTTCATCTATTGATAAAATATGAGTGTACAGTGCTATGCACAATGGTTTGAAATAATAAAACTATTATTAATATTATGCTTTAAATCATAGTTTCAGCAGAAAAAGTAGAGAATGGACCTGGACCTCTCACCCCATCCTTCCTATCTGCTGTCAAAAATCAACTACTACGAGCAAGATCATTTTTATGGGGATTAATGAAAAATTTTTTCAGGTCCCTTGGAAAAAGTGACAAAATATGTAATATCTACATTTATTTTTCTGTAATTATAAGATGATCCCATAATCATACTTCCAAAAGGCATCTCAAATCCATCTTCTTATCCTCATCTCAGTATTACCATGCTAGCCAAGCCACCATACCCGTCCCTATGTCCCTAAAAACTGCAATAGACTCCTAACACTACTCTTTTCATTTTCCAATCATCTCTTCCACTTGCCAGCCATAATGCTCTAAAAATGAAAAATAGTTGAAATCTCATTAGCTTCCCATTTTACCAAGAAAAATATTAAAAGCTAATTCCTTTCCATGGTTTGTTTTCTTCTCTGTGGATCTGGTCTTTTATTCTCTTTCAAACCTCACTATAGGCTACTCTCTTCTTTGCCCAGTAAACTCCAGTTCCATATTGGACTTATTTCTTCAAAGGTGACAAGCTCAACTCCTTTCAAGGTCACTGACCAGATAGTTCCCTTTACCTAGAACGCACTTCTTCCTGTTCTGTAAATTCAGGTGTTTCTCATCTTTGAGAATGTCATTTATGTGTCACTTCTCAGGCTTCTCCAACCATCAAATTTAAAATAGTGGGTCCCTCCTATTATTTGCTCAGGGCTTTTATTGTTTCCTCCATAGTATACAGTTTCACTTACTTCCAGATTTTTTGTCAGTCTCCTTTACTAAAAAATAAATTCCACGAGGGCATTTATAAGTCTGGCTTACTTACTCTTTTGTCTCTTCATCATATAAATATTAAATTCAGAAACAGAATACTCAATAAAAATAAGGCAAAAGTAGAGGTAATATAATATCTGTTTTTTAAAGAATTAATGCCAGTCCTAAAGAAACTGCAAGTTGATCAGAACACTACATAGTATATCAAATTATGACGCACAACTTAAATGTATATATATATACATATACAATTTTTATTTAAAAGTTAACACTGTGGATGTATAAACAATTTAATCCTTCTGTGTAAGTTTAGTTTGATTACATGATTAACAAAGTACATTGAACAAAGTTAATTCATGTTTATTATTAAACTACATGTACTGATCTCTACTGTATTTATAGTCCCAAGAAATGGTGAGTCAAGAAGACAAGAAACTTCTATAACTTTAGGGATTTGGTTGACTGATGGACAGTGTAAGATAACATCTATTCTCTCACCACTTAGGAAACGAAATATATAATCAGAAGTACTCCTGTGTGTGAAAGAAGAGACAGTGATTGAGACATGGTATCTGTCACAGGGGAAAAGAATTAGTAGAAGGAAATACAATAAATCATTGATGCTTTTTGCTACTTATTTATACTAGCAATGATTACTGAAGAAGAAATTTTCAACTCTTGGATTTTTATTAATATTTAATTTTGTAACAAAATTTGTGGTTTCAACCTCTTGCACTTTTACAATTATAGTTTATCCCTCAAATTTTTTTTAATCCCTCAAATTTTATAAGTGAAAGGTCTTTTAGCAATATTCTTTATAAATCACTCAGTTTTCCTTATTGAACCCAATTTTCAATATTTTCAGTGAAGTTTACTCTTCAACTTTCTGAAAATATTTTAAATTCACCCCCTTTATAAGTGAAAGGTCTTTTAGCAATATTCTTTATAAATCACTCAGTTTTCCTTATTGAACCCAATTTTCAATATTTTCAGTGAAGTTCACTCTTCAACTTTCTGAAAATATTTTAATTCCTCCCTTTCTGTAAATATAAGAACACATTCAGTCTTACAGTTAGTGTACAATATTTATGTCAGTTCAACTAATTTGGGGCTATAAATTTAAATAAGCAGGTATTTTTCTGATCAGCTATGTTCACCTGTATTTACACACAACTTAGTGGATTTTAGACTTAATTCATTCAACTTAATAAATTTAATGAAACGAATGACTCAAACTATTGTTTTCCTTGTATATTTCATTTTTCACTGAAATCCCTAGGTGGAGGAGAAAGATTAACACAATCTTGGTAGTAAAATGAACTCACCAGACTCTCATATTCAAACCATATTTGATTTAATAAATTATTTGAGTATTGATTATTTTTGGAAACATGAGTAACACCCTGAGAGATGCATCAACTCTTTTAGACTAAAGCAGAGAAATCTTTGAATTAATGGATCCCTGGTGGCTACTAATCACTGAGATTGATGTACATCTTTACTGACATATGAAACAAGATTGTATTTTATATTCTCCTATCCTTCTAGTACAAAAATAAAAGTTTTCATATCTTAAAAGAGTAAAAACTGTTACTTTTAAAGTTACCAACAAGAAATAAATACTGTGGTTTTAAACAGAGGGAAAATTAATGGAATAAGGGAAATTTGAGTACAAATCATGTTTTAATTTTCTTAATCAGATGAAGTGATCTAGAAAGCAGCTTTACTTTTTGATCAATTCAAGGAGGTTTCAGTAATAGGAAGAGAGTCAAACTAATTTATTTTGTCTTTATGGTGCAGAGATTCATAGCCAGTTAAAAAACAAGAGAAGAGATGCTTCCTTTATTCAAGTTACTCTTAGCACAGTGTTAAAAATGAAATAGTTCACTTTTTTGATCCTTTTATTCTATGTATGTAAAATGGGGAATGAGGAAGAGGATGATGCCTTCATTCAACCATGAAATATGTTATATAATTTGGTAAAAATAAATCACATTAAAGAGTTTACTTTCTGATTACTCTTAATGAGAAGGCAAATTATATTAAAATGAAAATTTACCCTCTATAACAAATTTTAAAATAAAACAAGAATTCCATTAGCTCTTAGGACAAAAAGTTACTAGAAAAATGAATACATATGCTTAAAATTAAATATTAAGCCTATTATCAATGCTTATTATTATGTACAGAGATAAAATTTGTATTTTGCATTAATATATCTATAATGTACATGTACTTCAGTAATTCTATAATACCTCATATTTTCAATGTTTACAAACTGGCAAGATATTTTGATTCATGTCATCTATTTTTGAAACTACAAATAAGAAAATATCCTCCAATTGTTCACAAAAACAACATTTTGAAGTTCCACATTTTATCAACTATGAGCATGATTATTTCAGCATATCTCAAGATATTAGAAGGCATAATTTCCAACCACTGTAACTTTAAGCTGTAAAAAGCTTTTTAAAAGCAATTATTTGTGTCTGATGAAAAAAAAAATCTGAGTATATTTTTCCATAATATTCTGTTGAAAAACTCTAAATTTTACCCTTTAGTATGATATTATTATATTATTCAAGTGTAACACATAGCTTGTGTTTTTAGACTATTAGTACAAATGCAAATTAAGAGTTTTTAGAGACTATCTTTAATGATCCTATTTATTAGGTAAGTTGAGTAATATTCACTAAGTTAAGCTAATTTACAAAACACACATAAATTAGATATAATTGGTAAATCTTTTAGTTAAAATGTCTTGTAAAAGTATGAGAAAGCTAAATAAATAAAAATTACTGCAAGAGTTAACAAACAACTCCCCTATGCCCTTAAATTTAATATGAATATCTGAAAGGTCATACTTTAATAGTTGAGACACTTTGGTAGAATGGCTCTTTACTCGTTTGAAGAGTCTAACGTGTTTTATTTTTGGTAGTATCCTCAGGGCCTAGGATGGTTACTGGAAATTTGAAAATATAAATGTTGATTTAGGGACATGATTGAAAGGATATAACTGTTAAAATATTCCTAGCCAACTTGACTTTAAGTGTATACCTCTTTAGAAGCCCTAGAGACATTTAGTATAACATAAATGTCTGTTTTTCAATTAACTAAAAATTGTTTCTCCTTTCAATAAAAAGGTCAAGTAATTACATGTTATTTTAAACAATGTTCAATTTTCAGAAGTAAATTAAGTAACCATTTCCTTTGATATTTAATGCCAATAGTCCTTGAAACCAAATAAGGGATATGTGTGTGAAGGTATACACCTCCATAGGAGAGCATGGCATTATAGGGGGTACTTATAGAATACATTTTCAAAGGCAAGATGGTTGTGTATGGTTTTCAAGCTGACATATGCATTTATGATTGCAATCTGGAGGTTAAAAAAAAAAAAGAATTACAAAGCATGTCCAAAGTATCAAGTTACATGAATGAGAACTGAATATTGATTCTAAATTATTCTATTTCTAACAAATTGGCTGTATATGTTTATGGCAAAAAAGAAGGCTGTGTTGTTCTAATTTCCTTCTCTCTTAACCTTCTCACCCTTACAAAGCAAGCCCACATTTTCATGCCATCTGACCTCTATTTATATACCTGCAAATTATTTTGAGACCTAGTATGTTGAATGGTAACTCTAATTGAAGTTTTATATATAAAACACCTCAAATATAAAACGTGGCTGGATGGCATCACTGACTCGATGGAGGTGAGTTTAAGTGAACTCCGGGAGTTGGAGATGGACAGGGAGGCCTGGCGTGCTGCAATACACGGGGTCGCAAAGAGTCAGACACGACTGAGCGACTGAACTGAACTGAAAAGTGTGACGTAACAGGTGACACCGGCGGTCATCACAATGCCAGTGAGAGCATCCAGCCAGGTACATGCTGGAAAACTTTTACGGTTGTTCCTCTCTCAGTCTAGGAGGATTGAAATTATGGAGGTGATGTTTTTAATATAGATCTTTAAATATTCACAGCAGAAATCCAATGAGTATGTCTCATAAAGATTGTTGGCTAGAAAGCGAAAAAAAAAAAGTCAAAAATTCTCAGTGCTTTCCATTCGATAAACCTCACTTTCACTTTCCACAGGATATTCATCTTCACTTCACCACTTTCCTGACTTTAGGCATAGGATACTCACAACTTCTTAATTCACACCTAATAACCGCCCCCCGCCCCGGTCCCTTCCGGCATCTGGGCTGGAAAAAATTCGGAATGATTTCTAAATGTCTACTACATTCGGTCGGGATGGGGTAAAGGGGTTGCAGCTGGGCGAGGGTTTGGTTTATCGAAGGCACAAGGCTGGTTATTTGGCCAGGGGCTACAGCGAGAACGGTCTGCTTTCTTGCAGGCGTCCGGGAGAACCTACACTTTCCCGTGCAGTGAGAGACCACAAAGAGCCAGAAGTCTCCATTAAGCCTCTACCACAGAGCCTGACCTCCCGCGGAGACCGCGCAGGGGGAGCAGTCCCGCGGCCGCCAGTAGTGGGACCCAACTGCTGCTGATGCTCACGCATCCGTGTAAAGACATTTGGAAGCAGAAGAGACCGCAGCTCGTGAGGTCTCCGGCCCCGGGAACTGAGGACAGACGCTCTGGTGAGGAGACACCCTCGACCCCCTCGTGTGGAGAGCCCGGAGAAGCCCACCCCGAGACGAAGTTACCTGCCAAGAGGCGACCAACGCACCGGTCCTCGGAGCACCCCTCTCCTCCCGCCCCATCTTGCTACTCCACCGGTCCCTTTACCTTGGTTGTTGGAGACGTGACTGCAGTCGCCCGGCCAAGCTGTCAGCAGAGGCAAGAAGAAACCAAATTGCAAAAGAAATTCCCGGACTTCGCTGCCCCCCATGGTTCTCCCCGGCTCTCTTCTCCTCCCCCTTAAAGAGAAGTGGCTGCAGCGCAGCCAGGTGTTCAGCGTCGGGTCCGAGTCCACGTCTTCTTCCTCCTCCTCTTCCTCCTCCACCCGGCCCACAGGGGGTGTCCCGGGGCGACCCCCGCGCGAGGCCCCGGGGGCAGGGCACGAAGGTCCAGGCTGCCCAGGTGCAGGCGCAGCTGCTTCGGAGGAGGACGCTGCCTGCGGCGCCAGGGAGCTCCTGGCGGCTGTAGACGAGCGGAATTGCATCCACCGCCGTGTCCCGCTTGCTGCGCCCTCAGCCCCTAGCCTAGGTGGCTACGGCAGCGGCCCGCAGAGCGGACCCCTCCAACTCGGCCGCGTCTGCGCCGCGCTTCGGCCTTGGCAGCCTTTTCCTCGGCCTGTCTGAGGCCGGACTTAGTCTCCTAAGCACTTTCCTTCCCATTTCGCGGCGGCAGCGTCCAGCGTTTTAGGGCTACTCTGCACCCTGAAGGGCTACCCTCGACTTCACATTTCCGCCGCCGGAGGGGGCGAGTGCTGTGGCCGAGCGCTCCGGGTCCGGGTTGAGCTTGGCGGCGGCGGACCAGCCTACCGCTCCTCAGCCTGGGTCGCCTAAACTTGCCCGGTAGGGCGAGAGCCTCAGCTTGGCGGCCGCCTCCGCAGCTAGTCCTAGGAGAGCGAAGGAAGGCAGCGAGCTTCAGAGGAGAGTCACCTCAGGCTGGAGAGGGGCGGGTGCCTGGCACCAGGTCTCACTGAGGTCTTGTCGTCACCGTGCGGCCGCGACTTCACAGTGGAGGTCAAGAGCTCGGTCGCAGCCGCAGGCGCCGGGGTTTCGGGGGGCCCGGGACGCCTGCAGCGTGAGGGCGTCGGACCGCAGACTCGGAGAAGCCCACGGGCTGAGCTGTGCGTGGCCGCCTCCACAGACGCGCCGACTGCCTGCGAGCTGACAGCTATCCCCGCGGAAGCCGCCCCCTCGCGGCACCCACTCCCTCCCAGCGCTCCACGGCGCCGGCTGCCTGGTAGGACCACTCGGCCCTCGCCCCCAGTGTTGGGAGTTCGGAAAGAGGGCAACACAGGTGCTAACAAGGAGGATCTCAGGGCGCCTACTCCTGACGCCCTCGCCCCGCGGCCGAGGCGGACGTAGGGCACGAGCCGCAAGCGCCTCCCAGCTCCGCCAAGCCGGCGCTGGCCCGCCTGGCTGCCGCCTCTCGGGTGCTGCGAGTCGGCGCTAGAGGGGGATAGTAGACAACAAAAAAATGCCTCCACTGCTCGCAGGTCGAAGAGGCTGGTCAGGCTAGGAACCTCAGGAAGGAGGAATGCGCCCAGGCTAAACTTAACACGTTTATGAAGGGCGCGCCAAGGAATCTGTGCCACTAGTGTGGGGGTTCCGTAATAGTTTATTCGCTGTTATTATAATCATCATTTTAATTGAACGGACTTAGGATTTTACAGTCTAGTGAGGTCGAAAATCCCACCTCAAAATTCATGAGAATATTTTTTAAAAAATATTTATGACAGAGAAGAAAAGATTAAACCAGAAGAAAAAAAAACGATATTATGAAAGATATCTTTCTTTAGGGCAGAGGGAGGGAAATGGCACAGTGGCGGGATTTGGGAAAGTAGTAAATGGAAGAGCAAAGGATCTGCGTTCGATGCTTACAAAATTCTGGAGGAGAAAACAGCCTTCCATTCGACGCGTTTCAGCGCTGCTATGTTTGTGTCACACACAATTGAAGTGGTTCCAGTTATTGCATTATAGTCAGTGGGAAGCAAAGAGAAGACAGCAAAAAGATGCCCCACGTCTAAGTCGGCTGCAAAGGAGAGAAATATGAAAGGCACATGATTTTGAGGTTGTGAGGAAGGTTTCCGATTGGTGACTGTACTTCCACTTTCTTTCGGAATTCACACACTGCCTCTCTTTAAAGGTGTCCAAGCTAATTTAAATGTATGCAGAAAACTTACTTATGAAAAGATAACCAAGTATGGAGTTTATGTATTAGTACTTAAAGGAATAAAATCTGATTTTGCTACTGATGCTACCACTTTTACTGATAGACTGTCAGTATCATTTGCAACATGCATTTGCAAACTCAGTTTACAATTTATACACTGTAAATTAAAAGATTACATTATAATATAAATCATTATGCTTAAATGTTCATAAAAGCGTTAGATGATTCAATAACATGTTTTGTTTTAAAATAATCTTTATATTTACTGTCGAAGAATATAGCTTCATGACCTTTTTATAATTAAGTTTGAATTCCTTATGTTTAAACGTTTAAAATCATTTACAGTAAATAGTTTTATAGATGTCATTAACAACTCACTAAGAGAATAATTTTATCCAAAGACACTCCTTTTAAAATGGCTGTGTGCTCAGTTGCCTTAGTCGTTTCAGACTCTTTGAGACGTTATGGACTGTATGTAGCCCACCAGTCTCCTCTGTCCATGGTATTCTTCATGCAAGAATACTGGAGTGGGTTGCCATTTCTTCCTGCAGGGGATGTCATCTACCCAGGGATCTGAACCTCTCTGCCAGCGCTTCCTGGGTTGTAGGCAGATTCTTTACCTACTGAGCCACCTGGGAAGCCTTTCATTTTTTACTTTTTCTTTTCCCTCTCCCCTTCCTTCTTTCCTTCCATTCATTAGAGCCACTTCCTTCTAGCCTAATTTGAAAAGAATGTTATTGGTGTTCTGTTTACAATATAGTCTCTAAAATGTAATATTCAAGTGAAATATAAAAATTTAAGTTAAAACTTTGATATTAAGATATTTTTCTCTGGGTTTTGGGGGGAGACAACTTTTTAATGATATTCTATTTTTCTAGTTTTCTGATAAACTGAAGGGTATAATATGATTTATTAACTTAGAGATCCAAATTATGTTAATTTCTAAACTTGTAGTTTTTATTTTTTTTAATTTTCATTTTTACTTTATTTTACTTTACAATACTGTATTGGTTTTGCCATACATTGACATGCCACTGATGTACATGAGTTCCCAATCCTGAACGCCCCCTCCCACCTCCCACCCCATATCATCTCTCTGGATCATCCCCATGCACCAGCCCCAAGCATCCTGTATCCTGTATGGAACATAGACTGGCGATTCATTTCTTACATGATAGTATACAGTTTCAGTGCCATTCTCCCAAATCATTCCACCCTTTCCCTCTCCCTCAGAGTCCAAAAGTCCGTTCTATACATCTGTGTCTCTTTTGCTGTCTTGCATACAGGGTTATCTTTACCATCTTTCTAAATTCCATATATATGTGTTAGTATAGAGTTTTTAAATTAACTAGACTTGCAAGATTTTCAAAATAGAATACCACTAAAAAGAAATTGTCTCCCCCCGAAACCCTAGAGTAAAAGTATTTTAATATCAAAGTTTTAACTTAAATTTTGATATTTTACTTGAATATTACATTTTAGAGACTATATTGTAAACAGAACACCAATAATAATTCTTTTCAAATTAAGCTAGAAGAAAGTGGTTCTAATGAATGGAAGAAAGGAAAGAAGAAGGGTAGAGGGAAAAGAGAAAGTAAAAAAAGAAAAGCTGATTCATTTCTAGGATTCACACTTATTTCCAAATCAAGGCACAATATTTCCAATTAGGGTACAATTTCCAAATTATAGTACAGTATCATGATACAAATGCTGTTATTTATTTCAGAGTAATCATCAACTCAGTGAACATGAGTTTGAGTAAACTCCAGGAGTTGGTGATGGACAGAGAGGCCTGACATGCTGCATTCCATGGGGTCACAAAGAGTCTGACACGACTGAGAAACTGAACTGAACAATAAGAGCTGATAAACTTGGATTTCTATCTTCATCCCTACCTAAAAATTCACCTACAGGTCTGGCCAGATAGTTGAAAATCATATTCTGATTTTGGTCTTTAAGAAAGCAAATAATTTTAATTTTTTCTAAATATTAAAATACAATATGTTTCATGTGTTTAGACACTGCTTATTGCATATCTACAATATAATGGTATCTTAAAAATTCACCTCAAATAAGAATCGAAATATAATTTTCTTGACCTTTGACTAGAGTAAGATTCTATGGGTTTGAAGCAATTATCAATGCCAAGGACTTCCCTGTGGTTCAGATGGTAAAGAACTTGTCTGCAATTCAGGAGACCCAAGTTCATCCTTAGGTTGGGAAGATCCCCTGGAGAAGGAAATGGAAACCCACTCCAGTATTCTTACCTGGAGAATTCCATGGACAGAAGAGCCTGTTGGGCTAGAGGCCATAGGATCAATTTCAAAACATGATTGTAAAAAGAATTATCTTAACCATTTGACCATCTGCATTATACATTATATATATATATATATATATATATACATACATACACACACACACACACACATATATATACAGGCTTACTCAGTGGCTCAGTGGTAAAGAATCCACCTACTAATGCTGGAAACACAGGAGATGAGGGTTCGATCTCCAGTTTGGGAAGATCTCCTGGATGAGGGAATGGCAACCCACTCCAGTATCCTTGCCAGGACAATTCCATGGACAGAAGAGCCTGTTGGGCTAGAGTCCATAGGATCACAAAGAGTCAGCCATGACTGAAGAGACTGAGCACACACAGGCGGCATTAATGGTAAAGAACCCAGCTGCTGATGCAGGAGACATAAGAGACCTGGGTTTGATCACTGGGTTGGGCGGATTCTCTGGAGAAGGGCATGGCAACCCACTCCAGTATTCTTGCCTGGAGAATCTCATGGAGAGAGGACCCTGGAGGGACTACAGTCCATAGAGTTGCAAAGAATCGAACACAAGAGCTTTACAATGCATACACATGCACACATATGTGCATACACAATGTGTACATGTGTATTCATTCTAAAATATTTGTTGAGCTCTTTTTAATGTTCAATTCTCTTCATTCAGAAGAGTTAATGGTGATGTGAGTAAAATAATTTATTCTTTAAAAGTAACTTTTTATTTAAAATATAACCATGGTTACCTTATGTGAATTAGAAGCAATTGCACTTACCAAAATGTACTTCCTTTTTGATTTTTTAGCAGTGTTGATATATTTGTTGACATTTGAGTTTCAAAGTTATAAGCCACTCAATGAACCAGATGCAATATTCATGTAGATTTATTTGTACTTGTCTGTTTGAATCATACTTATATTCAGAAAAGCATTGAGTCTCATTTTTCAGTACTATATTGTTCAGAATTCTTCTGTATACTCTCAGACCATTGTGCTTCATGATAAATGTGGTCTAGATTCAGGTATGAATGATTAACTTTTTATAAAATAAGGAATATATGACACTGAAACTAGTTTAAGCTTTCATTTATAGTAGAAATGATTGTAATCACAAATACTACTTGCTTTTTATTTATTATTTTTTAAATTTAAATTTATTTATTTTGATTGGAGGCTAATTACTTTACAATATTGTATTGGTTCAGGATTGAGAACTACTTGCTTTTTAAATTATGAGACTTAAACTGCAATTAATTTATTTGGAAAAAAGAAGAAGGATTCTAATGTTTAATACTAAGCATGTTTCAAGGCTTGAGACAGTCTTAACTGTTTTATTTTGGTAAAACAGTAAATTAATCCATTTATATCTATAATTTGCATTCTCTAAGTTCAAGATAGAAGCAACAGGAATATAAAGAATATTGATCCATGAGTATGTCAAAACATCAGGTTTAAACTTTTATTTAATTTAGTACTTTGAATGAGTACCATTATCTAAGTCACATTTTTGTTAATATAAAATTTGGAAATGTTCTATAAACAGTATTGTTTTCATTTCATCAGCTTTAAAATATAAATTAAATGATTGAATTTTATGTTTTGCCATGCATACAACTAAAGTAAAAAAAAATCCACAAAGTCAAATACTTATAGTTAATTTGAAGCTCTTTCCTTTAAGAAACTGTGGAAAAACACATACACTATCTATTTTGGAAAATTTTCTTTGATTATAGAAGGTAGTTAATATTTTTCTGGAAGATATTCAAAATAGTTCAAGGTACTTTACTGTTAACATATCAAATCTTAAAAACTTCACAGAAAAGAAAAACAACTTGAAGCTACACAAGATATACTTTGGCTTATTCTGCTGTCATACTGCATTTTCTTCTTGTATGGTATATTTATAGTAAAAGAAAAAAATGTATATATAGCATATGTCATGTACATATCACAGATAGTAATAGATATTGCAAGTATATATGCTTTTAATTCAATTAAAACAAACTTTCTAGTAGTTTTCTAACTCAGGAACCAAAAATTTACTAAGCAAGGATTTTGTGTGCATTTGTGCTGAGCATTTTGAGGAAGGTATGATGATTATTCGGATTTGGTTCCTAACCATCAGAAGTTTATATTGTATTGAAGGGTGCAGACATGTGAATTACTCCAGTACAAACATTTTATGCTACCTCATAATGGAGTCCAAACTGTTACAGTTATGAAAGAGGAGAGGAATCATACCCTCACTCTCCAAGGCACGAATCTCTATAGTTACTACTTTGGCTCTACAGTTAAACCTACTCCTGGTATGGATTGATTCTGAAAGCTAGTGATGAACTTTTACTTATATCAAATGTAATGCTAGAGGTTATACACAATGGCCAAATAATGCTATTAGACTCAAGTAACTTTCAGTTTTTAAATGAAATGTGCTTAACACTCTTAACGTGACATGTGCTGATGCTGCTAAGTCGCTTCAGTCGTGTCTGACTCTGTGCGACCCCATAGACGGTCGCCCACCAGGCTCCCTCGTCCCTGGGATTGTCCAGGCAAGAATACTGAACATCAGGTACCCACAAAAAAAATTTTTAACTAAATTATGTAGAGATTTCTTAATACTATATTTAAATTTATTTTATTTTTACTGGTAATATATTATTATTTATCTTTCATGCCCCAGAATAACCAGCCTTGTCAAAATAACTTTGTTTTCATGTAATTAGAATCAATACCATTGAATATTGACACAGATATTTGATATTTATTCAAACAGGGAACAACTAATGAAAGAAGGAAAACTATCTTTAAAAAATCTTTTGTATATTGAAATATGCATGATTTTTCCATCATAATAAATAAAATAACATCTCTGGACTGTTGTTATTAATTTCCATTTAAGTATTCAAATTAGCCTATCAAAATAGACTTGCTATTTTGTCTTGCATCATACCTGCACTAAGATAATTTTTGCCCTGTTTCTAAAAAGACAAAGTTAAGTTTTACAGTAAAAAATATTTTGGTATGTCAAATAGTTGAATGTTAAATTTATAAATAATATTGTGGTTTGGTTGCTTAGTCGTGCTCTCTGCGACCCCATGAACTGTAGCCTGCCAGGCTCCTCTGTTCATAGGATTCTCCAGGAAAGAATCCTGGACTGGGTTGCCATTTCCTTCTCCAAAAAATAATATTATCCATATTAATAACCAATTTCATTTAAAACATTTTATTTTTATATGAATAATACAAAATATTGTTTTAGTACAGTCAAATTGGAGATAGATTAAAAGTGTCAGATAAAGAGAAGTGACTCTCTAATCTTTAAGTAAAGGTAATTTTCTTTTTATAGAAGTGTTTCCTATAATATTTCAGTTTATTTTGAAATTAGGTAGCAGGCTTCCATTTTTGAAGTTCTCATTTTTTTTGATGGAGGTGTATATTAAACTTGATTTAAAAATAAAAGAGCAAGTCTTGAGTGACATAGCATTTTATTTCCAAGTGAGTTTTAACAACCCAATATTAATAAAAACAATATGCCTAACAGTTACTTTTTAGTTCAGGTTCTAAATCATTTTAATCAGACTATGTTTCTTTACTATGGCTGTTAACATGTATACATGGAATATAAACATTTCTCAATATATGCTTATATTTTTCTGATGATTAAAAATTCTATATAACTCACTTACACCCATCATTTGACAATTAGCATATGATTTTTCATATACTTGCCTAACTTCGTTACAGATTCCAAATTCCCTAAGGATCTCAAAAAATATAAAGAGAAGAAAATGTTTCTTTCATATCTCTACAAAATATATGTGATAAATAATTTGTATTTAAATACTAATAGTATTTATCTTTTTCATCAAATTTATCATCTTTATTAACTTTCTTTATAAAATATAATATATTTTTCAACAGTAAAAATGTAAATAGTTGCCCTTTTCCTGTTTATTAAAAATTATTAAGTACTCTAGTCATTTTTAACTTTATGAAGTGTATATATGAGTAATAATTATTATACATATGTGGTGCCTATGTTAGTTGTTTGGAAAATCATCTTTTCTCCTTGGGGAACTAAATCCTACTATAGAGTCCATTTGAGATGTCTCTAGCATTTCAGAATTAAATTCCATCATGGTTCATTGTATTAGAAGTATACTGAGGTTGATAGTGTTTAGAATTCTATTGTATTATATTTTATATTGTGGTTTGGTTGTATTATATTTTTTGTTATATTTTGTATTATATTTTTATAGATAAAAAGTAAATATTTTAAATTAGTGAGAGAAAAAGCAAACATAAACATTAGCCTAGCTTAGATTAGCTTTAATATGTAGTCAAAGACTTTTCTTGATTTGCTTGCTCCTGACTTATTTTGCAGCATAATTTGAAATATATAAGAAAAGGGAAGAATATTCATGCTTGTCTTTGATTATTTTCATCTAATGAAAAAATTAGTCAAGTTATTTTCTTATGGAAAGTATGTACAATTGTAAAATAAATATTAAGCTTATATGTTATTATCTAAAGCAAAGTTCTGTTAATACTGCCTTACAGAATTTGTAAAACTAAAAATGTATTTCTTTGCTGTTCAATACAAATGCCACTAACCATATTCAACATGTAGCTTTTGAGTGTTTGTGATTAGTGTGACTGGAAAACTGAATTTTTTGTTATTTATTAAATTTAAAATTAAGTAGTCATGTGTGGCATTAGCTAATACATATGCATGTGTGTGTGTGTGTATTCTAGTTTTATTTTCAATACTTCCACTTCCATGTTGATAATGGGAGAAAATAAAGGAATTTGAAAACCATGTGGACACACAGTACAACGTTCTACAAGAGGAGCTCACTTTTACTAGAAAGATTCTGTTTCAAACAGTCATGTTTATCATCAACAAAAATGAAGCTCAGCTTGAACAATAACTTTGCTACTGCATGTGCTTACAGTCTTCAAAGCTAGCCTATGATGTGCCTTTTTATAATGCATTGAGTTAGTCAGAAGGCATTAAAAGTAA